>NW_026847660.1:131491640-131559140 GCF_025583915.1 Anolis sagrei ordinatus | reverse complement strand
TCCCTTCCTTCCTTCTCTCCTTCCCTTTTTTATTTCTTCTTTCTTTCTTTCTTCCTTCCTTCCACCTTCCTTCCTTCCTTTTCCTCCCTTCTTCCCTTCCTTTCCCTCCCTTCTTTTTATTTTTTCCTTTACCTTCCTTCATACCTTCCCCCCTTTCTTTCCTTTTCCTTCATCTGGCCTTTTTTTTGAAGTCACACTCTCTCAGCCTCAGAGCAAAGCTCAGGCACACACAACACACATCCCTTCCAAAATAAAAATGGCCATTAGCTTGCCTTTCTATCTCTATACTGCCCTCCTTTGGTTGTGTTTGAGCATTGCATATATACATTTCTATAAGCTTTCTATCAATATATTGCCATAGCTGAAACCCCACAACTATTTTAAACCCAGGTAATGAAAGGTACGTGTGCCACGTTTGATACAGATCCAACGAGCCACAGAGGAGCCTTTGTGGCACAAACAAACAAACAAAGCAGTAAACATACCGTACAGTATACACTTTGACTGCAGAGTCTTGGTCACTGTTAGCAGAGATTTAACAGACACAACACCCCAAAATACTGCAGAGTCTTGATCACTGTTAGCAGAGATTTAACAGACACAACACCCCAAAATACTGCAGAGTCTTGGTCACTGTTAGCAGAGATTTAACAGACACAACACCCCAAAATACTGCAGAGTCTTGGTCACTGTTAGCAGAGATTTAACAGACACAACAGACACAACACCCCAAAATACTGCAGAGTCTTGATCACTGTTAGCAGAGATTTAACAGACACAACACCCCAAAATACTGCAGAGTCTTGATCACTGTTAGCAGAGATTTAACAGACACAACACCCCAAAATACTGCAGAGTCTTGATCACTGTTAGCAGAGATTTAACAGACACAACACCCCAAAATACTGCAGAGTCTTGGTCACTGTTAGCAGAGATTTAACAGACACAACACCCCAAAATACTGCAGAGTCTTGATCACTGTTAGCAGAGATTTAACAGACACAACACCCCAAAATACTGCAGAGTCTTGGTCACTGTTAGCAGAGATTTAACAGACACAACACCCCAAAATACTGCAGAGTCTTGATCACTGTTAGCAGAGATTTAACAGACACAACACCCCAAAATACTGCAGAGTCTTGGTCACTGTTAGCAGAGATTTAACAGACACAACACCCCAAAATACTGCAGAGTCTTGATCACTGTTAGCAGAGATTTAACAGACACAACACCCCAAAATACTGCAGAGTCTTGATCACTGTTAGCAGAGATTTAACAGCAAAACCTCTATGTTGTGCTGACCCCCACTTATATTTTATAGTTTGCTTGCGTACAGGTGAAGACCCATTTTCCTTGGCTGCTCTTTGCACATTTGTCATATTTGCAGTGTTGAGTGTGAACAAGGGAAGGATCCCAGCCAAACAATGCGCATGGGATTAAAATCTCCTCCTTGAAAAAATCACCAACCTGTCAGGACAGGTTAGGCATTGGGACAAGGATGTGTTTTTCTATAGAGAAAGGTGTCATGTGCAAAAGGGAAGCATTGCCTTCAGGGCGGCAATGCAAACTCAAAAAACAATGAAGCCGTTGATTGGGGGTCAGCACAACATAGAAGCGTGCTGTTTAATCTCTGCTAATAGTGACCAAGACTCTGCAGTATTCTGGGAATTTTCCATCGAGAAAGGTGTCATGTGCAAAAGGGAAGCATTGCCTTCAGGATGGCAATGCAGACTCAAAAAACAATGGAGCCGTTGATTGGGGCTCAGCACAACATAGAGGCTGTGCTGTTAAATCTCTGCTAACAGTGACCAAGACTCTGCAGTATTTTGGGAATTTTCCATAGAGAAAGGTACCATCTGCGAAAGGGAAGCATTGCCTTCAGGGCGGCAATGCAGACTCAAAAAACAATGGAGCCGTTGATTGGGGGTCAGCACAACATAGAGGGTGTGCTGTTAAATCTCTGCTAACAGTGACCAAGACTCTGCAGTATTTTGGGGACCAGAACTAGCTGTTTGCCTTGGAGAGGCTCCATCTCACTGCGTGAGAGGAGCCATGGATTCAAATGGCAGGAAAGGAGATCCCACCTAACTATTAGGAAGAGTTTCCTGGTAGTAAAAGCTGCTTGAGAGTGGAATATGCTGCTGCCTAGGAGTCCGGTGGAATCTCGTTCTCTCAATGAGTTTAAGTGCTTCCAAGTGCCATTCATTCTACAATGTATCATCATCATCATCTAGAGCAGTGTTTCTCAACCTTCCTAATGCTGTGACCCCTTAATACGCAGTGGGATGGAGCCTCTCCAAGGCAAACAGCTACTTCCGACCCCCAAAATACTTCAGAGTCTTGGTCACTGTTAGCAGAGATTTAACAGCACAGCCTCTATGTTGTGCTGACCTCCTTCCCTCCCTTCTTCCTTTCTTCTTTCATAGGGCTCAAGAGGGAGAGTAAACAGACACAACACCCCTGCAAGGTAGACCTGATAATTCCTCCTCTCACACAGTGGGATGGAGCCTCTCCAAGGCAAACAACTAGTTCTGATCCCCGAAATACTGCAGAGTCTTGGTCACTGTTAGCAGAGATTTAATAGCACAGCCTCTTATGTTGTGCTGACCTCCAACCATATTTTCGTTGCTACTTCAGAACTGTCATTTTGCTTCTGATATGAATTGTAATGTAAATATAGAAGCACTTAAACTCGTGCATGGAGATTCCACCAGACTCCTAGGCAGAATATTCCACTCTCAAGCAACTTTTACTATCAGGAAGCTCTTCCTAATATTTAGGTGGGATCTCCTTTCCCGCCGTTTAAATTCATGGTTCTTCTCACGCAGTGGGATGGAGCCTCTCCAAGGCAAACAGCTAGTTCCAATCCCCGAAATACTGCAGAGTCTTGGTCACTGTTAGCAGAGATTTATGATTTAACAACACAGTCTCTATGTTGTGCTGACCCCAGGATGTATTTTCATTCATTGGACCAAATTTGGCACAAACAGTTGATATGCCCAAAAAGGGATGGGGGGGGGGGGGTTGATTTTGTCACTTGGGAGTTGTAGTTGCTGGGATTTATAGTTCACCTACAATCAAAGAGCATTCTGAACTCCACCAATGATGGAATTGAACCAAACTTGGCACACAGAACTCCCATGACCAACAGAAAACTGAAGGGTTTAGTGGGCATTGACCTTGAGTTTGGGAGTTGTAGTTCACCTACATCCAGAGAGCACTGTGGACTCAAACAATGATGGATCTGGACCAAACTTGGCACATATACTCAATATGCCCAAATGTGAACACTGGTGGAGTTTGGAGAAGAGACCTTGACATTTGGGAGTTGATGGTTGCTGGGATTTATAGTTCACCTACAATCAAAGAGCGTTCTGAACACCACCAACAATGGAATTGAACCAAACTGGCACACAGACTCCCATGAAGAACAGAAAATATGGTGGGCATTGACCTTGAGTTTTGGAGTTGTAGTTCACCTACATCCAGAGAGCACTGTGGACTCAAACAACGATTGATCTGGACCAAACTGGGCACGAATACTCAATATGCCCAAATGTGAACACTGGTGGAGTTTGGGGAAAATAAACCTTGACATTTGGGAGTTGTAATTGCTGGGATTTATAGTTCACCTACAATCAAAGAGCATTCTGAACTCCACCAATGATAGAATTGAACCAAACTTGGCACTCAGAACTCCTGATGTAGACACACAATCACAATAATGCCTTGCTTTGTTATCATTTTTCAAGGGACGACAGAGGACATGTGAACCCAAAGAAGTGACCTTTGAAGACGTGGCGGTCAGTTTCTCCGTCGAGGAGTGGTCCGCCTTGCAGGGCTGGCAGAAGGCGCTGCACAAAGAAGTGATGCTGGAGAACTACTCTCTGCTATTTTCTTTGGGTAAAAGCTATATTTTCGGTATTGCCAAGGCTAATATGTCTTGGATGCTAAGCAGGGCCAGCCTTGGTTAGTGTTTGGATGGGAGACCGACTGTTGCGCTTCAATGGCAAATCCCTTTGAGCCACACCACTCTTTTCCTCTTTCATGTACAGGCCATTCCATCCCGTCAGTGGAGTTTTCTGACTTAATCTCCCAACTGGAAGGGACCATTGAGGGCCAGAAACTTGTACGGGCTGTTGGAGAAGAGCAATGCCAAGGTAAGTAGTCATATCATCTAATTCAATGGAGTTAAACTGCATTATATGAGTCTACATTGACCATATAATGCAGTTCAGTCTGCATGATAACGTCAGTGTAGGTCCAGCCTTAGGCCCCTTCTACACGACCATATAAAATCCAGATTATTTTCTTTGAACTGGATTATATTGCAGTGTAGACTCATATAATCCACTTCAAAGCAGATAATGGGGATTATCTGATTTGATAATCTGGATTACATGTCAGTGTAGGAGGGGATTATAGGGGCCCCTTTTGCACAGCCATATAATCCAGTTTCAGAATGCAGATTAATTGCATTGAACTGGATTATATGACAGTGTAGACTCAGGCTGGATCCTGTATTTGACCCCGGATTATCTGCTTTGAACTGGATTATATGAGTCTACATTGCCATATAATCCAGTTCAAAGCAGATAATCTGGATTATCTGATTTGATAATCTGGATTATATGGCAGTGTGAATGGGGATTCAGGACCCAACACTGCCAAATAAAATCCACATTATCTGCTTTGAACTGGATTATATGGCAGTGTAGACTCATATAATCCAGGTCAAAGCAGATAATGTGGATTTTCTGATTTGATAATCTGGATTATATGGCAGTGTAGAAGGAGAAACATCGGCCCCATCATTACTTCCATATAAAATCCAGATTATCTGTTTTGAACTGGATTATATGGCAGTGTAGACTCATATAATCCAGTTCAAAGCAGATAACGTGGATTCAGATTATCTGCTTTGAACTGGATTATATTAGTCTACATTGCCATATAATCCAGTTCAAAGCAGATAATCTGGATTTTATATGGCAGCATGGATTGGGCCTCATCTGATCCTAATGGGTTCGATAATAAAATCCAGATTACCTGCATTGAACTGGATTATATAGCAGTTTAGACTCATATAATCCAGTTCAAAGCAGATAATGTGGATTTTCTGATTTGATAATCTGGATTTTATGGCAGTGTAGAAGGGCCTTAGAAAGGATGCTGTGGGATCCCTTTTGCACAGCCATATAATCCAGTTTCAGAATGCCAATTAGCTGCATTGAACTGTATTATATAACAATGTAGAGTCAGGCTGGATCTACACTGCTTTGTAATCCTGTATTTGACCCCAGATTATTTTTGAACTGGATTATATGAGTCTACACTGACATATAATCCAGTTCAAAGCAGATAATCTTTATTTTATATGGCAGCATGGATTGGGCCTCATCTGATCCTAATGGGTTCAATAATAAAATCCAGATTACCTGCTTAGAACTGGATTATATGGCAGTTTAGACTCATATAATCCAGTTCAAAGCAGATAATAAGGACCGGGTTGTGGCGCAGCTGGTTAGGAGTCAGCTGCATTAAAATCACTACTGACTGAGAGGTCATGAGTTTGAAGTCAGCCCGGGTCAGAGTGAGCTTCCGGCCATTTGTCTAGCTTGCTGTTGACCTTTACACCCTGAAAGACATTTTAAACTCCATGTTATGGGATCATAGGAGTTGTAGTTTGACAAGGTCTTCATCTTTGGAGCAGGTTGTAGCGCAGCTGGTTGGGGAGTCGGCTGCATTAAAATCACTACTGACCAAAAAGGCATGAGTTCAAAGTTGGAGTAAGCTCCCAACCATTTGTCTAGCTTGCAGTCGACCTTTGCAGCCTGAAAGACAGGTGCATCTGTCAAATAGGAAATTTAGATACCGTTTTATGCAGGGAGGCTAATTTAACTAATTTATGACACATAAAACTCTCCAGTGTGCAAAAGAATGAGGAAGTACTCCATGGGTGTCACAAGTGGATGGTGAAACAACAGCTCCCCTGGTGGCCGGAATTCAAAAAGCATGAAGCTGGAATGTTAAATAGCCTCTGTGTGTCTGTCTATATATGTTGTGTGTCTATGGCATTGAATGTTTGCCATGTATATGTACATTGTGATTCGCCCTGCGGGGTGAGAAGGTGAATACTGTCAATAAATAAATACTGTAAATAAATAAATAGTGTAAATAAATAAATAAATAATGTAAATAAATAATGTAAATAAATAATGTAAATAAATAAATAATGTGGATTATCTGTTTCTGACCCATGTTTGCCTTCTTGCTTGCTTTCAGGTGGCCGCCTTCCTTTTCCCAAGGACGTGGAAGGACCCTGGGACCTACAGGCTGACCCTAAGAGTGACCGCTGCTTGACCCCGGCCAGCGATGGAGAGGGTGAGAATGGGGGGGCATCACAATAATTACAACCTATTTTAGGGGACCTGTTGCTCCCCACAGCCCTTAAAGGGCTGAGAATTGCGGTATATAAGCGCAGTAATAAATAAAATAAATAAACTCTCTGTGTAGTAAACTCTCATTTAACCAGAACCCCATGGAGATTCCGGTTGCTTGAGAGTTAGCATTAGAAATAGCTCATAACTCATTCTGGACCCTGATATCCGTATTACAAGACAGTCATTCAAAGCAAATTAAGGCTGGGCCTACACTGTTGTATAATCTGGGTTATCTAAGCAGAAAATCCACATTATGTGATTTGAACTGGATTATTTTAGTCTACACTGCCATATAATCGAGTTCAAAGCAGTTAATGTGGATTTTATACAGCTGTAGAGAAGGGGCCACTGTTTCTGAATCCAGATTATCTGATTTGAACTGGATTATATGAGTCTAAACTTGGTCCCTTTCTACACGGCGGTATAAAATCCACATTATCTGCTTTGAACTGGATTATATGGCAGTGAGGACTCTAAAATCCACATTATCGGCTTTGAACTGGATTATATCGCAGTGTGGACTTTAAAATCCACATTATCGGCTTTGAACTGGATTATATGAGTCCTCACTGCCGTATAATCCAGTTCAAAGCAGATAATGTGGATTTTACACAGCCGTGTCGAAGGGGACCCAGTATCTGAATCCAGATTATCTGATTTGAACTGGATTATCTTAGTATACACTGCCATATAATCCCGTTCTATCCTACTCGGCCAATGAGGGATCACCTAAGTAAGTAAGTAAGTATAATCCAGTTCAAAGCAAATAATGTGGATTTTATACAGAAGTGTAGAAGGGGATCCAGTTTCTGAATCCAGATTATCTGATTTGAACTGGATTATTTGAGTCTACATAGTCATATAATCCAGTTCGAAGCAGGTAATGTGGATTTTATACAGCTGTGTAGAAGGGGACCCAGTTCCTGAATCCAGATTATCTTATTTGGACTGGATTATTTTAGTCTACACTGCCATATAATCCAGTTCAAAATCGATAATGTGGATTTTATACTGCTGTGTAGAAGGGGACCCAGTTTCTGTATCCAGATTATCTTATTTGAACTGGATTATTTTAGTCTACACTGTCATATAATCCAGTTCAAAGCAGATAATGTGGATTTTATACAACTGCGGATAAGGGGACCCAGTTTCTGAATCCACATTATCTGATTTGAACTGGATTATTTTAGTCTACACTGCCATATAATGCAGTTCAAAGCAGATAATGTGGTTTTTATACAACTGTGTAAAAGCAGACCCGGTTTCTGAATGCAATTATCTGATTTGACCTGGATTATTTGAGTCTTCTCTTCCTCAAACAGGGGAGTGCCAGAGCAGCCTCCACCTTTGCGCCCTCATGAAGCTCGTCCAGGAGATCCCCGAATTCCTCTGCAAGCAAAACAAGGACCCCCAAAACCCCGTTTCGGCTTCCGACGGTGAAAGCAGCGAAGCCGAAGGAGCGTCCATCGCTGTAAATGGCCGCGGTAAGTGAGTGACCCTTGCAAAATGAGTCCGCTCTGGGTTTTCGTCCAAATTTGGAAAGAGTTTGTTTACAGTACCAAAGCTGGCTCTACACTGCTTACTGTATAATTCAGATGTCATGACTCGTGCTGAGGACCAAACGGAAGGGTTTCTTCACTGCCCTATATATCCCAGGATCTGGTCCTAGTTTATCTGCTTTGAACTGGATTATAATGAGTCTACACTGCCATAAAACCCAGTATATGGGATCAAATACTGAAGATTGTGTATATATATATGTGTGTGTGTGTGTACTCCAGTATCTGATCCCAGATTATCTGCTTTGAACTGGATTATATGAGTCTACACTGCCATATAACCCAGTATATGGGATCAAATACTGAATATGTGTGTGTATGTATGTATATGTATGTGTATATATGTGTGTGTGTGTGTATTCCAGTATCTGATCCCGGATTATCTGCTTTGAACTGGATTATATGAGTCTACACTTTCATATAATCCAGTATATGGGATCAGATACTGATACACGCACGCACACACACACACACATTCATTCACTCTTATACTCCAGTATCTGATCCCAGATTATCTGCTTTGAACTGGATTATATGAGTTTACACTGCTATAAGAGCAAATAATATGGAATCATCAACTAGATTATGTGACAGTATAGAAGGGTCTATGCTGCCATATAGGCTGGATGTACACTGCCATATAATCCAGATTATCAAATCAGATACTACAGGTTATTTGTTTTGAACTGGGTTATATGAGGCCCCTTCTACACTAACATATAAAATCCAGGTTATCTGCTTCAAACTGGATTATAAGGCAGTGTAGACTCGTATAATCCAGTTCAAAGTATATAAAGTGGATTATCTGCTTTGAACTAAATTATGTGGCAGTGTAAACTCATATCATCCAGTTCAAAGTATATAAAGTGGATTATCTGCTTTGAACTAAATTATGTGGTAGTGTAGACTCATATAATCCAGTTCAAAGTGTATAAAGTGGATTATCTGCTTTGAACTAAATTATGTGGCAGTGTAGACTCATATAATCCAGTTCAAAGTGTATAAAGTGGATTATCTGCTTTGAACTAAATTATGTGGCAGTGTAGACTCATATAATCCAGTTCAAAGTATATAATGTGGATTATCTGCTTTGCTAATCTGGATTATATGGCAGTGAAGAAGGGGCCTGAGTTCAAGGCAGATAATCTGGTTTATCTGTTGAAGTGTAGATGGGGCTTGAGCCTTTCTTCAGAGACGGGGGTCCAGGATTTTAGAAGCCCCCTAAAATCCAGGGCAGAGCCACCTTTGTTGTCATTGGCCGCTTCTACACTGACCAGGTAACGCAGTTTGGATTCCATTGATCTGTATGATGTGGTCAGTGTGCAATCCTATTTTATAATACCATTCAGTGCAGGTCAGTTAGCGTTATATGGTCAGCGTAGAGCCGGCCGTAGAGCCGCCAGTGCATTGACGCTGGAGAAATAATGCCACTCGCCACTATTTGGATGTCCCTGTTCCGACTTACATACCAACCTACAGAAACAATCCTGTTTGTAAGTTGGGGACTGTCTGTATTTGTTTTGTCCTTGAAGAGGAAGCTGCGGAGCCAAAGGAGAGCCAATGGGAGCCTTCGGTGACCCCGAGTCCAGTGTCCGGCCCCATTGAGAAAGAATTATGCTCAGAACCCCAACCCCAAGACACCTGCGCCAAAGGTGAGTCCCTAAAAGACAAGGGCAGGGGCCCGTTATGCTATGTGGTGACCTGGGTTATCAATGTCAGTTCCTCAAAACATGGGGAAAGTTTATTCAAATGTTGTCAAAGGCTTTCTTGACTGTAATCACTGGGTGTAAGTTTTCCAGGCTGCCTGGAAAATGTTCCAGAAGCATTCTCTCCTGACATTTCGCCCACATCTATGGCAGGCATCCTCAGAGGTTGAGAGGCCTGTTGGAAACTAGGCAAGTGGGGTTTATATATCTGTGGAATGATGTCCAAAGTGGGAGAATGAACTCTTCTCTGTTTGAGGCAAGTGTGAATGTTGCAATTGACCACCTTGATTAGCATTGAATAGCCTTGCAGCTGCAAAGCCTGGCTGCTTCCTGCCTGGGAGAATCCTTTGCTGGGGGGCTGTTAGCTGGCCTTGATTGTTCTTGTCTGTAATTCCTGTGGGTTTTTGTTTAGTGTTGCTCTTTATTTACTGTCTTGTAAATAAAGCAGCCAGGCTTTGAAGCTGCAATGCCATTCAGTGCTAATGACAACATTCACACTTGCCTCCAGCAGACCAGAGTTCTTTCTCCCACCCTGGACATTACAGAGATACATAAATTCCACTTGCCTTGTTTCCAACAGACCTTACAATCTGCTATAGATGTGGGTGAAACGTCAGGAGAGAATGCTTCTGGAACATAGGCAGACAGCCCAGAAAACTCACAACAACCCAGTGACTCCGGCCATGAAAGCCTTCGACAATGACGGGGGAATTCCTGATAAGAAACAATCAGGGCTAGCTAACACTTCCCAACAAAGGATTCCCACAGGCAGGAAGCAGCCAGGCTTTGAAGCTGTAAGGTCATTTAGTGCTAATCAAGCTGTCCAGTGGCAACATTCACACTTGCCTCCAGCAAACCAGAGTTCTTTCTCTGGACATTACAGAGATATATAAATCCCACTTGCCTTGTTTCCAACAGACCTCATAACCTGTTATAGATGTGGGTGAAATGTCAGGAGAGAATGCTTCTAGAACATGGCCAGACAGCCCGGAAAACTCACAACAACCCAGTGACTCCGGCCATGAAAGCCTTCGACAATGACAGGGGAATTTCTGACAGGAAACAATCAGGGCTAGCTAACACTTCCCAACAAAGGATTCCCACAGGCAGGAAGCAGCCAGGCTATGAAGCTGCAAGGCCATTCAATGCTAATCAAGCTGGCCAATGGCAACATTCACACTTGCCTCCAGCAAACCAGAGTTCTTTCTCTGGACATTACAGAGATATATAAACCCCACTTGCCTTGTTTCCAACAGACCTCACAACCTGCTATAGACGTGAGTGAAATGTCAGGAGAGAATGCTTCTGGAACATGGCCAGACAGCCCGGAAAACTCACAACAACCCAGTGACTCCGGCCATGAAAGCCTTCGACAATGACAGGGGAATTCCTGACAGGAAACAATCAGGGCTAGCTAACACTTCCCAACAAAGGATTCCCACAGGCAGGAAACAGCCAGGCTTTGAAGCTGTAAGGTCATCAAGCTGGCCAATGGCAACATTCACACTTGCCTCCAGCAGACCAAAGTTCTCTCTCCCACCCTGGACATCATTCTACAGATATATCAACCCCACTTGCCTAGTTTCCAACAGACCTTGCAACCTCTGAGGATGCCTGCCATAGATGTGGGCGAAACGTCAGAGGAGAATGCTTCTGGAACAAGGCCAGGCAGCCCAGAAAACTCACAGCAACCCTGCAAAAATTTGGGCTTTGCAGGAAGAACATCATCATTACAATAGTTTCCCATTAATATGAGTCTCAGCCATTTCAATGTAGTTTGTGGTAGTCACAAAAACAACAGTTTTTCCGAAGTGAAACAACTACTTTCAGAGTAAGGACCCGCACAACTAAACAGGAAATAACACTTTCAAACCAAGTCTGAATCCAAACCACTATAATTCCTGTAATTCCATTGCATCGAGTGGTGCCAGACTGGATTCCTTTTCCAGTAGACGCATCCTTGGTGTAATCTGGAGTTGTGTGTTTGCTTTGTTGTAGCAGATACAACTTTGGAGAAGGAGGAGGAGGAAGATATAGAATGCGGAGTACGGGAAAAGGGATCTTCGGACGGATTTGCAAGCGGAGGCATCGAACCAAGCAGTTCAAAGGCTGGCGTCGAGGAAGAACAGTGCCATAAAGGTAAACTTCAATGGAGGAAATGAGTCTACACCACCAAGCATGGGCCAACTTGGGCTTTCCCTCCAGGTGTTTTGGACTCCAACTCCCACAATTCCTAACAGCCTACCGGCTGTTAGGAATTGTGGGAGTTGGAGTCCAAAACACCTGGAGGGAGGGCCCAAGTTGGTCCATGCCAGGTCTACACTACACCACGGATGATGGACCCTTTCAAGTTCGGACTAAAATCCGGAACGGATTCCACTCCCTCCCCACTGACCTCCCTCTTCTCTCATTCCTGCTTTAGGAAGGAAACCGGAAGAGAAGCCCCTCCGCGGCCTCCTGAAGTGCCTGAAGGAGCTCATTGTCCATCATCCCCAACCAACGTCCCAAAGAGAGACCCTCGTCCAGAGGAGGGAAGTCGGGAGCGGAGGGTCCCCTCCCATCCAAGGTGGGTTGTGTCTGAATTGCATATAGATCTCGTTTGCTGTGACATACTGTGCTTTTGTGTCAGTATAACAACAAAAAAACAATCAAATGTTCTACTTGTATTGACATTACTAATGAATTGTCGTTATTTACAATAATAATAACAAAACATTCCAATTGTTTGTATCGATATTACTCTTGAGTTGTTTTAATTTACTACAACAATCAATAATTGATCAATTTTGATCTCTCAATATTATTGATCACTAATCGATCAGTCTTGATCTCCCAGTATTATTGATCAATAACCAATCTCTTGATATTATTGATCAACAATAGATCAACTTTGATCTGTCAATATTATCGATCAATAATAGATCAACCTTGATCTGTCAATATTGTCGATCAATAATCGATCGACCTTGACCTCTCAATATTATCGATCAATAATCAATTGATCTTGATGTCTCAATCTTATCAATCAATAATCGATCGACCTTGACCTCTCAATATTATTGATCAATAATTGATCAACCTTGATTTCTCAATATTATRAATCACTAATTGATCAGTCTTGATCTCGCAATATTATTGATCAATAATCAATCTCTCGATATTATCAATCAATAAGAGATCAACCTTGATCTGTCAATATTATTGATCAATAATTGGTCAACCTTGKTTTCTCAATATTATCATTCACTAATTGATCAGTCTTGATCTCCCAYTATTATTGWTCAATAATCCATCTCTCGATATTATCAATCAATAAGAGATCAACCTTGATCTGTCAATATTATTGATCAATAATAGATCAACCTTGATCTGTCAGTATTATTGATCAATGATTGCTCAATCTTGATCTCTCAATATTATTGATCAATAATCGATCAATCTTGATCTCTCTAGGGATTTCTAGTTCCTCCAGTGCACTTTTTGTAGAGATTCCTATAGAAAACATATCAACCAACTCCATGGATAATAATAGTAGACTGCTAAAGTCAAACCTGCAAACAAGGGAGGGTCGGTTTTGTTTTAATTTCCCAATTAAATATCCGAATTGTACGTGTCTCTACTCAGTTAAAACAGAAGCCATGGAAGAGGAGCATCTTGCCCATCATCCACAACGGGAAGGAGCTAGTCTTCCCATCCATCCCAATGGCAAAATCTTCATCTCCCATAAAGAGGACAGTCTGCTTTCAAGAGGTAAGTTTTCCATTGTCATTCATGCTTTTTAAAATAATAATAATAATAATAATAATAATAATAATAATAATAATAATAATCTGCCAGCTGCAGAAGGCCACCTTACTGGGATCTGCACGCATTATTTGGTGATACATCACACAGTCCTAGACATTTGGGAAGTGTCTGACATGTGATCCAATACAACAGCCAAAAGAGTGACCTTGTTCGCTGTGTACTAATCTTGTTGTGTTTCTAACAATAATAATAATAATAATAATAATAATGATTACTTTACTTAGGCGATCCCTCGTTGTCTGAGTAGGATAGTCTTCCAAATCAGTGTACGGGTGGGTCCATAAGTGGCTGTGGAGCCCTATTCTTGTTCTGCATCTTCTTCCGCAGTGAGGGCATTGGTTTCCAGGTGGAAGGCGGTCCCAGTCGGGGTTGGCTTGATGCACCTTCCTCTTAGCACATTTCTCCCTTTTGCCCTCCATTCGTGCCTCTTCAAATTCTGCAGCACTGCTGGTCACAGCTGACCTCCAGCTGGAGCGCTCAAGGGCCAGGTCTTCCCAGTTCTCAGTGTCTATGCCAGAGTTTTTAAGGTTGGCTTTGAGCCCATCTTTGAATCTGTTTTCCTGCCCACCAACATGATTTCCATTCTTGAGTTCGGAATAGAGCAACTGCTTTGGGAGATGGTGGTCGGGCATTTGGACAACGTGGCCAGTCCAGTGGAGTTGATGGCAGCCACCTCTCCACAAAAGTCAACATTGACACCAGAATTCAACACCGCCTGAGCTCTGCAAGTGCAGCATTCTTCGGAATGAAGCAGAGAGTGTTTGAGGACCGGGACATCTGTAGGGATACCAAGGTGCTTGTTTATAGAGCTATTGTCCTCCCAACCCTGCTCTATGCTTGCGAAACGTGGACAGTCTACAGACGTCACCTGCAACTCCTGGAATGATTCCATCAGCGCTGCCTCCGGAAAATCCTGCAAATCTCTTGGGAAGACAGGCAGGGAAAGGTCAGCGTGCCGGAAGAAGCAAAGACCACCAGCATTGAAGCGATGGTCCTCCGCCATCAACTCCGCTGGACCGGCCACGTTGTTCAGATGCCCGACCACCGTCTCCCAAAACAGTTGCTCTACTCTGAACTCAAGAACGGAAAATGGAACGTTGGTGGACAGGAAAGGAGATTGAAAGATGGGCTCAAAGCCAACCTTTGAAACTCTGGCATAGACACTGAGAACTGGGAAGCCCTGGCTTTTGAGCAGTCCAGCTGTAGGTCAGCTGTGACCAGCAGTGCTGCAGAATTTGAAGAGGCACAAATGGAGGGCGAAAGAGAGAAACTTGCCAAGAGGAAGGCGCATCAAGCCAACCCCAACCGAGACATAATAAAAAGCCATTTTTGAAAGCCATTTTTGCTTGATATGGGTATTTAATATTTTCTTTGATTTATGGTTGCTTTGGTTGTTTTGGTTTCAGTCTGCACTTAACAGCATTGATTGATTGTTATCAACTGCCCCGAGTATTGAATAGGATAGGAGTGACTTTAGGGTGAGTGTCTAATGCAAAATTTATGTAAACAAACCCTTGTGTTTCATTTTGATTTGGAATTTCGACAGTGAAAATCAAGCAGGAGATGGACAGCCCTTCTCTCCGATACCCAAATGGATTCGGCACCCATAATATCCCTAGAATCGTCGACCAAGGAAAGAGAAGCAAAGAAATGGGTTCCTTGGGCCTCAAAAGTAAGAGAGATCTTTTCTGGGTGGTTGCCTTGGCAGTGTTGAATGCAAAAGGCCTAGGATGGACTAGATGAACTTTGGAGTCCCCAACGGATTACGGACTGCCTTGGAGGGGTTGTCTTCTTCGGCTATCCTTAAATACAATATGTATGACCATCTATTGGGAACGCTTTGATGGTGTTTCCCTGCATGGTAGAATAAGGTTGGATTGGATGACCTTTGGGGTCCCCTTCCAACTCTAGTGGATGTAGAACAGGCTTGGGCCAACTTGGGCCCTCCAGGTGTTTTGGACTTCGACTCCCACAATTCCTAACAGCCTTCCGGCTGTTAGGAATTGTGGGAGTTGAAGTCCAAAACACCTGGAGGGCCAAAGTTGGCCCATGCCTGATGTAGAACTTCCTTGGAAGGTGGTGGACTGTAAACAGAAATCCTATGACAAACTTTCCCCATGATTTTTTTTATGATAGGACCAATTAGGAAATGCACAAAACACTATTATGACAAAAATTGTGTTATAATAGATTGTTGTAGGTTTTCTCGGGCTGCATGGCCATGGTCTAGAGGCATTCTCTCCTGACGTTTCGCCTGCATCTATGGCAAGCATCCTCAGAGGTTGTGAGGCCTCATTACCTCTGAGGATGCTTGCCATAGATGCAGGCGAAACGTCAGGAGAGAATGCCTCTAGACCATGGCCATATAGCCCGAAAAAACCTACAACCACCCAGTGATTCTGGCCATGAAAGCCTTCGACAATACATGTGTTATAATAGTGTTTTGTGCATAATATGATTGTGTTATAATGAACGTCTATCGATTGCTCCTTGGTGTTTTCCTTGCAACGCAACCCTTCTGCATTCCGATGTAGTCAAGCAGGAACCTAATGAGGATGGATTGGAGCAGCCCCCTTTTCCAGCCCAGAGGAGACCCCCAGGAGAAGAGGAAGAGGAAGGGCCGTATCCGCACTCCAGGGTCTCGAGTAGCGGCAGCGCAGAAGCCAGCATGGATCCGGGCCTTTGGGTCCCATATTCGGAAGGTGAGACATAGTCTTCTTCTGTGTGCCCAGGGGGGAGTCTCTCATTTGGTATCAGCCATGGATTGAGGTTCTGGGTTTGAGCCTGCCACTTTTGGACTCTCGCTTGCGGAGGTGTTCCAGCGAGTGTCTCTGTAGGTCTATTTCTTGATTTAAGTCATTGACATGCTGGCTGATACCTAAACAAGGGATGAGCTGGAGATGTCACTGCATTGGTCCTTTCACTGTTGGCTGCTACTTCCCGGCGGATGTCAGGTGGTGCGATACTGGCTAGACAGTGTAATTTCTCCAGTGGTGTCGGGCGCAGACACCCTGTGATAATGCGGCATGTCTCATTCAGAGCCACATCCACTGTTTTAGCGTGGTGAGATGTGTTCCACACTGGGCATGCAGACTCAGCAGCAGAGTAGCATAGCGCAAGGGCAGATGTCTTCACTGTGTCTGGTTGTGATCCCCAGGTTGTGCCATTCAGCTTTCGTATGATAGCTTTAACATAAAAGTAAAGTTTCAAAAGTTCAAAAGCAGAGTCTTAAATGCAAAGGCAGAGTTTCCAAAGTCCAAAAGCAAATAACATGAAGCATAATCCATAAGCATTGATCAAACAGGATTCCATGGCAGCGTAACAGAGTTCCAAGAAGCAAGATCCAAATCAAAGTCCCAAGAAGCCAAAAGCATTGCCCAAAAGCCGAAGCAATCCAGAGAAGTTATCAGGGTGTTTGCAGAAGTTGCAATGACAACGAGTTGACTTCAAACAGCTCGTTTAATATGCCTTCCCAGCATGAAAGCATTCCTTTGACCTCTAATCTCTCTCTTGTTAGCAAGCCTTGTACTGCTGCGAACCCTGAATTGCAAGCGATCCTCCCTATCTAAATCTTCCAAGCCTTCAAGGTTGGATAGCTCATTACCCTGAGAATCGGCAGGCTGAGAGCTCGCCTCCTCCACGTGCACCTGGGAAGTTTCACTAAGATCAGAAACATCTTCTAAAACAACATTCCTTGCCATGGGAAACTGAAATTCCTCGTCTTCAGTATCAACATCGTCTGTATCAACAACAGGAATATGTTCAGGAATCTGAAACCTATCATCCTCTTCCTGAGGCTCCAGCTGAGCCACAACAGAAATTTAGGTACGCTTAATGCGGGGAGGCTAATTTAACTAATTTACAATGCCATAAAAATCTCCAGCAGCGTGCAAAAGAATGAGGAAGTACTCCATCTGTGTCACAAGTGGACGGTGAAGCGACAGCTCTCCTTGGTGGCCGGAATTTGAACATAACTGTTACACTCCAGATCAGGAATAACCCTCTGACTTTAAAACCCCACTCGTTGAGTAGGGAAAACAATCCTTTTATTGAAGATAAGTAAAAGCAGCAAAGTAAAAAAGCACTTTAAAGGAATAGGTAAATCCAATTAGGTAAAAAGATAAGCAGGAAGAAATTAGTCCAAGGTAGAGTTCAGCAATGTCCAAAAGCAAAGTCCACAAGTCTCTAACAAAATCCAAAGAACCAGGAAATGTTGATCCAAGGCATGAGAAGGCAATCACAAGAGACAAAAAAAACTCAAACAGGAAACAAGAAATCTTTAAGCATGAATCTTCCAAGCAAGGCTTCCATGGGACAAGGACAAGAACTTATCAGGATTCATCTGGTAATATTTTCTATGCTTGGAACTTTTAAGCCTTTCCAAACACTCAGAAACTGGTTTCGCTTTCCTTTTACGGCCCTTATCTTTTGGTGTTGAAGCCTGGCAGAACGCCGAAGGCCTTGCTCGGCCTGTCTGTTTTGACTATTTTCCTGCCTCTTATCTATAAGCTCATTCGTTTCTGCAGGTGCCGAGTTGTTTTCAAGCCCCAAATCCTGGGAACCCTCTGGGAGCAATTCAGGGAGTAAACCATCATTCCTATACCCTGTAGGAACATTCTCATGGGAAACTACACTTTGAGCAGGTGTCTCTATGTCATTCTCTGCATCAATATCACTGACCAAACCCTGGCCATCTTGAACCACATTTACATCATTCCCCACATCCAAAGCACCCTGATCCTGAAACACAATCACAGGCTGAACTCCCAACAGATAACGCTTTATGCAGGGAGGCTAATTTAACTAATTTACAACGCCATAAAAATCTCCAGCAGCATGCAAAAGAATGAGGAAGTACTCCATCGGTGTCACAAGTGGACGGTGAAACGACAGCTCCCCCGGTGGCTGGAATTTGCACATACACTCATGAAGCTGGAAAGTTAAATAGCCTCTGCGTGTCTGTCTATATATGTTGTGTGCCTATGGCATTGAATGTTTGCCATGTACAGTGTTCCGTCACTTATCGCGGATGTTACATTCCAGGACCACCCGCAAAAAGTGAAAATCCGTAAAGTAGGGATGTTATATATGTATATCGCATTCCAAGGGTGAGGCAGAAGCGAAAAGAGATTTAAAGGCACCTTGCTTTGCAATCTCTCTTGATTATTTATTTATTTATTTATTTGGGGTTCTTTTACCCCGCCCTTCTCACCCCGAAGGGGACTCAGGGCGGCTTACAAAGGCAAAGGCACAATTTGATGCCCGCATCATAAAACAATCATACACAAAATTACATCAATTCACAGTTAACAACAATTCATGCATTGTAACCATAAAATCAATAAAATCAATAAAACCAATACAAACCCAATTTCTCCTCTTGCATGGTCAGCGTTCGCTAACTCATAGATCTAGTTTTCCGTTCCACTTCATCAATCCTGTTGGTCTTACTCGCCTGATTGTCTAATTTAATTGCCAGAGTGCCCAAAGGCCTGGTCCCGTAACCACATCTTCACCCTCCTCCTAAAGGCGAGGAGGGATGATGATGACCTAATTTCCCCCGGGAGTGAGTTCCACAGGTGAGGGGCCACCACTGAGAAAGCCCTGCTCCTCGTCCCCACCAGCCTCACTTATGACAGTGGTGGGGTCGAGAGCAGGGCCTCCCCAGATGATCTCAGACTCCGGGTGGGACATAGAGGGTTGCCTCTCTCCCAAGAGGGAGGCTGAAACCCCCTTCCACACTCAATCATAGGTGGGATTACAACGCCACTCTGGGCAACGACAACCATTCATAAACTGGGAGGCAAAAACCCGCGAAACAGTGAGTCTGCGAAAAGTGAACCACGAAGTAGCGAGGGAACACTATATGTGCATTGTGATCCACCCTGAGTCCCCTTTGGGGTGAGAAGGGCGGAATATAAATACTGTAAATAAATAAATAAATAAATATTTAAAGGGAACTTGGAAGCCATTGAGAGAAATTTCTGGACATCTCTTTTCTGCAGAGTGGAGCCCGGCCACCAGCCCTCTCCACGGCCTCCTGAAATGCCTGAAGGGAATCCCTGTCCCGCGGCCCCCCGTTTCCGGGATGTTCTTGGGGAAAAGAGGGGCAGGAGAAGGGAAAGAGAGGAGGAAAGGAGGAAGAAGGGCAAGGCTGGGTAAGTCGGCAATGCAGGGAGGAGGAACTGGGCGCAAAACGTTGGAGGAAGCGCTTCTGTAAGCAAATGCAGTTTGTGCTCTATTTTAGAGAAGAATAATCTGTACTTTTGAGACTATAGGCTAGTCTTGAGCCCAGACCCGTTTTTAGCCTTTGGCCAATCCGGCTTCGGTTTGTTCGGGTGTCTGTAACAGCAAGGGACCAGCCATCACAGATTCCCATCCAAAATGGGACCACGTGGCAGCCAATCTCAGTTCCTCCTCCCCTATTCAGCACCACAGTTTAATCTTGTTGATTTTCCTTTTGTTTTCCTTTATTTTCTTGATTTTTTTTATTCAGTGGGACTAAATGGGAATTGGGGACGTGTGGGTGGGTGCGTGTACGCATTTCAGCTTTTGATCTACTAAAATTTTCATGTTTCCAAACTGCTAGATTGCCAGAAACTGGGGCTAACATTGGGAGCTCACCCCGCTCTGTGGATTTGAACTGCTGACCTTCCAGTCGGCAAGTTCAGCAGCTAGGTGGTTTAACTTGCTGCACCACCGCAACCCCTAGCTATTATTTTTTATCGATTAAATTCCTTATTTGCCTTGTCCTTTTCATACCATAGATAGGCAAAGTTAATTTTATGAATGAACTGTGCCCTGCTTTGAATGTCAAAAGTCTCCGTACCATAATGCATTTCAGTTCATCCATTTTGCAATCGTCCTGTTCTTCTTTCTTCAGCTTTCTATCCAGCTCAAACACTTATATTTACTTCAGAAGCATTTTTGGCCAATGCAGAATGTCAACATTCCAACTTAGACACTCACAGTTTTAAATCCTTGGTGTTTACCGTAAAAATGAGCCATGTCTCAGTCTTGCATGGCACTTTCTTCTGTCCACCCAGCAGGGTGTCTTGATCAAATAAACCTATTGAAAATTAGAATCATAGAATCAAGGAGTTGGAAGAGACCTCCTGGGCCATCCAGTCCAACCCCATTCTGCAAAGAAGCAGGAATATTGCATTCAAATCACTCCTGACAGATGGCCATCCAGCCTCTGTTTAAAAGCTTCCAAAGAAGGAGCCTCCACCACACTCCGGGGCAGAGAGTTCCACTGCTGAACGGCTCTCACAGTCAGGAAGTTCTTCCTCATGTTCAGATGGAATCTCCTCTCTTGTATAGCCTGAAAAACCTCTCCAAGGAAGCAGCAAAACAAGCTTGCTCCCTCCTCCCTGTGGCTTCCTCTCACATATTTATACATGGCTATCATATCTCCTCTCAGCCTTCTCTTCTTCAGGCTAAACATGCCCAGCTCCTTAAGCGCTCCTCATAGGGCTTGTTCTCCAGACCCTTGATCATTTTAGTCGCCCTCCTCTGGACACATTCCAGCTTGTCAATATCTCTCTTCAATTGTGGTGCCCAGAATTGGACACAATATTCCAGGTGTGGTCTAACCAAAGCAGAATAGAGGGGGTAGCATTACTTCCCTAGATCTAGACACTATGCTCCTATTGATGCAGGCCAAAATCCCATTGGCTTTTTTTGCCGCCACATCACATTGTTGGCTCATGTTTAACTTGTTGTCCACGAGGACTCCAAGATCTTTCACACGTACTGCTCTCGAGCCAGGTGTCCCCCATTCTGTATCTTTGCATTTCATTTTTTGTCCCTGTTGAACTTCAATTCTCCTTGCTTCCAGTGTTTGATTGGATAAAGAAACCCTGGAGGTTTTTGCTCCATTTGGGAATAGAGGGACATGACAACACTGTTGAATGGTTGCCCTAGCTCCATGCTATGGAATCCTGGGAGTTGTAGTTTGGCGAGTCATGTGCATTCTTTAGCAGAGGAGGCTGAAGTCCTTGCAAAACTCCCACGGTTCTGTAGCATTGGGCCAGTAAGTGCGGTCAAATTGCATTTGTTCTGCAGTGTAGATGCACCCTGAATTGTAGCTCTGTGTGTCAATGTAAATGGCATTCTGCTCAAAAATATAACACTGCTGGACTCATCCTGTCTTTCTCTTTCCCTCCAGAATGCAGTGAATGGGCAACCCCAGAGAAGACGCCCCATTGCCCCTCATCGCCAGCGGCATCCAGCTGTGGTAAGGGGTCTAAACACATTGCAACATTCACACTTGCTTCAAATAGACAAAGGTTCTTTCTCCCACCTGGACATTATTCCACAGGTGTATATACACTCCACTGGCCTGATTTCCAGCAGACCTCTGAACAAACCTCTGAAGATGCTGGTGAAATGTCATTTTGAAACAAGTGTAGATATTGCAATTAGCAAGCTTTTTTTTTTTTAAAAAATAAGTTTTTATTAAGCACAAAAAAGGTTTTATTTACATACGGTTTGCGATTCAGTTTAACTTTCTTAATTAGTTTATTCCCCTCATTTTGCCTTATTCTTACATTCTTCTTGACTTATCATACTCCTCAAACAAGTTCCAATTTGTCCATTTTGTCACCTTTCCTGAATTCTTCTTTTAAAAGTAAGTTAATTTGTCCATATCTTTTATTTCTCTCAATTTAATTATCCAGCTTTCAATATCAGGTGCCTTTTCAAGTTTCCAATGTTTTGCAAAAGAGATTCTCGCTGCCGTAGTCATATATGTAAATAATCTGCCCTTATTTTCATCCTGAGTCTGTAATGCCCAGAAAATAGTACTCTGTTTTTTTCCTGGAAGTTCATTTTAAGTATTTTTTGAGATCCGTCATGCATTTCTTTCCAATATTTAGAAGCTGCTTTGCAAGACCGCCACATGTGGAAAAAACTCCCATCATGGTCTTGGCATTTCTAACATTTTTTGGTACATTTTTGTATATCTGGCCTAATTAGCAATTAGTAAGCTTGAATAGCATTGAATAACATTGTAGCTGCAATGTCAGTCAGTGAGGGTATCTGCATAGAAGTAGCCTGGCCTCTGTTGCCTGGAGGCCCCCCTTTTTGGGTTAACTAGCACTTGATTGCTTGCTGTCGGGAGTTCTCCTGTTACTGAATGGTGTTCCTTATGTCCTGTCTTGATTCTAATGTTTGTTTGTTTTTTCATACTGGTAACCAGATTTTATTCATTTGCATAGTTTCCTCCTTTCGGTTGAAATTGTCCACGTGCTTCTTGTGGATTTCAAGGGCTTCTCTGTGTCGTCTTGCCATGTACAGTGTTCCCTCACTTATCGCGGGTGTTACATTCCAGGACCACCCTGGAATGTTTTTTCACTCCCTCCATTCTCCAACCTAATCTGGCTTCTCAGGAAAACTCCCCATTGGCCAAAGGCCATTTCCTTAGAGAACCGGTTTCACTATCCCTGGTTGCTTGGGAATCATCACAGGAATACAAAATACTGTCTAGATTTTCTGTGTTCTCAAATAATATTTATTTATTTATTTATTTACAGTATTTTATATTCTGCCCTTCTCACCCCGCAGAGGACTCAGGGCGGATTACAATGTACACATACATGGCAAACATTCAATGCTAAAGACACACAACAGATATAGACAGACAGTCAGAGGCTATTTAACTTTTTCTGGCTGCCAGGAGAGCTGTCGCTTTCATCGTCCATCTGCGACACTGATGAAGTACTTCTGCATTCCCCGCATGTTTTTGCTGGAGTCTTCTTTATGGCGTCGTAAATTAGTTAAATTAGCCTCCCCACACGTAGGTGGTACCTAATTTTCCTACTTGACAGATTCAACTGTCTTTCGGGTTGCAAAGGTCGACAACAAGCTACACAATTGGTCAAAAGCTCACTCTGTCCCGGGCTGGCTTCAAACTCATGACTTTTTGGTCAGAAGTGATCTTAATGCAGCTGACACAGCTTGTGGACCTATGGCATTGAATGTTTGTCATGTACAGTGTTCCCTCGCTTATCGCGGGTGTTACATCCCAAGACCACCCCGGAATGTTTTTTCACTCCCTCATTCTCCAACCTAATCTGGCTTCTCGGGAAAACTCTCTATGAGATCATGCCGAACGCACCTGGACTTCAAGGTCTTTCCACGAATTCTCTCAGATTGTCTAATTAGTCTATTTTTCACTCCCTCCATTCTCCAACCTAATCTGGCTTCTTGGGAAAACTCCCCATCAGCCAAAGGCCATTTCCTAAGAGAACCGATTTCACTATCCCTAGTTGCTTGGGAATCATCACAGGAATGGAAAACCGTTGGTTCATCAGGTGCTCTGCTATGGCTGATTTCTCGGGTTGAATCAGTCTGCAGTAGTTTTCGTGTTCCTTGATTCATGTCTGGGCATTGCTATGTTGGGTGGTCTCTATGTAGACTTATCCACAGCTGCACGGTATGCAATAGACTCCTGCAGTGGTGAGAGGACTTTGTTGACTTTGTTGACCACAACCGTTTCCCCTGTTAGGGTCGGGCAACGCTTTGCAAGGCCTGAAGGATCTCCCTCTTCACGCAATACCAAGCCAGCCCTGTTCGCCGGCCCTCTGCTCCTCCATCAGCAGCTCCCCAGACAGACTTCCCAGACATGTCCCGGAGAAAGCGAAAGGTATGAGATGTTGAGCATCTTTCCCATTGCAAGCCTTTCCCCCATGTGGTGCATTCCGCAAGGTCCTGTTTTCATTGGCAAACCTGGAAAGGTTTGGGAGAAGTTGTGAAGCAGCTCAAAAGTCCCATGCGATTCTAGGCTGCGTCCATTGGAGTATAATGTTTAGGTTACATGTCTCAAATGTATGGACTGAATTCATACCACAATGTCATTTGGTAATAATAATAATAATAATAATAATAATAATAATAATAATAATAATAATTTCTTATCTACCTCTCCTTTTGGCTCTAGGTGGGTCACAGTACAATCAAAACACACAAACATTATTATTATTATTATTATGTTTGTTTATATCCTGCTTTTTCTCTCCCTAAGGCAGCGGTTCTCAACCTGGGGGTTGCGACCCCCAGAGGGGTCGCCTGGACATTTCGGAGGGGCCATGAGGCCGCCTCCGTTGATGCCGCCCCGAGAGCACGGGCCAGGCAAGGGCTTCTTCACGTGAAGCCTGGCTTCGCGTAAAGCCTGCCTCACCTGCCTTGCTCTCTCACCATCCAGCGAGGGCGTGGGGCAGGCGAAGGGGCCTCCACGTGAGGACTGGCGTGGTGCAAAGCCTGCCTCTCTCGCCATCCGGTGTGGGCACAGGGCAGGTGAGGGGTTCTCTGCGCAAGGCCTGGCCTCACCTGCCTCGCTCTCTCGCCATCCGGCGAGGGCGTGGGGCAGGCGAGAGGGCCTCTGTGCAAGGCCTTACCTGGCGCGAAGCCTACCTCGCCTGCATCGCTCTCTCGCCTGCCCCAGATGGCAAGAGAGCGAGGCAGGCTTCGAGTCAGAGTGAAAAGTGCCCACATGATGTGGGACTAAGAGCAGCCCAGCAGCAGCAGGAAGAGGAGAAGCAGCAGAAGCAGCTTAGGTAATTCATCACACTAT
This sequence comes from Anolis sagrei ordinatus, assembly GCF_025583915.1. Lineage (NCBI taxonomy): Eukaryota > Metazoa > Chordata > Lepidosauria > Squamata > Anolidae > Anolis > Anolis sagrei. Next base: position 131,534,050 of record NW_026847660.1, on the reverse strand, counting down.
TTATTAGAAAAAGATAGTCTTTCCTTTTGTTTTTATAAATACTCCCATTCTCTGCATATAGATGAACTACATCTCCCAAACTCAAGGGCAATGCCTTCAAGTATTTTCTGTTGGTCATATGAGTTCTGTGTGACAAGTTTGGTTCAATTCCATCGTTGAACCAAACACACAACTCCCATGACCACAGAAGGGTTTGCTGGGCATTGACCTTGAGTTTTGAAGTTGTAGTTCACCTACATCCAGGTAGAGCACTATGGACTCAAACAATGATGGATCTGGGCCAAACTTGGCACGAATACTCAATAGGCCCAAACGTGAACACTGGTGGAGTTTGGGGAAAATAGACCTTGACATTTGTGAGTTGTAGTTGCTGGGATTTATAGTTCACCTGCAATCAAAGATCATTCTGAACCCCACGAATGATAGAATTGGGGCAAACTTCCCACACAGAACTCCCATGACCAACAGAAAATAATGTGTTTACTGATCGTCTTTGGCGACCCCTCTGACACCCCTCGCAACCCCTCCAGGGGTCGCGACCCCCAGGTTGAGAAACACTGCTGTATACTCTCTGGAAGCATCCCAGACTCCCATTGGTTATGTGTATTTCAATCTGTTTCTTCTTGCAGGACCTGGTCGATGCAGCGCCCCTCTGCAAGAGATGGAGAGATGCCTGAGAGAGCTGCCCATCGGTTCGCAAAGCCAGGCCTCGTCCCCAGCGGTCAGTTCCTCCTCCTTCGGCGGATCCCCAGACGGACTCCATTGCTGGACACCAGACGCTGGGAGGTGGCCGCGGAAGGAGGAAGGTGAGAGATTCAGGGGGCAAAATGCACCCTGGGAGATGTTTCCCTCCAGGTGTTTGGGACTACAACTCCCACAATTCCTAACAAAGTAAGGACTGCACAAATTAACAGGAAATAACACTTTTGAACCAGGAACAGAACATATTGTGACATAATATTGTTGTTGTGTGCACCCACGCAATGATCCATTTTGCAGCTTGGATAAATAAAAGCAAAACATGTTTCTCCATAGGAATGAGCCGCAACAGCACCCCTTTGCAAGACCTGGAGCGTTGTTTGAAAGACCTGGCTCCAAGCGGTCAACCCGGTTCGCCAGCCGTCAGTTCGTCCATCCATGGATCCCCAGGTGGACCCCAAAGGTGGACACCAGAGCCTTGCAGGTGGAGCCAGAAGGAGGAAGGTGGGAACAAGGATCGGTCACCTTGAGCATGGATTTACATCAGGCATGGGCCAACTTTGGCCCTTCCTCCATGTGTTTTGGACTTCCACAATTCATAGAATCATAGAATCATAGAATCAAAGAGTTGGAAGAGACCTCATGGGCCATCCAGTCCAACCCCCTGCCAAGAAGCAGGAATATTGCATTCAAATCACCCCTGACAGATGGCCATCCAGCCTCTCTTTCAAAGCTTCCAAATAAAGAGCCTCCACCACACTCCGGGGCAGAGAATTCCACTGCTGAACGGCTCTCACAGTCAGGAAGTTCTTCCTCATGTTCAGGTGGAATCTCCTCTCTTGTAGTTTGAAGCCATTGTTCCATTGCGTCCTAGTCTCCAGGGAAGCAGAAAACAAGCTTGCTCCCTCCTCCCTGTGGCTTCCTCTCACATATTTATACATGGCTATCATACCCCTCTCAGCCTTCTCTTCTTCAGGCTAAACATGCCCAGCTCCTTAAGCCGCTCCTCATAGGGCTTGTTCTCCAGACATTTTATCATTTTAGTCGCTCTCCTCTGGACACATTCCAGCTTGTCAATATCTCTCTTGAATTGTGGTGCCCAGAATTGGACACAATATTCCAGGTGTGGTCTAACCAAAGCAGAATAGAGGGGTAGCATGACTTCCCTAGATCTAGACACTAGGCTCCTCTTGATGCAGGCCAAAATCCCATTGGCTTTTTTTGCCGCCACATCACATTGTTGGCTCATGTTTAACTTGTTGTCCACGAGGACTCCAAGATCTTTTTCACACGTACTGCTCTCGAGCCAGGCATTGTCCCCCATTCTATATCTTTGCATTTTGTTTTTTCTGCCAAAGTGGAGTATCTTGCATTTGTCCCTGTTGAACTTCATTTTGTTAGTTTTGGCCTTTCATCTCTCTAATCTGTCAAGATCGTTTTGAATCCTGCTCCTGTCCTCTGGAGTCTGGCTATCCCTCCCAATTTGGTGTTGTCTGCAAACTTGATGATCCTGCCTTCTACCCTTCATCTAAGTCATTAATAAAGATGTTGAACAGGACCGGGCCCAGGACTGAACCCTGCTTGTGGCACTCCACTTGTCACTTCTTTCCAGGATGAAGAGGAAGCATTGGTGAGCACCCTCTGGGTTCGTCCATTTAACCAATTACAGATCCACCTCACCGTAGTTTTGCCTAGCAGCTGGAATTCCTAACAGCTGGAATTGTTGACGTCCAAAACACCTGGAGAGAGGGCCAAAGTTGGCCCATGCCTGCCATATAAATATACATTATAATATATAATTTATTATAATGCAATAATAATCATAATGCGATAATATTTATGACCTATCTCTTCTAGAAGGCCTTTCATCTTATGTTTACGTCCGTGTACTTTAATATGTATTTTGTAGAAATTTGATTTAATGGATTTTATAGGATGTTTTAAGTGATTATGTTTTAATGGGTTTTTAACTGTCAACGTTGTCTCCTCTGAGAAGCATAAGGCCAACACCACTAATTTAAGCCCAACTAAATAGCCATGAGATCATGCCGAACGCACCTGGGCTTCAAGGTCTTCCCATGAATTCATAATTCAGCATTTCTCAATCTTACTAATGCTGCGACCCCTTAATTCAGTTCCTTGTGTTGTGGTGACCCCCAACCACAATATTATTTTTATTGCTACTTCATAACTGTCATTTTGCTCCTGTTATGAATCGTCATGTAAATATCTGATATGCAGGATGTATTTTCATTCACTGGACCAAATTTGGCACAAATATCCAATATGCCCAAATTTGAATACTGGTGGGGTTGTGGGGATTGATTTTTGTCATTTGGGAGTTGTAGTTGCTGGGATTTATAGTTCACCTACAATCAAAGAGCAGTCTGAACTCCACTAATGATGAAATTGAACTAAACTTGGCATACAGAACTCCCATTACTAATAGAAAATACTGGAAGGATTTGATGGGCATTGAGTTTTGGAGTTGTAGTTCACTTACATCCATAGAGCACTGTGGACTCAAACAATGATCAATCTGGATCAAACTTGGCATGAATCCTCAATATGGCCAAACGTGAACAGTGGTGGAGTTTGGTGATAATAGACTTGACATTTGGGAGCTATAGTTGCTGGGATTTACAGTTCACCTGCAATCAAAGACCATTCTGAATCCCACCAATGATAGAATTGAGCCAAACTTACCAAACAGAAGCCCCATGGTCAATAGATGGTCTTTGGTGACCCATTTGACACCCCTCTTGTGACCTGCTCAGGGGTCCCGATGATGGCGAAAGTGCGAGGTGGGCTTTGCGCGAAATCAGGCCTCGTGCCGAGGACCCCTTGCCCGCCTCGTGCCCTTGCCAAATGGTGAAAGCGCAAGGCGGGCAAGGGGCGTTTGCGTGAGGTCAGGCCTTGCGTGAAGGAGCTCTCGCCTGGCCCGCACCCTTGGGGCCAATGGAAGTGGCTTCGCAACCCCTCCAAAATGGCCAGGCGACCCCCTTTGGGGTCGCGACCCCCAGGTTGAGAACCGCTGGTCTAATTAGTCTATTTTAACTCCCTCCATTCTCCAACCTAATCTGGCTTCTTGGGAAAACTCCCCATGGGCCGAAGGCCATTTCCTAAGAGAAACGGTTTCACTATCCCTCATTGCTTGGGAATCATCACGGGAATGCAAAACCTCATCTCTCCTAGCACTGACAAACTCATCACTTTGAAATCCATCAGGCCCCTCATCCTCCGACATGTCAGAGAAGTCAGAGAAGTCCTCAGCTGCTTGATGAGTTACATCAATGCTATAGAAACATTTGGCAGCACAGGAAAAGCTGTTGTTTATGATGACATGGAATGTTCTCATTATAGGAAGAACTTTGATGTTGGACACGTGCCAATAAGACTTTCAGGAGCAAAACGCTTGCTAAATGTTACCAATGAAAACTTTGGCACCCTTTCCTTCTGCCGCAGGTGGCTATTGGCTAGCTTGTCTGGGAGGAAGTAAATATTTAATGGCAAAAAATATTCCAAAATTTAGGGGGGAAATTATTTTGCCTTGCCTTGTCTCCATAGGTCCCAGCCACAAAGGCACTCCTCTGCAGGGTTTGGAGAACTTCCTGAAGGAGCTTCCCGGGACGACGAGGAGCCCCTTCCTGCCGGCCATGGGCTCCACCATTGGAAGCTCATCCAATAGTCATCCTAGGCAGAGCAGCAGGCAGTGCTCCGCAAAGGAGGAAGGTAATGCCATGACTCAATTTCGCAAGACACGTGGCTTTGGGGATCCCTGCATTGACAATGGGCTGGACTAGATACCATTGCATTAGGTCACATCCAGATACACTAGCATTCGATGTCCAGGGAGCCAAAGGGCCAAGCAGAGAGACCTTAAGCCAAGCCTTCGCAACTCAGCAGTAATAAGGGGAGGAAATTGAAAAGGCTAAGCCTCTCGGGTCTACAAATAGGATTTTGGCACCTCACGTTCCCAGCCAGGTAGAATCAATGATTAATTAGGATTCCTGCTGCTGCTGCTGCTGCTGCTGTTGTTGTTGTTGTGTGCTTTCAGGTCATTTCTGACTCAGTGCGATCCTTCCCTCTCTTTTTCCTCCCTCCCTCCCTCCCTTCCTTCCTTTACCTTTCTTCTTTCTCTCCCTTCTTCCTTCCTTCTCTTTTTCCTCCCTTTCTTCCTTCCTTTCTTTTTCTTCTTTTTCTTAAAATAAATAATTACTTATTTTTTATAAATAAATAAATCTTTATATCTATTTTTAAAAAATAAGTAATCTTTCCAAGTATTAGATTAAATTCTTATTAAGTATTCTAATTAATTCTTATATACATAAATATTCTTATCTTTTAAAAAAATCAGAATATTAATTATTTAATCTATTTTTTTCACTACCCTATTCTTCTATATTCCTAATTCATCGCCTTATCGCTATAATCATTATTCAATCTTTATATCGCTCTATTTTCTACAGAATAATTACTTCCTCTTTAATTTATAAATAAATCCATCACTCCTCTCTTTCTCTTTCTCTTTCACTTTTTTATTTCATTCTCTCCCTCCTTCTTTCTTCTTCTTCCTCTTCCTTCTTCCTTTCTTTCTTCATTCCTTCTTCCTTCCTTCCTTCTTCCCTTCCCCTTTCTCTTTCCTCCTTCTTCCTCCTCTTTCCTCCCTATAAATATGTGAGAGGAAGCCACAGGGAGGAGGAAGCAAGCTTGTTTTCTGCTTCCCTGGGGACTAGGACGCAAAACAATGGCTTCAAACTACAAGAAAGGAGATTCCATCTGAACATGAGGAAGAACTTCCAGACTGTGAGAGCCGTTCAGCAGTGGAACTCTTTGCCCCGGAGTGTGGTGGAGGCTCCTTCTGTGGAAGCTTTTAAACAAAGGCTGAATGGCTATCTGTCAGGGGTGATTTGAATGCAATATTCCTGCTTCTTGGCAGAATGGGGTTGGACTGGATGGCCCATGAGGTCTCTTCCAACTCTTTGATTCTATGATTCTATGAAAGGATAAAAATATGAACTTCTACACAGAAATTCAAGAGAGTTGATGGTAACTTCTGTAGAGAAGGAGAATATACGGAGAACACTTTCCTGAAACTGGTATTTCCAAGAAGTGAGAATTCGTAGAATTTTTTTTGACAGGGGGTCTCCAACTACTCTGAAAGTAACACATGAAACTTCCAGCAAATTCTTGGCATTCCTTGCTGATAACTATTTTTCTTTTGTCCCCAAAAGGTGAAGAAGGGAATGGGGGCAACTGCTTTTCTTGATTTTATTTTTATCAACTTGTAAAAATACATCAATAAGATTACAGAAGTGGGAAATTTGGGAGAAGGTAATAGTATGACACATACTCTTGATAATAGTAAAAACATACCGGGGTTGTGAGGAAGGATGATTTTTATACAAGGGTTGAATGAAAAGTAATGCCTCCACCTTTGTTACTTGGGTTGGAGGGGAATATTTTAATAAATTAAATGCAGAAATAATCCTTAGAATGTGCTCTTTAACTACCACTATTCACTTTTCCACATAATCACCAAACAATTGGATACATTTCTGCCAACAATGAACAAGTTTTCTGAAGCCGTCATGGAAGAAGTCGAAACTGTTTCCGCAACAAGCGTCTCACAGTTCTCTCAACATACCAGTCATGCACAGATCTTCTGATAGCCAAGTGTGCCGTCGCGCTTGGGGGCTATTAGTCTTAAAAGGAGGATGGACGTGGCATCTTTCCCCCAAGGGATTGCTTCTTGCCCTCCTTTAGGAAACTGGAACTCCCAAGAACCCAAAACGATGTAAATAACTCAAAATAAGTTTTATTTGTCACAAAGTCATTTCTTCAATGCAATAAACTGGAAAACCCTAGAGGGGTGAAGGAAAACACACTTTACAGTCTCTATTAGTCCTGGGACCAAGGGGTTTGAAACTGAGAAGCCTCACCAGGTTTCCTCTTCCTCAATGGTTGTGAGTGCTGGAGCAAAACCACAACCCCAATTCAAATGGCCTATTTTGAAGATTCAGGATCTTCCTCTGGTGCCAAAAGAACTGGCTTGAAGGCGCCTGGGTCTCCTCAGTATCGTCCAGGATGATCTGGACATAAAGCATGAGTCCCAGGGGAAAAAACCTCAGAATTGGTGCTAAGAGGTAACTTAAGAGGGTCCTTTAGAATGAAGTTTTTTACTCACGTCCATGTTGCAGGAACTCTCATGGCTGAATGAATAGAAAAGAGGAAGTTCTCCCCTCTTGCAGGAAGAGGTGGAGCCAAACAGTGCTGATTGACAGCTACAAGTAACCAATCCATACAAATATACAGAAACATGGAAAAAGGGGCAAGATTAAGCATGATACAACAGTTTAAATCTTACAACTAACAGTTCTATACATAGGTGGCGCCACTTGCGCCGTCACAGACCAGAAGATGAACTTCAGCCAAGAGTGTTATGCAGCAGCTAAAAAGGCCAATGCGATTTTTTTAAACAGGGTCTGGATGGCCATTTGTTGGGAGGGCTCTGATAGTGCCTTCCTCCCTAATGCAATTGGGCTGGATGGCCTTTGGGGATCCCTTTTGATTCTGTGTTCAGAAATACGGATTTCCAGCTGTTTCGCCCCTTTTTCACCCAGGCTCCAGTCCCGCTGGGATCCTGCCTCTTCAAGGCTTAGAGAACTGCCTGAAGGAGATTCCCGTCCGTGAAAATAAAATCCAAAATCCCGTCACGGTGTCATCCAGTGCCTCTGTCCATAAGCCAAGGAGGACAGAACTGACTTCTCAGAAGCCATTGAAAGAAGGTAAGAGATGGGGCGGAGAGCAGGCGGTGTCCTTAGAAATAATAGTAATAATAATTATATATATATATATATAGGGAGCCCCCGGTGGCGCAGTGGGTTAAAGCACTGAGCTGCTGAGCTTGTTGATCGAAAGGTCGCAGGTTCGATTCCGGGGAGCGGCGTGAGCTTCCGCTGTCAGCCCTAGCTTCTGCCAACCTAGCAGTTCGAAAACATGCAAATGTGAGTAGATCGATAGGTACCGCTCCGGCGGGAAGGTAACGGCGCTCCATGCAGTCATGCCGGCCACATGACCTTGGAGGTGTCTATGGACAACGCTGGCTCTTCGGCTTAGAAATGGAGATGAGCACCACACCCCAGAGTCAGACATGACTGGACTTAATGTCAGGGGACTACCTTTACCTTTACCTATATATGTATATATACACACACACACACATATCTATCTATATTATCTATCTATATATATATATATATATATATATATATGAGGGGTATTTTTTAAGTAAGGTCCGTTTTGTTGTAGACACTAGTAGTTAGTGCGCATACCGCAACGAGCGCATGCGTCGTGTACCGGCATGCCTCGGGAACAACTGTGCTCAGTTTCCGCTCTGTAGCTAACCTGTACGGTTCTGTTCTGTGCTTTAAAAATGTTTAAGACTATCAACTCACCCTCCGCATGTGAGGTTCGCTCAGTGATACGGTTTTTGTCAGCAAGGAACCTGCCTGCTGCAGAAATTCATCGACAGATTTGTGAAGTGTACGGTGATACTGTTATGAGTGAAAGCAAAGTGCGTAAGTGGGTACGACAATTCAAAGATGGCCGTGACAACGTCCATGATGAGGACCGCTCCAGTCGCCCTTCTTTGATTACAGACGATTTGGTGGCTTCAGTTGAAGCGAGGATTCGTGAGAACAGGCGCTTCGCAATAACAGGTCTCTCAAACGAATTTCCTGATGTGTCGAGATCAGTGCTTTACAACATTGTTTCTGAACACCTAAAGTTTAGGAAACTGTGTTCCCGTTGGGTCCCGAAACTCCTAACAGAGGACCACAAAAACCAAAGATTTGAGTGTGCGATCAAATCAAATGAACACGTCAAACTTCTCTGGGACTTCCGGATTCAGACAAACAGAGTTTTGGAGCACAACACTCCTGACCTCACAATCGTGTTAAAAAACAAAGTATGGATCGTTGATGTCGCAATCCCAGGCGAGAGCAGGATTGCAGAGAAACAACTGGAAACGCTGACACGATATGAGGATTTAAAGATCGAACTGCAAAGACTCTGGCACAAGCCAGTCAAGGTGGTCCCAGTGGTGATCGGCACACTGGGTGCAGTGCCTAAAGACCTTGGCCTGCACTTAAACACAATCGGCGCTGACAAAATTACCATCTGCCAGCTGCAGAAGGCCACCTTACTGGGATCTGCACGCATTATTCGCCGATACATCACACAGCCCTAGACACTTGGGAAGTGTCCGACGTGTGATCCAGTTCAACAGCCAGAGGAGTGTCTACTGTGGACTCATCTTGTTGTGTTTCAAATAATAATAATAATAATAATAATGAACTTGGGAAGTGTGATCCAATTCAACAGCCAGCAGAGTGTCTGCTGTGGACTCACCTTGTTGTGTTTCAAATAATAACAATAATAATTGCAATGACTCTGGCACAAGGCAGTCAAGGTGGTCCCAGTGGTGATCGGCACACTGCGTGCAGTGCCTAAAGACCTTGGCCTGCACTTAAACACAATCGGCGCTGACAAAATTACCATCTGCCAGCTGCAAAAGGCCACCTTACTGGGATCTGCATGCATTATTCACTGATACATCACACAGTCCTAGACACTTGGGAAGTGTCCGACGTGTGATCCAAGTTCAACAGCCAGCAGAGTGCCTGCTGTGGACTCATCTTGTTGTGTTTCAAATAATAACAATAATAATTGCAATGACTCTGGCACAAGGCAGTCAAGGTGGTCCTAGTAGTGATCGGCACACTGGGTGCAGTGCCTACAGACCTGGGCCTGCACTTAAACACAATCGGCGCTGACAAAATTACCATCTGCCAGCTGCAGAAGGCCACCTTACTGGGATCTGCACGCATTATTCGCCGATACATCACACAGTCCTAGACACTTGGGAAGTGTCCGACGTGTGATCCAATACAACAGCCAGCAGAGTGTCTGCTGTGGACTCATCTTGTTGTGTTTCAAATAATAATAATAATAATAATAATAATAATAATATCCAATTCAACAGCCAGCAGAGTGTCTGCTGTGGACTCACCTTGTTGTGTTTCAAATAATAACAATAATAATTGCAATGACTCTGGCACAAGGCAGTCAAGGTGGTCCCAGTGGTGATCGGCACACTGCGTGCAGTGCCTAAAGACCTTGGCCTGCACTTAAACACAGTTGGCACTGACAAAGTTACCATCTGCCAGCTGCAGAAGGCCACCTTACTGGGATCTGCACGCATTATTCGCTGATACATCACACAGCCCTAGACACTTGGGAAGGGTTCGACGTGTGATCCAATTCAACAGCCAGAGGAGTGTCTGCTGTGGACTCATCTTGTTGTGTTTCTAATAATAATAATGATGCAATATTTTTCAACAACAACAATCTATATATATAAAAATACTCTGTGCGTAATGAGTACCTTAAAAACAAAAGAACCAATGAACAAAATTACACCAAATTTGGCAACATAACGTCTCACAACACAAGGAGGGACCCTCACTCAAAAAAATATGATTTTGTCATTTGGGAGTTGTAGTTGCTGGGATTCATAGTTCACCTATAATCAAAAGAGCGGACTCCTCTGACCAACAGCACACTAGAAAGGTTTGGTGGGCATTGACCTTGGGTTTTGGAGTTGTAGTTCACCTACTTCTAGAGAGAACTGTGGACTCAAACAATGATGGATCTGGACCAAACTTGGCACGAATACTCCTTATGCCCAAATATAAACACAGCTGGGGTTTGGGGAAAATAGACCTTGACATTTGGGAGTTGTAGTTACTGGAATTTATAGTTCACCTACAATCAAGAGCTTTCTGAACCCCACCAACGACAGAATTGGGGCAAACTTCCCACACAGAACCCTCATGACCAACAGAAAATACTGTGTTTTCCGGTGGTTTTTGGTTACCCTTCTGACACCACCCTGGTGAACCCTCCCCCCTTAAGGCCACCCAGTTCAACTCCCTTCACCAGAGCAAGAAAACATAATCAAAGCCCTCCTGATAAAGGGCCATCCAGCCATATGCATATACACTCACAAAACATATACACAGAAAGGGGGAAGGAAGGAAGGAAGGAGGAAGGAAGGAAGGAAGGAAGGAAGGAAGGAAGGAAGGAAGGAAGGAAGGAAGGAAGGAGACGCTGAGGACTTGGGGAAAGAAGGAGGGAAGGAGAGAAGGAAGAAAGGTAGAGAAGGAAGGAAGGAAGGAGGAAAGGATACACACACGCACACACACACACACACACACACAAATAAATAAATAAATAAATGCAATGTTCGTTTGTAGGATTAACTCAAAAACCACTGGACAAATTGACCCTAAATTTGGACACAAGATACCTATCAGGCCAACGAGTGACCATCACTCATAAAAACACTGAAAAATACAGCAGAAGGGACATAAAAAGCCAGAAAAAAACAAAAACAAAATTACAACGCATGTGCAAAAGCACATATATATACACAAATACACATATATACACACATATATGCATATACACACACAAAACACATACACAGAGAGGAGGAAGGAAGGAGGAGAGGAGGAGGAAGGAAGGAGAGAAGGAAGGAAAGAAAGAGTAGAGAAGGAAGGAAGGAGAGAAGGAGAGAAGTGAAAGAAGGAGAGAAGGAATGAAAGAGATAAAGAGGGAGGGAAGGGAGGAAGGAAAGGGACAAGGAAGGATGGAGCCAAAGAGCAAAGGAAGCGAGAAAAGAAACAGGTAGAGAAGGAAGAAAGAAGAACGGAAAGAAAAAGAGGGAAGGAAGGAAAGAGGGAGGGAGGGAAGGAAGGAGAGAAAGAAAGGAGAGAAAGAGGGAGGGAAGGTTGGCCACAGCAACGCGTGGCGGGTACAGCTAGTAATAATATAAAATTATATAATGCAAATGCACCCCAGATCTTGTTGCATTGCAGCACCCAGCGCTCCTCATCATTGGAAAGGAAGCTGATGGTTGCTGGAGCCTGTGATGTTGTGGTGACTCTTCCTGTTGGCCTGTGTTTTGTGTTCCACTAGACAGCACCTCCGGCTCCGTTCCGGACATCTCTCCCCTCCATCGACTGATGAACTGTCTGAAGGAGATCCCCATCCAGAGGCCGAATTATCTCAAGACGCCGAGTGTTTCCTCTTCCTCTTCCTCCTCTTCCTCCTCCAGCTGCAGCGAAACTGAGAGGGAGCGGCAGAGTCCGGGAACGGGGCCCTGGTGGGACGGCGGACAAGGCAGGTCTCGGAACGGCATCTCTAGCATTGGGATAGTGGCATCAAGTTGCCTCCTTCTTTGGAGGCTTTTAATCAGAGGCTGGATGGCCATCTGTCGGGGGTGCTTTGAATGCGATTTTCCTGCTTCTTGACAGAATGGGGTTGGATTGGATGGCCCACCAGGTCTCTTCCAACTCTAGGGTTCTAGGATTCTATCTAGAGGAAGAACACGGAGGGCCATAGTTAGATGCACCTTAAGTGTCCAGTTTGTGTACTTCTTTCCTCCTCCAGATTTGTATCAAGGGCCAGGTGTGGATGAGTCTGGGAGACAGAAGGAAACACACCCCAGGAAAGTGGGGAAGAGCCCACGGGTGGGACTTCCTTCGGAGGAGGAAGTGGAGCTCCCACCTCCGGCATCCCCTCTCCGCAGCCTGCAGAACGGCTTGAAGGACCTCGCTGGGGGTCCACCCCCTCATCACAAAGTCCATTCATCCAAATCTGCTGGAACTCAGCCTGAATTAAGTCCTGAAGGTAAGTCCGGAGAAGGTGGCCTTGACAACCCTGGGTGCATTCACACTGCATTTTAACTCCATGCTATGGGATCCTAGGAGTTGTAGTTTGACAAGGCCTCCATCTTTGGACCGGGTTGTGGCACAGCTGGTTGGGGAGTCAGCTGCATTAAAATCACTACTGACCAAAAGGTCATGAGTTCGAGGTCTGAGTAAGCACCCGACCATTTGTCTACCTTGCTGTTGACCTTTGCAGCCCGAAAGACAGTTGCGTCTGTCAAGTAGGAAATTCAGGTACCGCTTTATGCGGGGGCGCTAATTTAAATAATTTACAATGCCATAAAACTATCCAGCAGCGTGCAAAAGAATGAGGAAGTACTCCATCTGTGTCATAAGTGGACGGTGAGGCGACAGCTCCCCCGGTGGCTTGAATTCAAAGCATACCCTCATGAAGCTGGAAAGTTAAATAGCCTCTGTGTGTCTGTCTATATATGTTGTGTGTCTATGGCATTGAATGTTTGCCATGTGTATGTGCATTGTGATCTGCCCTGAGTTCCTTGTGGGGTGAGAAGGGCGGAATGTAAATACCGTAAATACTGAAGAATGTCAACTACAATTCCCAAGTTTCCTTAGCATTGAGCCATGGCAGCTCAAGTGGTGTTGAACTTCATGCCTTCTACAGCGCAGGTGTACCCAAAAGCTCATGTGCCCGTTTGCATCTACATTGCAAAATTAATATGGTTTGGTACCACTTGAATTGCCATAGTTCTATGCTTTGGAATCCTGGGAACTGTAGATTTTTAAAGACCTTGGGCTGGCATCTTTCCCCAAACTACAACTCTCACACCTCTTGTGAAAAGATCTCCCTTGAAAATAGAAATATCTTGTGAAAATAGAAATCCTCAGGTGCAATTAGGGTGATGTTGGAAGTCAGTCAAAGTGGTACAAGGGGTGGATGAAACCCTGAAGAGAGTGTTGTGCTTATATTTAAGGCGTCAGAGGCAATGGATGCGATCTAGAGAGATGCCACAAAGAAACTGCATCGGCCACATCTGGTCCTTTGAGTAGTTCCTCCACATTGATCCAGAACTCCTTGGTGGAAAGAGACGCTGAGCGCCGGAACCTGGGACTCCATGCTCAAGGTAACGTGGCTTCCATTGTCCAACATCTCTTACCGTCAAGAAGGCCTTCCTAATGTTTAGCGTGGCTGCTGACGTCCCTCTTGTCTTTCCGCAGAATCGGCGACTGAAAGCAACCCCCTCCAAGGCCTGATCCAATGCCTGAAGGAGATCTCCACAAGGGGCCCCAGCCCCGGATCCCGGTCAGTCAGCAGCTCTCCGGCCAGTAAGGCCCAAAGAGAGCCAAGGCACGGACAAGCGGATGAAGGAGAGAAGGAGGAAGAGCTGGGAGAAGAAAGAGAAGAATTCCATGCCCGGAAAGGTGAGCTTCTGATTGTGTCAAGGCTGTACTACTGTACAGCAAAGTTACGAATAAAAGAAAACACGGGCAATGTCTCAGATTCAACACGCCAGAGATGGATCCATGACAAGCTGGAAGAAAGTGAACTCACTGTGATGATGATGATGATGATGATGATGATAGTCAGTTATAGGTTTCCTAGGGTTACCATCACCGGCTTTTTGTGCTTCCTACAGATCTAGCGGAGAACGTGAAGGAAAATCCCAGAATTGTAGTAGACTTGTTATTCCCAAGGAGGCCTTCGAAGAGGACGCCATCCCCTGAAGTTGGCAGCAGCCACAAAAGTAAGTCAAATTAAGCCAATTAAATTTAAATAAATGCTAGTAAATTCCCCCGTTTCATTGGCAGACTTATTATACTATGCTACACGATTCTTGTTTCTGGGTCATAAATGTCATTTCCTAATTGGTCTTATGGGAAAAGTTTATTAAACTACCAAAAAAATTGTCTTTGCGGGAGGGACACCCACAGAGGCACACGTAAGGCAGATGTTGTGAACAACAAAACCATGGTGTTTATTTTAGAGAACTGGAACAATTCAGGTATAAAGCTTAGCTGTTTCAGAGTATTGACTTAAAAGTGTGTGGTTACATTAAGCAGTTCAGACTTAGTTACACAGGAACACTGCTCTCTCCCTCCACAGAATTTACTAACAGGATTGCTTCTCTGAAAGTAATTCTAAACACAGCACAGATAGTCCTCTTCTGGATCTATCTCTTCACTCCTCCACCAGCTATCTCCCTAATAGCTGTAAAAATCCTCCCACTAGCTATTTCTGCTAGCCAACTGACCAATTTCAGGCCTCTCTCACTAACCATTCACCACTCCTAATTCCCAGCTCCTTTTTATTTGACTCCCCCAGTCAATCTCCTTTGACTCCCAGAATCAATCTCCCTGACAGGGTTTCAAAACCTTCCCTTAAAGACTTTTTTCCCTTTAGCCAAGTTAGGCTCCGCCCACTCTAACTCAGCCACTTACAGTCTTCCCTCATTTCCCTCCAAAGCTGCTCTTTCTAAACATGCCCCCCTCAGGAAATGAGTAATTAAAATCGATTCCCCCGGCACCCTTTCCAAAATGGCTGCCGAACTTCTTTGGCCTAATTTTCTAGACTTTTCCTAGCCTAACAGGTAGGGAATTCACTACACACGGCAAACATTCAATGTGTTGCAACTCAGGGTAGTTTCTACCTTGCTAAAAACACCACCACACACCAAGGCTGTAAGTTTTGTAGTTTATTGAGAAAAAGCAAAATCAAAACAGAGAAATAAAGATGCAAAAGTTCAATAGGCAAAACAGAGTCTTAAATGCAAAGGCAAAGTTCCCAAGATCCAAAGGCAAATAACATGAAGCATAATCCCTTAGCAATGGTCAAACAAGAGTCCATGGTAAACAGATGAAATCAGGATCAAAATCCAAGTCTCAAAGAAGCCAGAAGCGTTCTGCAAAAGCCAAGGTAATTCCACAGAAGTTAACAGGGAAGGAGCAACATTGGACTGACAGAAAATGCCTGTCGGCTACATCATTAAATAATTTTCCCTGACATGAAAGCATTGCGTTGACCTTTGGCTTCACGCTTGCTGGCAAGACGAGTGCTTTTGCGAACTCTTAATTGTAAATGATCCTGTCTACTCATTAATTCACTATTATCTTCAAGGCTGGACAACTTATCTCGGCCCAGCTGGGCCTGATCACCCTGGGAAGCAAAAGGAGTCAGAGGAGTCTCCACCTGCAGTTGTGGAGTTTCACTGTCTTTATCTAAAGGCACATTCCTTTCTCCGGGGAACAGACTTGCTGTTTCTTCTTCAGAAGCCACACTATCAGCCCCATCTGGAACATGTACAGAAATCTGTAACCCATCAACCTCCTCGTTATCCTGCAGAAAGTCAGGCTTAGAAGGCCCATCATAAGGCCCAGATGGTTCAGACTTAGGCTCAGACTGAACCACAACACAATGCCATTTTTAGACATACAGACAGAGGTAATTCAGCATTTTTTTCCAACTTTGGCTCCTGGAGGTTGCTTGATTCCGGCCACAGGAGGGAGCTCCTGCTTCATCAACTATGACGCTGAGCTTTTGATCGTAGTATGTCCTCCTTGCTCTTTGATTTCTGCCATTTTTATGGTGTCATAAATTAACCTCCTCACTTTAAGCAATCCCTAATTTCTCTACGCACAACTCAACTCTTTTCAAACTGCTTAGGTGGACAGTAAGCTGGGCTACCAAACAGTCGGGAGCTCAAACCCGATTCAGGCTTTGAACTTGCCACCTTCCAGTCGGCAGTGATTTATTGCTGCTAGTGATTAACCAGCTGTGCTACAGCCCGACCCTGCTACTTCCAAAGTAAGGACGCACATTTAAACAGGAATAACACTTTCAAAGCAGAAACAGAACATGTTACATAGTGATTTAATAGACAACCTAATTGATTTTAAAGAGTTGCATCCTGTCTTTGGGAATAAGACTCACATTACATCGGAGTCGATCCACTGAAGATTACAGGATTAGTTTAACAGGAAATGAGAGGTATACTGTTAGCCACTGCTAGACCTTTGGGTTAGTCAAGCCAAGTATCCCACAAAGAGTCCTAATGCTCTCCAGTTAGTGCCAGTTTTGTGTCTCGTGTCTCTGTCAGGTGCCAACCCCACAGTGATGTCCACCTGTGGCTCCAAAGGAAATGAACATCCGTGCACCAGGAGTCGGACTTCACCTGCACCGAAGCCTTGCGTGCCAGAATGGAGCGGTTCCAGCTCACCCAAAAGCGGAGAGAAAAGTCCCTTGACAACAGGTGAGGAGATGGGACTGCAGCTGGAAACAGGCCTTTGCGTACAGGCTGTCCCCGAGTTACATACATCTCGAGTTACATACACTATTTACAAGAACAAAGTTTCCATGGCACACATAAAATTCAACCTTCACACTGAAGCTTCACACACGAGGCCTTCTCATACTAAGGCTTACCTCACACACTAAAGCCTACCTCACACAGAGGCTTCTCTCACAGACTAAGACCTACTGTACTTCACACTGTGAGACCTTCTCACAGACTGAGACCTCTCTCCCACTGAGGCAAACTGACACAGAGGCCTAATAATAAAAATAATAAAACTTTATTCATATACCACTCCATCTCCCTGAGGGAACTCAGAGCGGTTCCCAAGTAACATCACAAAACATACAGAGTAAAAACAACATAACCATAAGATTAACAAACAAAATATAAGCATAAAAATTGTCGCCATAACACACATATATTAAAAGTAATCCTGCCTGTTCAAGACTGGTTGCAAGAACGAGGTTTCCATGAGACAAATAAAATTCAACCTTCACACTGGAGCTTCACACACGAGGCCATCTCATACTGAAGCTTACCTCACACACTAAGGCCTACCTCACACAGAGGCTTCTCTCACAGACTAAGGTCTACTGTACCTCACACTGTGAGGCTTTCTCACAGACTGAGACCTCTCTCCCACTGAGGCAAACTAACACAGAGGCCTACTAAGCTATAGGCACACCTGCTTATATAGAACCACAGCATTTGCTGAGTCATTGCATCCAGGTTGGACAACCACAACAACAACAACAACAATAATAATAATAATTATTATTATTTATATACCGCTTCATCTTGCCGAGGGGACTCAGAGCGGTTCCCAAGTAACATCACAAAACATACAGAGTAAAAACAACATAACCATAAGATTAACAAACAAAATATAAGCATAAAAATTGTCGCCATAACACACATATATTAAAAGTAATCCTACTTTTTCAAGACTAGTTGCAAGAACAAGGTTTCCATGACACAAATAAAGTTCAACCTTCACACTGGAGCTTCACACATGAGGCCATTTCATACTGAGGCTTACCTCACACACTAAGGTCTACCTCACACAGAGGCTTCTCTCACAGACTAACGTCTACTATACCTCGCACTGTGGGGCTTTCTCACAGACTGAGACCTCTCTCCCACTGAGACAAACTAACACAGAGGCCTACTAAGCTACAGGCACACCTGCTTATACAGAACCACAGCTTTTGCTGAAACATTGCATCCAGGTTGCACTAGTTGCAAGAACAAGGTTTCCATGACACGAATAAAGTTCAGCCTTCACACACATGGCCTTCTCATATCGAGGTTTACCTCACACAGAGGCTTCTCACACAGACTAAAGCCTACCTCACACTATGAGGTCTTCTCACAGACTGAGACCTTTCTCCCACTGAGGTTTACCTCAGACTGACTGCTCCTAAGCTACAGACACACTTGCTTATACAGAAATGCAGCTTTTGCTAAGTCATTGCATCCATTTAACCCTTTCAGTGCTTGACTCTCATTTTTGTAATTAAAAATACCTAGTTAATTTGTAATTTTTCTGACAATCCTCTCATGGAAGAGTTATTATCATGAGGAAAAGGCATCTCCACTGAAGCTGTATCTCTAATTTTCCACAAGTCAGATTTTTCAAAATCCAATAACGCTATGTAACGCAATTTTTGTTCCTTGGTTATAAATGTAATTTCCTAATTGGCTCTACTATAAAAACATGGAAGTTTATTCAACTGGAAAAACCTTGTTTCTGTGGGAGGGCCCAAGTTTGCCCATTCCTATAGAATCATAGAATCAAAGAGTTGGAAGAGACCTCCTGGGCCATCCAGTCCAACCCCATTCTGCCAAGAAGCAGGAACATTGCATTCAAATCACCCCTGACAGATGGCCATCCAGCCTCTGTTTAAAAGCTTCCAAAGAAGAAGTCTCCACCACACTCCGGGGCAGAGAGTTCCACTGCTGAACGGCTCTCACAGTCAGGAAGTTCTTCCTCATGTTCAGAGTAAGTATTACTATACTATAGTAAGTATTAATGGATTGGCGGAGCTATATGCCAGGAAAAAAAATCATTCCCAAGACATGTGGCTAGAAGGGGTTAAAATTACTAAGTGCCTAGAGAGATCGGACCAGAATGAGACCTCCGGTCAAGTGAGACAGATGTCATGTCCGGGGTGTCAACACAGATAAGCACACATAAAAGGCCTGACGGTGTGCTTAATCTCTTTCTTCCACCATGACCCCCGGAGTATGAATAACTGTATGTTGCACTCCAGGTTAGGAAGAAGCCCTCTGACTTTAAAACTCACCACACGAAGAGTGAAGAAACTTAGTAAATCTTAGTAAATAGCCAGAAGAAATAAATGCTTGTAAGAAAATAAGACGGTTCCCAAAAGTAATGTCCATAAAATAAAAAGCAGTAACACAAAACAATGTCCACACAAGTAATAAAAGCAATCCAAGACAGCATTAATCCAGACAGGAATCAAACAGGGTGCAAAGACAATCCAAAAGGCTAAAAAACTCCACAGGAACAAGACCCCTTGAACAGGATTTCCATGGCACATGAACTTGGTTTCCAAACGTTGCCTGATCTAACAGGTTTCCCCTTGAGGCAAACCTTATAACCCAAAACTCAGAAATTGGTTTCACTTTCTCCCACATTTACCCCTTATCAGACGAAGCCTTTCGGAGCGACGTAAACACTGAGTTTGCTGTCGACCCTGGCTAATCTCCAGCCACCTATTCTTCATCTCTCTATCTCGCTGCTCATTAATATTCCCAGGTGTCAGATTGTTTTCCAAACCCAAATCTTGAGAGTTCACAGAAAGAAGGAGTAAACCATCATCCTTAAACCCAGCAGGAATATTCTCATGAGAAACTGCCCTTTGCACTGAGGCCTCTCTGTCATTGTCTGCCTGAAAATCATTGACCAAACCATCTCCATCTTGTACCTCAGCCTCAGGACCATCATGTCCTCATCATTTCCCACATCACAATCCTGAAACACAAACACAGGCTGATTCCCAACACTGTAAATAGTTTGGAACAATAATAAACAGTGAGCCACCAAGAGCTCTTGGGAGACACAGATTTCCAGTGTGCTTGATTTAAGAAGCACAGAAGCAGGGGAAGAGCAGAGAGGCATAGTGAAGTAGGCATGTTACAGTTATCACTCCAAAACAACTACTTCTAAAGCCAGGACCAGACAATTAAACAGGAATAACACTTTCAAACCAGGAACAGAACATTTTTTTTCATATTTTGTTACATAGCGATTTAATGGGAAATGAGAGGTATCTTGTTCAGCCACTGCTGGACTTTGGATTGGTCAAGCCAAGTATCCCACGAGAGTCCCAATGCTCTCCAGTTATTGCTAGTTTTGTTTCTCATGTCCCCCGTCAGATGCCAACCCCACCGTGAGGTCCACCTGTGGCCCCAAAGGAAATGAACATCCGTTCTCCAGGAGTCAAACTTCACCTGCACCGAAGCCTTGCGTGCCGGAATGGAGTGGATCCAGCTTAACCAAAAGTGGAGAGCAAAGTCCCTTGGTGACAGGTGAGGAGAAGGGACTGCAGCCTGGCCGCTGTGGCTGTCTGGATGATGAATAAGCTGAGGATCAATCCTTACAAGACAGAGGTCCTCCTGGTCGATCGTAAGCCGGATCGGGGTATAGGGTGGCAACCTGTGCTGGATGGGGTTGCACTCCCCCTGAAGTTACAGGTCCGCAGCTTGGGTGTCCTCCTAGACTCATCGCTAACGCTTGAAGCTCAGGTGTCGGTGGTGGCCGGGAGGGCCTTTGCACCATTAAAACTCGTGCACCGTCTGCGACCATACCTCGTGAAGTCGGATCTGGCCAGGGTGGTCCACGCCTTAGTCACCTCCAGATTGGATTACTGTAATGCACTCTACATAGGGCTGCCCTTGAAGACAGATCAGAAATTTTAATTGGTACAACGGGCGGCAGCCAGGTTACTAATTGGAGCGACTTACAGGGAGCGGTCAAACCTCCTGTTTAAGGAGCTCTGTTGTCTGCCGTTCATTTTCCGGTCCCAATTCAAGGTGCAGGTTCTTACCCACAAAGCCCTGAATGGTTTGGGACCCACCTACCTGCCTGACCACATTTCTGTTTATGAACCCACACGATCTCTTCAATCATCTGGAGAGGCCCTACCCTCACTCCCGCCCCCATTGCAGGCGTGATTGGTGAGGACGAGGGAGAGGGCCTTCTCGGTGGTGGCCCCTGACTCTGGAACTCACTCCCCAAGGATATCAGCCAGTCCCCACATTGGCAGTGTTTAGGAAGAGCCTGAAAACATGGCTGTTCCAGTGTGCCTTCCCAGAATAAAGGAAACAATGCCCTGCTCTGACCAATTCCATGCAAAATGTCCTCAGAAGCACTTTAACTTCCCGTTGGGTTGGTCTCCCTACATTATCTTTTGAAAACCTCCTGCTTCGATACATCCTACCTCTGTTCATGCCCAGTGTTTATTTTTAAATTTTTAATCTATTACATCTGGCCCGGCCATAAGGCTTTAAATTTTGTGTTTTTACTTATATGTGAGTTATATTAATTGTACCGTTTTATTTGCTTACTACTTTTGTTCTTCTGCTATTTCGATCCCAAACCAAGTTGGGCACATTTTGCGGAACTTTTACAGAAGTGGGGTTGCTTTGAATCTGCCCAGGTGGCAAAAGAATGGCACTTAACATTGTAAAATCTTCTTTGTCCTCCCCTTACAGACAGTGTCGACAACAGCCCAGCTTCGGTGGCAACGTCCTGCAGCTTCGAACCACGAACCGAGCCAGGAAACCCTTCGAAGAAAAGGTGTCCCGACTCGTCTCCGTCCCAAAACAGTTGGGGAAACGGGGGCGAAGTGCATCGGGCCGAGCTGGGCCCCGTTTTGTCCGAGACACTGGGCCGGCTCTCCGCGGACATGAGCGCAGTGTCGCGAGACGTCTCCCGGCTGCAGAGCCACCTGGAGCAGCTGGAACAGGATGCCCGTGGTTGGGTGCTGGAGCTGGCCTCTCTCCGGATGGAGAATCGCAGCCTCTGCGAGTACGCCCGGCAGACGGAGGCCCGCTGCCGCACCCTGGAGAGCCGCTCCCGCCGCAACAACCTGCGAGTGCTGGGCTTGCCGGAGGGTGCCGAGGGTGGGGATGCCGTCTCCTTCTTGCGCCGGACCCTCCTTCCACCAGTGCTGGGGATGCCCCCGGAGATCGAGAGCGCCCGAAGGGTCCACGCCACCTCCAGACCCCGACCGCTGGTCTTCCGGCTGCTGCGCTTCGCAGACAAGGCAGCCCTCTTGCAAGCCACACGGTCACGGCCGCTTAGCTTTGCCGGGACTCCGCTTACCCTCGTGCCAGATGCCTGCCCCTCGTTCTCCCGACGCCACAGGGTCCCCTTCTCAGCCTTCCGGAGACCCCGGTGGGCCCCCGACCTCTGCTTTGCCCCTCGACATCCATCCTGTTGCTGCTCCCGGCCTCCCCATGGTTCGCGGCAACCGACGGCGTGCAACTCCTTAAGCGAGAGGGACAGCAGGGTTTCTAAAGGACCAGGAAATTGGGAGCCGGATTCGTTGTCAGGACCAAGGTGCCTCGGCGGGTGTCACGATGCAGGGAGTGGCAAACAACATGACCCATGATGCTGCTGCACTGCGGTTGGGTCTTGAAGAGCGGATAGAAGTCGCTCTGTGCTTACAGTAGATTTGGAATGAGCATCTTAGGCTAGATCTACTTCTCTATATCCTAGACAGCGGTTCTCAACCTGGGGGTCGTGACCCCCGGGGGGTCGCTGGGCCATTTTCTGGGGGTCGCGAAGGCACCTTGGTTGGCCTCGAACCCTCCGCCTCCTCAAAATGGCTGCCGGCCCCTGTGCCAGGGAAACAGCCAGGCTTTCCAGGTCAGCTCCTCCACCTCCTGTTCCCACAGGGCGTGAGGGTCGAGAGGAATCATAGAATCAAAGAGTTGAAAGAGACCTCCTGGGCCATCCAGTCCAACCCCATTCTGCCAAGAAGCAGGAATATTGCATTCAAATCACCCCTGACAGATGGCCATCCAGCCTTTGTTTAAAAGCTTCCAAAGAAGGAGCCTCCACCACACTCCGGGGCAGAGAGTTCCACTGCTGAACAGCTCTCACAGTCAGGAAGTTCTTCCTCATGTTCAGATGGAATCTCCTCTCTTGTAGTTTGAAGCCATTGTTCCTTGTCCTAATCTCCATGGAAGCAGAAAACAAGCTTGCTCCCTCCTCCCTGTGGCTTCCTCTCACATATTTATACATGGCTATCATATCTCCTCTCAGCCTTCTCTTCTTCAGGCTAAACATGCCCAGCTCCTTAAGCCGCTCCTCATCGGGCTTGTTCTCCAGACCCTTGATCATTTTAGTTGCCCTCCTCTGGACACATTCCAGCTTGTCAATCTCTCTTGAATTGTGGTGCCCAGAATTGGACACAATATTCCAGGTATGGTCTAACCAAAGCGGAATAGAGCATGGGGAGCATGACTTCCTTAGATCTAGGCACTATGCTCCTATTGATGCAGGCCAAAATCCCATTGGCTTTTTTTTGCCGCCACATCACATTGTTGTCTCATGTTTAACTTGTCCACGAGGAGATCTTTTTCACACGTACTTTTCACACGAAGGCTCCCCGGTCGGTCTGGCTGTCCAGGGAATCTTTGCGCTCATCCCTCGTCCCCTGCTGAGCTTGGAAGGGGCGTGGGTCGAGCAAAAGCCTCCCTTACGCTCTCGCTGTCCGGCAAGTGTGCAAGGCCGGCGAGGGCCCATTTGCACAAGGCATTGCCTTGCACGAGTCCTCCCTCGCCTCCCTCATGCTCCCGCCAGCCGGCAAGGGCATGGGGCAGGCGAGAACCCCTTAGCGCAAGGCCTTCACGCAAGGGCAAAATTACAAAGGAGCAACGAAAATAATTTTATGGTTGGGGGTCACCACAACATGAGGAAGCATATTTAGGGGTCACGGCATTAGAAAGGTTGAGAACCACTGTCCTAGCACATTTTGCTCTAGTTTTCCAATGACTATCTCATCATCGAGTCTCAGCCAATTTAACCTAGTTTGTGGCAGTTGCAAAAACAAAGTTTCTGGAGTATAACAACAATTTTCTAAATAAAGATTGCACAATGTATTGTCGAAGGCTTTCATGGCCGGAATCACTGGGTTGTTGTAGGTTTTTTTGGGCTGTATGGCCATGGTCTAGAGGCATTCTCTCCTGACGTTTCGCCTGCATTTTGGCAAGCATCCTCAGAGGTACTCCGAGGATGCTTGCCAAAGTGCAGGCGAAACGTCAGGAGGGAATGCCTCTAGACCATGGCCATACAGCCCGAAAAAAACCTACAACAACCCAGTGATTGCACAATTAAACAGGAAATAACACTTTCAAACCAGGAACAGAACATTCTTCAGGCGGTATAGACTCGTATAATCCACTTCAAAGCAGGTAATCCAGAGTCACATCCTTGGATATAGAGCAGTGTTGATCCAGCCTTAGGATAATCAATGCCATCGCTGTAGCCCAGCCTTTCCCAATGTGATACCTTCCAGTTGTATTGGACTTCCACTCCCATCGTCCCCAACCAACGAAGCATTCTGGTGGTTGCTCTCCAGCTCTGGGAGATGGGTTTGTGTGGATGGGGTTGAAAGAGGATCAGGCTAAAACACATTTTCCAAGATGTGTTTGTTTCTATATATATTTTTAATGTATTAAGTAAAGATATTTTATATTGGGGTTTTGTTCCTACGTCTGGTTGTTAACGTACCCTGCACACCTTTGTGGTGAGAGTTGGATATAAATATGAGTAATAAAAGAAAAATATTGAAATCTAAGTATCTGGTTGACGTGGTCGATATAAGCACCAGTCTTTACTTCTTGGTGCTGTTAATCCCTGTCTGTCTGTCTATTTTACTTACTTACTTAGGCGATACTTCGTTGGCCGAGTAGGATAATCCGCCAGTGTGGGTCCATAGGTGATTGTGGAGCCCTATTCTTGACCTCCATCTTCTCCCACAGTGAGGGCATCGATTTCCAGGTGGAAGGCAGTCTCGGTCGGGGTTAGCTTGACACACCTTCCTCTTGGCACGTTTCTCTCTTTCGCCCTCCATTCGTGCCTCTTCAAATTCTGCAGCACTGCTGGTCACAGCTGACCTCCAGCTGGAGCACTCAAAAGCCAGGGCTTCTCAGTTCTCAGTGTCTATGCCAGAGATTTTAAGGTTGGCTTTGAGCCCATCTTTCAATCTCTTTTCCTGTCCTCCAACATTCCGTTTTCAGTTCTTGAGTTCGGAGTAGAGCAACTGCTTTGGGAGACGGTGGTTGGGCATCCGGACAATGTGGCCGGTCCAGCAGAGCTGATGGCGGGGGACCATTGCTTCAATGCTGGTGGTCTTTGCTTCTTCCAGCACGCTGACGTTTGTCGCCTGTCTTCCCAAGAGATTGAACTGCAAAGGCACAAATCAGTAAAGGTGGTCCCAATGGTGATCGGCATACTGGGTGAAGTGCCTAAAGACCTTGGCCTGCACTTAAACACAATAGGCAGTGACATTACCATCTGCCAGCTGCAGAAGGCCACCTTATTGGGATCTGCACAGATTATTCGCCGATACATCACACAGTCCTAGACACTTGGGAAGTGTCCAACGTGTGATTCAATTCAACATCCAGCAGAGTGTCTGCTGTGGACTCATCTTGTTGCGTTTCAAATAATAATAATAATAATAATAATAATTGTCCGACGTGTGATCCAATACAACAGCCAGCAGAGTGTCTGCTGTGGACTCATGTTGTTGTGTTTCTAATAATAATAATAATAATAATAATAATAACCTAGTTCTCCATGCAACTTGAGGTGGAGTACAACATCATTAAAAAGGTAAATACACTATTAAGGTGCATACAACATGCATGGGAACCAGCCGTTAGTGAAGTGATGGTTCCGATGCGATTCAGGTTCAGGAAAATTTCCCGCTTGGACTACATGCCCCAGAATCCTCCATTGAGCGTGGGAAAACTGGGATTTGTAGTTTCCCCAAAAGAACTTTCCTAAGTTTTGCACTTCCAGCATCAAATGGGAACTTCATATCTTCCCCAAATCACCCAACGTTTCCCTTTTGCTCTGTCACTTAAATCTCTGCCAGTACAATGGTTTTATGCAAAGCGCATAAAGTGCCTCTTGAATGGCTCCTTGTCTCTTAAAATGACAGTTTTAAACAAAGCACGTCAATCAAGGTGGTTTTTTGACCTCTAGAATCTCCTGCAGGGCTGTTGAAATAGCAGGCGCCTCGCCAAGACATTTCCTCACCTTTCTTGGGCACGATGTGCTTTTCAGGTGGCATTTGCACACGCTTCCTGCTCAATCATTGCTCAAAGGTACATTGAAGTGAATGCAGGTGATGCGGTCTCATGCCTGGCACCTGTGACATCCCCTCTGCGGGCTCTCGGCTTTGGCCCCTCGTTGCAAAGGTAGCAGGGATTATTATGATTATGATTAACTATTTGTACCCCGCTAGCATCTCCCGAAGGATTCGATGTGGCTTACAAAGGCCAAGGCCTCAAAACACAGCATAAACAATACACAACTTAAAAGCAAATCAAAAACAATTAAAGCAATATTAAAACAGCAAAACAATAAAAACAATACACCAAATACAATAAAAACTGGGGCCGGGCCAAAGTAATGGGTACAGATTAAAAGTGCTGATGTGACAGGTGGTATATCGGATTTAGAAACAAACACTTAGAAACAAATGCAGTCATCGCTAATAGTCCACATTAATTTATCAAAAACAAGTCATGCCAGACTAATCTGATCTCTTTCTTCGATAGAGCTACAAGCTGGGTAGATGCGGGGAATGCCGTGGATGTAGCGTACCTGGATTTCAGTAAGGCCTTCGACAAGGTCCCCCATGACCTTCTGGCAAGGAAACTAGTCCAATGTGGGCTAGGCAAAACTACGGTGAGGTGGATCTGTAATTGGTTAAGTGGACGAACACAGAGAGTGCTCACTAATGCTTCCTCTTCATCTTGGAAAGAAGTGACAAGTGAGCGTGCCGCAGGGTTCCGTCCTGGGCCCGGTCCTGTTCAACATCTTTATTAATGACTTAGATGAAGGGCTAGAAGGCATGATCATCAAGTTTGCAGACGACACCAAATTGGGAGGATAGCCAATACTCCAGAGGACAGGAGCAGGATTCAAAAACGATCTTGACAGATTAGAGAGATGGGCCAAAACTAACAAAATGAAGTTCAACAGGGACAAATGCAAGATACTCCACTTTGGCAAAAAATAAAAAAAGCAAAGATACAGAATGGGGGGTGCCTGGCTCGAGAGCAGTACGTGTGAAAAAGATCTTGGAGTCCTCGTGGACAACAAGTTAAACATGAGCCAACAATGTGATGTGGCGGCAAAAAAAGCCAATGGGATTTTGGCCTGCATCAATAGGAGCATAGTGTCTAGATCTAGGGAAGTAATGCTACCCCCTCTATTCTGCTTTGGTTAGACCACACCTGGAATATTGTGTCCAATTCTGGGCACCACAATTCAAGAGAGATATTGACAAGCTGGAATGTGTCCAGAGGAGGGCGACTAAAATGATAAAAGGTCTGGAGAACAAGCCCTATGAGGAGCGGCTTAAGGAGCTGGGCATGTTTAGCCTGAAGAAGAGAAGGCTGAGAGGAGATATTATAGCCATGTATAAATATGTGAGAGGAAGCCACAGGGAGGAGGGAGCAAGCTTGTTTTCTGCTTCCTTGGAGACTAGGACGCGGAACAATGGCTTCAAACTACAAGAGAGGAGATTCCATCTGAACATGAGGAAGAACTTCCTGACTGTGAGAGCCGTTCAGCAGTGGAACTCTCTGCCCGAGTGTGGTGGAGGCTCCTTCTTTGGAAGCTTTTAAACAGAGGCTGGATGGCCATCTGTCAGGGGTGAATTTTCCTGCTTCTTGGCAGAATGGGGTTGGACTGGATGGCCCATGACATCTCTTCCAACTCTAGGATTCTATGATTCTATGTATCATAATGTGCAATGTGCAGCAATCTTAATTCTAATAAAGTGCTTCTGGGACTTGTTATTGGAGTTTTCCTATTCTGGAAAGGCACATCGGAACAGCCAGGTCTTCAAGTTCTTTCTAAAGACTGCCAATGTAGGGCCTGTCTAAGATCTTTTGGGAGGGTGTTCCAGAGTCGGGGGGGGGGGGGGGGACGGTGGGGGGGGGGGGGTGGGGGTGCGGGGATCGGAACAGCCAGGTCTTCAAGTTCTTTCTGAAGGCTGCCAACGTAGGGGCCTGTCTAATATCTTTGGGGAGGGTGTTCCAGAGTCGGGGGGGCACCACAGAAAAGGCCCTGTCTCGCGTCCCCACCAGATACGCCTGCAAAGCAGGCGGAATCGCGAGCAGGGCCTCTCCAGATGAACGAAGCGAGCGCGTGGGTTCGTAGACGGAGATGCGGTCACGCAGATAGGATGGTCCCAAACCATTTAGGGCTTTGTAGGTAAGCACCTACACCTTGAATTGGGCTCGGAAAATAAACGGCAGCCAATGGAGCTCCTTGAACAGGAGGGTTGACCTCTCTCTGTAGGGAACGCCAGTTAACATCCTGGCCGCTGCCCGTTGGACCAGTTGGAATTTCCGAGCCGTTTTCAAGGGCAGCCCCATGTAGAGCGCATTACAGTAGTCCAATCTAGAGGTGACCAAGGCATGGACCACCCCGGCCAGATCAGCCTTCGCGAGGTACGGTCACAGTTGGCGCACAAGTCTCAGTTGTGCAAAAGCCCTCCCGGACACCGCTGACGCCTGAGTCTCAAGCGTGAGCGATGAATCCAAGAGGACTCCCAGACTGCAGACCTGTGACTTCAGGGGGAGTGTAACCCCGTCCAACACAGGTTGCCACCCTATACCCCAATCCGGTTTGCGATTGACCAGGAGGACCTCTGTCTTGTCGGGATTGATCTTCAGCTTGTTCCTCCTCATCCAGATAGACACAGAGGCCAGGCACTCATTCAGCACTTGAGGAGCCTCCTTGGAGTTAGGTGGAAATGAGTAGTAGAGTTGTGTGTCATCTGTATAGATGGGCACCTAGCTCCAAAACTCCGGATGACCTCTCCCAGCGGTTTCATGTAGATGTTAAAAGAGCATGGGAGACAGGATAGAGCCTTGCAGGACCCCACAGGTCAAAGGCCAGGGGTCCAAGCAGGCATCTCCCAGCTTCACCAATCCAGGAAAGATTGGAGCTATGACAAAACCGTGCCCCCGAGACCCATCCCAGAGAGTCGACCCAGAAGGATACCATGATCGATTGTATCGAAAGTCGCTGAGATGTCCAAGAGAACCAACAAGGTCACACTCCCCTGTCTAGCTCTCTACGGAGGTCATCCACCAAGGCGACCTAGGTCATCTCGGTGACCGTGGCTAGGCCTGAAACCAGACTGTGACTGATCTAGGTAGTTGATATCATCTAGAAAGCCCTGGAGCTGGAAGGCAACCACCCGCTCCAGCACCTTGCCCAAGAAAGGGAGGTTGGAGATTGGTCTGAAATTGTTCCGTGGAGTCAAGGGAGGCCTTTTTAAATAAATAATAACAGCAAGAATACTGTGCAACAAAATTGTTCTTTGTTTAAAAGTATTGTTTCCTGTTTAATCGTGAGCTCCCGCTGTTAGCCCCAGCTTCTGCCAACCTAGCAGTTCGAAAACATGCAAATGTGAGTAGATCAATAGGTATGCAGTCATGCCGGTCACATGACCTTGGAGGTGTCTACGGATAACGCCGGCTGTTCGGCTTAGAAATGGAGATGAGCACCACCCCTGTGATCAGAGGTTACCCCCTCTCCCCTAGACTCTGTAAAATATAGTCAAGTCGAACATGACCCCCCCCCCCCAAAAGATAGTAACTTATAGTTTTGCTAAGGACAAGGACACCAGACTGGATAATAAGGGTTAAGCCTTGGTCAATTTGCCAAGACACTAACAACAACAAGGACCCTTCCCATGTTAGATAGTGTGTACATTTAATCAAGGTTTTGTGTCCTATGTTTCATATATAGCAGAAGGTAGCACATTTATTACTGAGAAACCCCTCCCTTTACACTTATGCGCTCTCTTGAACTTCTATGGGACTCTGGTGGGAGGGATAAACGGGTATGTTTTCTATAACATCTATATATAAATAAAAATGTCATGTTCGTTTGTGGGATTAACAGAACTCAAAAACCACTGCATGAATTAACACCAAATTTGGACACAAGACACCAATCAGGCCAATGTATGTCCTTCACTCATAAAAACACTGAAAAACACAGCAGAAGGGACTTAAAAAGCCCCAAAAAGCTAAATGACAATACAGAAAAAAGGAAGAAAGAGGGAGGGAAGGGGAGAAAAAGAAAGAAAGAAAGAAAAGAAAAGAAAAGAAAAGAAAGAGGGAGGGAAAAGAAGGAAGGAAAGGGAGAAGGAAGCATGGAAGCAAAGAGAAGGAAGGAAGGAAAGAGGGAGGGAAAGAAAAAGGGGGAAGGAAGGAAAGTTAGAGAAGGAAGAAAGGAGAGAAGGAAAGAAAAAAGGGAAAGAAGGAAGGAAAGGGAGCGAAGGAGGAAGATGTAGAGAAAGAGGGAGGGAAGGAAAGAAGGAAAAAGAGAAGGAAGAAAAGAGACCAGAAGAGAAAGAAAAAGGGAAGGAAGGAAAGAGATAGAGAAGGAAGAGGAGAAGGAAAGAGGGGAGGGAAGGAAGGAAGGAAGGAAGGAAGGAGGAAAAGAAGTAGAGAAAGAGGGAAGGAAAGAAGGAAAAAGAGAAGGAAGAAAAGAGACCGCAGAAGAGAAAGAAAAAGGGAAGGAAGGAAAGAGATAGAGAAGGAAGGAGAGGAGAGGGGGAAAGAGGGGAAGGAAGGAAAGAGGGAGTGAAGAAAGGAGGAAAAGAAGTAGAGAAAGAGGGAAGGAAAGAAGGAAAAAGAGAAGGAAGAAAAGAGACCGCAGAAGAGAAAGAAAAAGGGAAGGAAGGAAAGAGATAGAGAAGGAAGGAGAGGAGAGGGGGAAAAAGGGGAAGGAAGGAAAGAGGGAGTGAAGAAAGGAGGAAAAGAAGTAGAGAAAGAGGGAAGGAAAGAAGGAAAGAGAAGGAAGAAAAGAGAGACAGCAGAAGAGAAAGAAAAAGGGGGAAGGAAGGAAAGAGATAGAGAAGGAAGGAGAGGAGAGGGGGAAAGAGGGGAAGGAAGGAAAGAGGGAGTGAAGAAAGGAGGAAAAGAAGTAGAGAAAGAGGGAAGGAAAGAAGGAAAAAGAGAAGGAAGAAAAGAGACCGCAGAAGAGAAAGAAAAAGGGAAGGAAGGAAAGAGATAGAGAAGGAAGGAGAGGAGAGGGGGAAAGAGGGGAAGGAAGGAAAGAGGGAGTGAAGAAAGGAGGAAAAGAAGTAGAGAAAGAGGGAAGGAAAGAAGGAAAAAGAGAAGGAAGAAAAGAGACCGCAGAAGAGAAAGAAAAAGGGAAGGAAGGAAAGAGATAGAGAAGGAAGGAGAGGAGAGGGGGAAAGAGGGGAAGGAAGGAAAGAGGGAGTGAAGAAAGGAGGAAAAGAAGTAGAGAAAGAGGGAAGGAAAGAAGGAAAAAGAGAAGGAAGAAAAGAGACCGCAGAAGAGAAAGAAAAAGGGAAGGAAGGAAAGAGATAGAGAAGGAAGGAGAGGAGAGGGGGAAAGAGGGGAAGGAAGGAAAGAGGGAGTGAAGAAAGGAGGAAAAGAAGTAGAGAAAGAGGGAAGGAAAGAAGGAAAAAGAGAAGGAAGAAAAGAGACCGCAGAAGAGAAAGAAAAAGGGAAGGAAGGAAAGAGATAGAGAAGGAAGGAGAGGAGAGGGGGAAAGAGGGGAAGGAAGGAAAGAGGGAGTGAAGAAAGGAGGAAAAGAAGTAGAGAAAGAGGGAAGGAAAGAAGGAAAGAGAAGGAAGAAAAGAGAGACCGCAGAAGAGAAAGAAAAGGGGAAGGAAGGAAAGAGATAGAGAAGGAAGGAAGAAGAGAAGGGAAAGAGGGGAAGGAAGGAAAGAGGGAGTGAAGAAAGGAGGAAAAGAAGGAGAGAAAGAGGGAAAGTTGGCCACAGCAACTCGTGGCGGGTACAGCTAGTGATTTCTATATTTCATATTTTCTCCCTGTGTGCCTGACCTTTTCCTGATCCTTTTGCCCCATTCCCCTTTTGAAAAAAATGTATTAAAATGTAGGGAAGCCGCCCTGGCCCTGGAAAGGAAAGGAATTACCAGCTGAAAGAACCCTTATCAAAAGACACTCTTGGCATGGACAATAACAAAGGCTCGTGACCTCTGGCCTCGGAGGTTTTGCCCACCAC
The DNA here is from genome assembly GCF_025583915.1 of Anolis sagrei ordinatus. Taxonomy (NCBI): domain Eukaryota; kingdom Metazoa; phylum Chordata; class Lepidosauria; order Squamata; family Anolidae; genus Anolis; species Anolis sagrei. The sequence goes on along the minus strand of NW_026847660.1, from coordinate 131,502,008 downwards.
TTGGCAACTATTGATTATATCACAATGGGACAGAGGGGAGCCTTCGGAAAGCTGCACCTCTTCCTGATCTGCCACCTATTCAATCTCTCTCACTAAAACATCCACCTTCAAGGTTCGAAGGAGTGTCAGGATCGCCAACAAGCGAGAGAGGGAGGCTCGGGGCCATAGGAACGCCTTCATGTTGTCCAAAGGGTATTAAACAGACTGTTTGAATGTGCCTCAGTGTCAGAGCAACTTCCCGTTTCAACCAAGAGACTTTGGATTTATCTTGCAGCTTTCATGTTCATGTTTCAGGACTTTGTCATGTTCTCCTGGGACTTTGCCTTGCCTGTGTCTTCATGGATCTTGTTTGCCTATGTTACCTTGGATTGATCTTTTGGAATATACTTTTGCCTTTTTGAACTTTTTAATCTTTTCCTTTAATAAACCATAAAAGGCCACTGCTGGTGTGTTCTTTGGTGTCGTAAGCAAGGTGACTCTACTCAGAGGTGCGACAATTTGAGTAGGCACTTCACCAGAGAACTGGATCGATATAGCCATAGTTCTTTGCACTTTTGTTGGCCCTCCCACTTGCGATCCTGTTACTGGAAATACCTAAGAATGTTACCCTCCCAGCTGTGATCCATACTGAATGGAATTGTATTTTGCACTTTCCCTGGGCCCTATCTAGGAACGCTTGCACATTGCCTGATCCCTCCGCACTCAGCACGTAATCTTTCAGCCATTATACCGTTTTTAAAATTGTGCACTTGTGTCTGCAACTGTTTTTTCTGATGTTGTTGTTGATTTTAATCTGTTCTCATTTTATTTTATTGTGTATGTTTTACTTTGTATTTTTGGGCTCGTCCCCTTTCTTTTGTCCAAGTCCCTTCGGGGAGATGGTGCAGGGGTATAAAAATAAAGTTGTTGTTGTTGTTATTATTATTATTATTATTATTATTATTATTATTATCATTAGCCATCCCCTGCATTGCGTTGCTGTGGCCCACTTTGTATATATGTGTTTGTGTGTGTATATATGTGACGATGTGTAAGTTTTATTCCTTTGGTTATGTGTAATTTAAACAGTAGTTTAGGGATGGTAAGTATGGAGGATTATGTTTTGTTGGAGATGGTGGCTTGGCGTTAGCTGAGTTGCCATAGCAACAGGGGCGGAGCCAACTGCCTCTTCAGGAGGCAGCTGTTTTAAAAAGTCAGTCAGTGGCCGGAGAGCTACTGAGAGGACTGAGTCTCTGGGTGGAGATTCAGGGAATGTGTCAGTAAGCTGGTGAGCTACTGAGAGGACTGAGTCTCTGGGTGGAGATTCAGGAAATGTGTCTGTAGCCGGTGTGCTATAGGAAAGACTGAATCTCAGGGTGGGGATTCAGGGAATCAATTGGTGACCAAAGTGGTTGCAGAGAAGGACCCAGTAGTGAGAGAGCTACAGAGGGTTGTTGATTCTGAATTAAGAATCAAGGTTTGGCTGGGTTTAAGCCTGTTGTACCTGCTGTGAGGCGTTTTGAAGTCTGTGCTTGAGATTACTCATGAAACCTTTTCAATGTAACCATCAAGATTTGTGCCTCTTGTGAAGAAACAGTTAAACATGTTATACTCCTGTTAAAATAAACTAGTTACTGTTTTCCTCAAGCCTTGCCTGATACAGTTTCTCCTAAGTTGAACAGCCTGCAATAGTAAAGTCAAGCCAGGAAAGTAAATGCTACGCTATCTAATGAACAAAGCCTTCTGTAAATCACAGTCCCTTTATAAAATAGCTCCTAGGTGGATATTAATCGTTGCCCAGCTTCCCTCATAGATTAGGTGGCAGTGGGTGTTTTACCACTCGCACCTTCACATTTGGTGGCATTCGGTGGCATTAAAACAGTCTTCTTTACAATTGGTGGCAGCAGTTTAACTACTTCTTTACAATATATATGTGTGTTTGTGTGTATATGTGTGTGTGTGTGTGTGTGTGTGTGGTTTTGTGCAAGCATTGTAATTTTTGGGTTGTTGTAGGTTTTTTCGGGCTGTGTGGCCATGGTCTAGAGGCATTCTCTCCTGACGTTTCGCCTGCATCTATGGCAAGTATCCTCAGAGGTAGTGAGGTCTGTTGGAACTAGGAAAAAGGGTTTATATATCTGTGGAAGGACCAGGGTGAGACAAAGGACTCTTGTCTTCTGGAGCTAGGTGTGAATGTTTCAACTGACCACCTTGATTAGCATACAATGGGCTGACAGTGCCTGGAGCAATCTTTTGTTGAGAGGTAATTAGATGTCCTTGTTTGTTTCCTCTCTGTTGTTGTGCTGTTGCAATTTTAGAGTTTTCAAATACTGGTAGCCAGATTTTGTCCTCCTTTCTGTTGAAATTGTCCACATGCTTGTGTACTTCAATGGCTTCTCTGTGTAGTCTGACATGGTGCTTGTGAGAGTGGTCCAGATATATAAACCCTTTTTCCTAGTTCCAACAGACCTCACTACCTCTGAGGATGCTTGCCATAGATGCAGGTGAAACGTCAGGAGAGAATGCCTCTAGAACATGGCCATACAGCCCGAAAAAACCTACAACAACCCAGTGATTCCGGCCATGAAAGCCTTTGACAATACATTGTAATTTTTGTTTTCTGGCTTTTTAAGCCTTTTCTGCTGTGTTTTTATGAGTTATGGTCACTTGTTGGCCTGAGAGGTGTCTTGTGTCCAAATTTGGTGTCAATTTGCCCAGTGGTTTTTGAGTTATGTTAATCCCACAAACGAGCATTTTTATTTATACTAGCTGTGCCCTGCCATGCGTTGCTGTGGCCCAGTCTGTGTATATGCATGTTTGCGTATATATATATTTGGTTTTGCGCATGGATTGTAATGCTTTTTTTGTTTTGGGCTTTTTAAGTCTCTTTTGCTGTGTTTTTCACTGTTTTTAGGAGTGATGGTCATTCGTTGGCCTGGTAGGTGTCTTCTGTCCAAATTTGGTGTCAATTCGTCCAGTGGTTTTTGAGTTATGTTAATCCCACAAATGAGCATTACATTTTTATTTATATAGATAGATCTTTTACTTTGTATTTTTGGGCTTGTCCCCTTGTGAGCCACCCAGAGTCTCTTCGGGGAGAGAGTAGTGGGGTATAAAAATAAAGTAGTAGTACTAGTTGTAGTAGTTGTTGTTGTTATCATTCAGAGCAACACGACATTAATTCTACAGTGTAGATCAGTGTTTCTCAACCTGGGGATCGGGACCCCTGAGGGGGTCGTGAAGGGGGTGTCAGAGGGGTCGCCAAAAACCATCAGAAACACACAGTATTTTCTGTTGGTCATGGGGGTTCTGTGTGGGAAGTTTGGCCCAATTCTATCGTCGGTGGGGTTCAGAATGCTCTTTGATTGTAGGTGAACTATAAATCCCAGCAAATACAACTTTCAAATTCCAAGGTCTATTCCCCAAACACTCCACCAGTGTTCACACTTGGACATTTTGAGTATGCGTGCCAAGTTTGGTCCAGATCCATCAATGCTCTCTGGATGCAGGTGAACTACAACTCCAAAACTCAAGGTGAATGCCTACCAAACTCTTCCAGTATTTTCCATTGGTCATGGGAGTTCTGTGTGCTGAGTTTGGTTCAATCCCATCATTGGTGGAGTTCAGAGTGCTCTTTGATAGTAGGTGAACTAGAAATCTCAGCAACTATGACTCTCAAATGTCAAAATCAAACCACCCTCTAACCCAGGGTTCCTCAAACTTTTTAAACAGAGGGCAGGTCACCGTCCCTCAAACTGTTGGAGGGCCGGGTTATAATTTGAAGAAATCCATGGATGAATTCCTATGCACACTGCACATATCTTATTTGTTGTGCAAAAAAACCCCACCTAAAAACAATACAATAGTTAAAATGTCATTTTAACAAATATAAACTTATTAGTATTTCGCCGGGAACGGGACAGGGGGAGTGTGTCACTGTTGGTTCTGCTGGACCTCTCTTCGGCCTTCGATACCGTCGACCACGGTATCCTTCTGGGACGCCTCGCAGGAATGGGTCTTGGGGGTACTGCTTTGCAGTGGCTCCGGTCCTTCCTCGAGGGTTGCTCCCAGAAGGTGTCACTAGGGGACTCCTGCTCGACTCCTTGGCCATTGTACTGTGGGTCCTGCAGGGCTCAATACTGTCCCCTATGTTGTTTCACATCTACATGAAGCCGTTGGGAGAGATCATCCAGAGTTTTGGGGTGCGGTGTCATCTGTACGCAGATGATGTCCAACTCTGTCACTCCTTTCCACCTGCTACTAAGGAGGCTGTTGAAGTCCTGAACCGGTGCTTGGCCGCTGTGACGGACTGAAAGAGGGACAACAGATTGAAACTAAATCCAGACAAGACAGAGGTACTCCTGGTCAGTCGAAAGGCTGAACGGGGCATAGGGTTACAGCCTGTGCTGGACGGGGTCACACTCCCCCTGAAGACGCAGGTTCGCAGCTTGGGAGTGACCCTGGACTCATCGCTGAGCCTGGAGCCCCAGGTTTCGGCGGCGACTAGGGGAGCATTCACACAATTAAAACTTGTGCGCCAGCTGCGCCCGTACCTTGGGAAGTCTGACTTGGCCACGGTGGTCCACGCTCTGGTTACATCACGTTTAGATTACTGCAACGCTCTCTACGTGGGGTTGCCTCTGAAGACTGCCCGGAAGCTGCAGCTAGTCCAACGCTTGGCAACCAGATTACTAACGGGTGCTGGGTACAGGGAGCATACGACCCCTCTGTTACGCCAGCTCCACTGGCTGCCGATTAGCTTCCGAGCACAATTCAAAGTGCTGGTTTTGACCTACAAAGCCCTAAACGACTCTGGCCCTGTTTACCTGTCCGAACGGATTCTCCCCTATGAACCATCAAGGTTTTTAAGATCTTCCGGGGGGGCCCTGCTCTCGATCCCACCACTGTCACAATCGCGGTTGGTGGGGACAAGAGACAGGGCCTTCTCGATGGTGGCTCCCCGGCTGTGGAACTCCCTCCCACAGGAGATTAGAACGGCTCCCTCCCTCCTGACGTTCAGGAAGCTAACAAAGACTTGGCTATGGAATGCGGCCTTTGACAACTGAGTCAACTCTGAGTCCACATGGAAGGAGAATGAGTAACTGTGAATTATGACCAGGAATGTTTTGATGACCTGGCAGTGTAATTGTGGTGATGACGATGTTGTATTGTAATATGTTTTTAACGTGTAATGATAATGCATTGTGTGGTTTGTATTTTGTATATGAACACATGTTGTGAACTGTATCTGAGTCCCTCCTGGAGGTGAGAAGATCGGTATAGAAAACGTTTAAATAAATGGGAAGTGTGGGCCTGCTTGTGGCTGATGAGATAGGATTGTTGTTGTTGTTGTGTGCTTTCAAGTCATTTCAGACTTAGGTTGACCCTGAGTGAGGGCCGGGTAAATGACCTTGGAGGGCCGCATCTGGCCCCTGGGCCTTACTTTGAGGACCCCTGCTCTAACCCCACCAGTATTCAAATTTGGGCATATCGAGTATTTGAATGAAAATACATCCTGCATACCAGATATTTACATTATGATTCGTAACAGTATCAAAATTATTTTGTTGTTGGGGGTCACCACAACATGAGAAACTGCATTACGGGGTCGCGGCATTAGGAAGGTTGAGAACCACTGGTGTAGATGAATCCCGGGAGAACCCACTTCAATGCTTGCATGAGTCCATGTCCTGAACCAATCGTTTCAAAGATATGCAGGAAGCTTCTTTTTGGGTGAAGAGGTGGCAAGTCTAGCCATGAAAACCAATCCCTTCTTGCCCCAACCCAGGCCCTGAACATTGCTTTGACCCCCAAAATAAGAGAGAGATTTCAAAGAAAGACCAGACCACAATGGAGTTTGCAATGCTTCAAAGCAAGATATATTTGTTTCTCTGGCGTACAAGCCGGCACACTTTAATAGAGGAGTCAGAGTTGGGGGGGGGGGGTTAGAGAAGGGTGAGGAAAGAATGCATGGCTAGTCTTCTATTGTGAAAGCTGCAATGGCAAAAGACAAAAGAAGCTGCAGGAGAAATGGACCCAGCAGGAGAGGAACGCTGGCCGGTTTATTTCTTACACGGCTTGGGCCGATTTATGATGACCTTGCCTTCGTCGTAGTGGACGGGATGGTCTTCCTCACAAGCGATGACAATATAGCGAGGCCGCTTGTCTTGTGTGTATTCACAGGGACGGCGGATTGACCCTGCTTTCAAGTTACAGGTTGTGACGCGGAACTGTGCACAGCTCATGCGCTTGGTCTCAAGGGGATCCCCTTTGTCTTTGCACACGGCTTTGATGTCCTCAGTGCTGGCGTGGATGAAGCTGTTCTTGACTTTGCAATTGGGACTGGTCATCCCTCGATCCCTCATCATTTTGTTGCAGTATTTGTTGTTGACATCCTTGGTGTTGTGCCGATGCTGTCTCAGGAACGTCTCGTACCTCTCCTGGACCCCAGGAGATGGCTTGGACGCATCTATTTCTGCGACCACGACCAAAGCAGCCAGGAACACCAAGAGAAGGAGGCTGGGCCCTTCGAAAAACCTCATTGTGGAGGTCAACACAGGGATCTAAAGAAAGGGAAAGAGACAGGCAGATGCACATAAGGTCTACCTGGCCAACACCAGGGATCTAAATCCAAGGTAGACCAGTAAATATTGTACACATGGCCCATTTTGTTCCCTTATAACGTCTGCAAAACTGCTTTCGAAGTAGCAATAAAGCAGAGCAGAGTGTGGCCTTCCATAGCTCTTGTTGTGGCCCCCAAACACCTTCACAGAAGCACAGAAATTATGTCGGTAATTGGAAAGCTTCATGCAAAATTCCTACTAATTAAGTTGCAAAACCGGCTGGACCATAATAAAATCATCAGCCCTAAGCAAGCTGGATTCCGTAAGGATCAATCAACCTTGGATCACTGCTGAATACTGTCACATTAGGCAGGCAAATACTCCATGTGTAAAGCCTCCAAGCTATTTGCTGCTTTCATTGATCAGAAAGGAGCTTTTGACTTTGTAACACTACAAACCTGTTTCGCCTGCATCTCTCCTGACGTTTCGCCTGCATCTATGGCAAGCATCCTCCGAGGTTGTGAGGATGCTTGCCATAGATGCAGGCGAAACGTCAGGAGAGAATGCCTCTAGAACATGGCCATATAGCCCAAAAAAACCTACAACAACCCAGTTATTCCGGCCATGAAAGCCTTCGACAATACAATAATAATAATAATAATACAAACCTCTTTACTATTGAGGTCTCTGAATATCTTGATCTCAGAGTTTGTTTCTAATTAGACAACTGTACACCAATAGTATTGTCGAAGGCTTTCATGGCTGGAATCACTAGGTTCTTGTGGGTTTTTTCGGGCTATAGAGCCATGTTCTAGAGGCATTTCTCCTGACGTTTCGCCTGCATCTATGGCAAGCATCCTCAGAGGTAGTGAGTATCCTCACTACCTCTGAGGATGCTTGCCATAGATGCAGGCGAAACGTCAGGAGAAATGCCTCTAGAACATGGCCCTATAGCCCAAAAAAACCCACAAGAACCTAGTACACCAATAGTGTTTGCCAAATTAGATGCACGGAGGAACACCTGCTAACTTCTATTGTTATTATTATTATTTATTACCCCACTTTATCTCCCCAAAGGAGACTCAAAGCATCTTCTAGAATCAGTGCTATATGTGGGGTCAAGTAGCACTTTGTTCAACATATTTCTGTATGATTTACCCCAGGCTTCCGTGTTGGTAAGCTCCATTCTGCTTACGTTCCCTTATTCTCATATGCAGACAATGCTGTGCTATTGTCCTTATCTAGGACCGGCCTTAAATGCTTAATTCATTGCTTTGCCAATTATGGTGAAATAAATAGACTGGAAATGAGCTATGTGAAATCCAAAATTCTCATGTCTGCCAAAAAGTAGAAGCCCATGTCTTGGTAGATCAGGGGCCACAAAACCGAACAGATCTAATCCTTCCTCTTTTTGTATGTACCTGTGTGGCGGCACGAGTGGCGCCACCTACCTATATGTAGAACTGTAAGTTGCAGGATTTGAACTGTTGTATCATGCCTGGTTTTGCCTTTTTACCCTGTAAATGTATAGTTGGATTGATTGGTTATTTATAGCTGTCAATCAATGTTGTTTGCACCAGTTATATTGCTTCCTCGGCTCAATTGCTTGGCTCCACCTCTTCCTGGAGGAGGGCAGAGCTTTTCCTTTTCCATTCTACCATCAAACTTTCTATCAGATAGACGTGAGAAAGAGACTTGGCTCTAAAGCCCTTAATTAAGTTACCTCTCAGCACCAATTCTAAGGTTCTTACCCTTGAGACTTATGCTTCATGTTCAGATAAACCTGGATGACGTTGAGAAGTCTCACGCGCCTTCAAACCAGTTCTTTGGCACCAGAGGAAGGCTTTGTGCCTTCAAAATATAGGCCATTGGAATTGGGGTTGTGATTATTCTGATATTCACAGCCATTGAGAAAGAGGGACCTGGAAAAGCTTCTCAGCTGCAAAACTCCTTGGACTCAAGGCAACCAGAGACTGTAATGTATGTTTTCCTTTACCCCTTTGAAACTTCCAGCTTATTGCCTTAAAGGGATAACTCTTTGTGAACAATAAAACCTATTTTGAGTTATCTACAGTGTTTTGGTCCTTAGGAGTTCCAGTTTTCCTAAAGGAGGGCAAGAAGCAATCCCCTGGGGGAAAGATGTCACGTCCATGCTTCTTTCACGAAGAGTTATAGCCCTCAGGCATGACAACACAGCCTGTGTTGTGCTTTTGTTATTGTATGCCAATAAAAGCGCTCTCTCTCTCTGTGTGTGTGAGTGTGTGTGTGGCACAGAAACCTACAGCTGGAAGAGACCCCAAAGGTTATCTAGACCAACCCCAGTCCGACGTGCCAGCCAAGATCTTCTGAGAAACGACCACATGGTCTCTTCTGAGACTTCTAGGAAACTCTCCATTTCCAACCCAAAGAGGGGTCCAGTGATCATTCCCGAAGCCCCCAGAATAGGTTTATTGGAGTAGAACTAACTCACCATCAGAATCACTCATTGTTCTCCTAAATGTAAACAGCGAAGATATAGGAAAATGAAATGTAAACATGATGACACTTATGCTAAAGCATGACAATTGTGTAAAATAATCACAGTGACTATTCACAAATCCAAACTGTAACACCAAATAACAAACAGCAGAGCCAAACTATGGTTTGAAAGTATGTGAAAATTATTGTTTGACCTCACCGTGGTTTGAGCTAGCCGTGGTTTGAGCTAGCCGTAGTTTTCACACATTTCACACATCCCATTGGAAACCATGGTTTCCAATGGGATGATGTAGGTTTTTCAGGTTATCTGGCCATGCTCTAGAAGTGACCTCACAACCTCTGAGGATGCCTGACACAGATGCAGGCGAATCGTCAGGAGAGAATGCTTCTGGAACATGGCCAAACAGCCTGAAAAACCTACAACAACCCAGTGATTCCAGCCATGAAAGCCTTTGACAATGCATGGTTTCCAACTCTGATGTGTTATCTAGTTACATATTCTAGCTTTGTGAAGAGCTGCTGTGATTATTTTACATACCACTTATGCTTTAGACTAAGTGTTGCTATGTTTACGTTTCCTTTCCCTACATCTTCATTGTTTACATTTAGAAGAACAAGGAGTGCTTCTGATGGTGAGTTAGTTCTACTCCAGGAAACCTGATGGGTACGACAAGACTCTTTAAGGAGCTGAATGGTGTTTCCAAAAGTCATGACCAACAGAGAGATGGGAACCCTCTAATAGGAAGTCAGTGACAAAGCTCCGAAGGAGTCTTGTCAAGCAATCCCTACAATCCTGTCTCCAAGAGTCAAGGTCAACTTCAATGTGGAGAACATCATTTGTGCTTGGGATTTGGGGGCAGTGCAGAAGGTGCTGGGACTGAATGTGGATCCCTGAAGGGGCTGCTAAGTTGCCCATTGCATTTCAGAGGCCAAGGAAAGAAGCGTGGATCAGTGATGTTTGACCACTTAGCCACTGGTGGATTCTGGGAGTTGTAGTCTGCAAGGTCTGACTGTGGTGCTACTGGCCAAAATCCCAATGTGAGTCCCAACTAATGTGCTGCTGAATCCTTGAGAACTTGGGTAGATCTAAATACCCTTGATCTACTACTTGAGGTAAATAGTTGGAGTTATTAAGCCCCTTTGAGACTCACTTGGAGAGCTTCCCTTGGCCTTAATTCAGTCTCTTCCTCCAGGAGAAGTGCCTTCCAATCATGACTTTTTAATTACTCTCTTTCGTGTAGCTTGCATACAGAAAGTACAGCAATTTCAGAAAGATAAGAACCCATAGCCCAGAGGTCATACTCACGCTCCAAACAGAAGAGACTTCTTTTGCAGGATGCTCTAAGAAGAT
>NW_026847660.1:131428208-131455657 GCF_025583915.1 Anolis sagrei ordinatus | reverse complement strand
AGAGGAAGGCAATGGTGGCACACCCCCTCTGCACAAGTCTTGCCAAGAAACCCTGTGAAGCAAAAGAGGCCATCTTGTTTTCATAGGTTAAAAACAGATCGCCAGCCTTTGCCTTTTCCTTTTCCTTTTCCTTTCTCCTCGGGCGGAAGCTCTCCTTCATGCGGCGGAGGAGCCTCATGGGCAATCTTTCCCATCAGCTCTATCGGTCTCCTCATATTCTTCAAGTTCTTGATTCTTTCCTCATGCCCTGGTTTTCGGTCATTTTCTTCTGCCTGGATGAGGAGGTCAATGTAATCTGCAGTGGAGTCCAGGGTGGGCTTCAGGGCAATTTCCTCAAGGCGCCGATAGCTTTGGGCTGCCTTCTCAATCAGTTCCTCCATTTTTTTCTTTGCTTCTTCCTCCTCTCCTTTCAGGCGCTCAAGCAATACTTCTAAGGTGAATATACCTTTCATACTTTTTTCATACTTTTTTTTCAGGTCTTCATAGGTCATTTTCTTTGTAGTGATTTTCCTTTCATATCTGACTTTTTCTTGAACATGTTTACTCACAGAACAACAGCCAGGACAAACATTACATTTACCTGAGAAAAAGCTAATAGCTGTACAAAAGCGTTTAAACATGTCCCACTTTTCATTGCAAGGATAATGGCAGGTGTAGTTACATTTGCTGCAATTGTTTGCATTATACTCAGTGGATTTCTTGATGGATTCCTTCACTTTTACTTCATACTCAAAGTTTTTGTTGGCTTCTATGTCTGCCTTGTGTTGATCCACAGTGTTCTGCGTCTTCTTCAGTTCTTCTACTTTCATCAAGGCAACTTTGATCTGGTCGTCCAGTCCCGCCAGGGTGGTTTCCAGTTCTGCCCGTTCTCTCAGGACTTCCTTTGTCAGAGTTAAACTTCTAGCTTTCATGCTGTTCAGGGAGTCAAAGAAGGTCTTCATGCTCAATTTACCCATTTTCCAAAACATTCCATCAAAACAAAGGCTTTCTGCACACTCGCCAGCATTGCTGGCAAAAAGCGCAGAATTGTTGAATTTAAAGTGGACGGCTGTCCGGCTGGCCTCTTTGGCACATGGCACATTAGCTTCCTTAATGGCTTCTATTACAGGAGGGGTCTGTCCATCTGCAAAGGTGACCAGGACTTGGATGTTGTCCTTTATGTCTCTCCCAAAAATGGAGAGGACTGAGTCGAATATGTATTTCTGGGTCTTAGTTAAGCGAGCCAAGGAGGCCTGGACTACAAAGCAGACGGAGTCAATGTGATCTATGACTCCTTCATTAGAGAAGAACTTCCTGATCTTCTCTGTGATCAATTTGTCATGCTCGATTCCTCTTGTGTCCCCAAATCCTGGAGTGTCAATAATGGTGAGAGAATAGGGAACTTTGAAGCCCTTCTGATGGTTCACCACGTAAGCCGTTACGTCAGAGGTCTGGCTTTGAGCTTGGCTCTGATTGGTCTCTTCATGAATGAGTTTGAATCGGAATTCATCTTCCCATTGGATGCCCAGGATGTAGTTGACCATCCCATTGATGAGGGTGGTCTTCCCGGACCCTGTTGCTCCCATCATCATGATGACTTTGTTGGGGGCCTTCAGGTTCTCTTTTCCTAGGTGGTACTTAGGTAGGGAGGCTGCGTTTGCTTCCTTTTTCAAAGGGAGAGCAAACACTGGAGGGTTGCTTCCTTCTATGGGGTTGTTCCTTTCAAAGAGTGTGTATGCTGGTCTCTTTTCTCTCTCCTCTGGTGTTGAGTGTGCCATCTCTTCTCGCAGAGTCTCACCTTCACAATCTGAGAGAGAGAAAGCAGCCATTAGTGGGGAAGGACCTGAACCAGTTGTGGAACTCACTTGCAGTAGCAGTGCACCAATGGGACTGCACGGAGGACTGTTCTGGGAATGGAGGGAGCAGATGGCAGCCAGTGGTGTCCAGCTACCCCAGGTTAAGACGAGTGCTCAAGTAGAATCAAGATAGCCACCCCGCTGCCATTACTGTCTTTGACTGCAAACTATGTGGGAAGGCAAATGGCACCACGGATGCATGTGATCAGTGGGAGAGAGGCTGCCTTTCACTTGCGTATACAAACCTTTTGCTTCCATCTTACCTAAGTGCAAAGGTCACTTCCCACTTCTCCCAAGAAGTTAGCCTGCCTCTTGGTTCCTTTGACTGCGAAGGGGCACCCATGGGGCTTCAGCTCCAATCATGGAGGACTGCTTCCCCCCACACATGAGGGACAGCTCACTGGGGCTCTTTCAATGTTCCTGGGGTCAGTTTCCTTTGCCTTTCTCCTCTCCCAGCCTTAGGAGGCTTTCCTGGGAAAATAAATGTAAGTTTTCCCTTTCTTCCCAACAAGAATTTTGAGAGCAATTTCTCCTATTTCCACAACAAGCTCATCCTGCGATAAGCCTCAGCATTCTGCATAATATAAATACCAAATATTCCTATAGATTTGAGTCTGCAATGGAGACTTCCTACTATGTGAACAGACCCAATCGGTGTGCACACCTGTTTATTGTGACTCCATTTCAAAGTGGAAGTGAGGTCGAACATGACCTCCCCCCCCCATAAGAGATAGTAACTTATAGTTTTGCTAAGGACAAGGACATCAGGCTGGATAATAGGGGTCAAGTCTTGGTCAATTTGCAAAGACACTAACAACAACAACAGGGACCCTTCCCATGTCAGATAGTGTGTACATTTAATCAAGGTTTTATGCCCTAAATTTCATATATAGCAGAAGGTAACATTTATTACTGAGAAACCACCTCCCTTTACACTTATGTACTCTCTTGAACTTTTATGGGACTTTTTTCCCTTCTGAAGGACTCTTAGAAACTTTTTGGAAACTTTACCTTTTCAAGCCCCATGAACCTTTGGACTTTTTAAAACTTGTTCCTCTCCCCAGCCCCCTGGGCTTTCCCAATGGACTTTGGTGGGTGGGGGGAGGTGGAGATGGGCTCTTTCTCTTTATATGAATGTACCCTCATATGATTCCCTTGCATGTTTTCCCCTTCCCCATGCCCCTTATATGAAATATGAAATGCCAAGCCTCGTCCCAGCTGTTAAGCGCACCAGCCAATCAGAGCCAAGCCGGCTAATGATTGGGCGGAGGGGAATTTGAAATCTACAGCCCTGTATTTTCTATAAAATGGCACAGCTTTGTATTGAATGCATGCTTGCCTGATGAAATATCGCGGTTTTGCATTCTTTCCAGCTGGATTGCAATAAAGCAACTCGGTGGTGTTTTCTTCAACTTTGGTGAGATTTATTTGGGAAATCAGGGAAATTCCATATTGCATGTCTTCTTTTTCGCTCACCAAAGTAGCAGGCCCTCCTTGTTAGGTCTGTGGGCTCTCATCTTCCAGGGCGAGAACCACTAAATTCCTGCTCGATATCATTTTGGCAGATAAGGAAAGCAACCGGGGATGCATAAAGAAGACTAGGTGGGATCCCCAGGATTCAGTAACAAACCCTAGGTGAGGTGCGGGGAACATCTGGCATCCTAGGGAGTTTAGAGCAGTCTAGCATTGTTAATTGCAGACTTGGGGACTGTAGGGTCGCGGGATTTGGTTTTTTCCTCCTTTCCTACAGATCAGCCAGGTGATAGCCACTCAGCTCTCGTGTACCGAACTTTTGGAAGTCCTTCCTATTCCGGTTAGCACTGACCTGTTTCCATTAAATGTAAGGTATTCAGGGGCTACGCAAGAGATGGATGCTTGCTCGGCTCGCCAAAGATGCCCCATCCCAAGCGGAACACCACTAGGAAGGATCTTGGCAGATTGGGATGGGGTTGCAAGGAAATCTCCCTTGCCAGCCAAGTGATGGTCTTGGCACAGTGTGGGGAAATGGCCACTCAGACCCCTCAAGTTGGCCTATGCCGCATGCTTCATCACCTTGTGCCAGAGGGAGGGTGGAAAGGGAAAGAGTGATCAACTTTTGCCATGCAGAGAAGTTGGGACCAAGCCCCCCTCCCCTCAAACCCCCCCTCCAGACCCTCTCCCTGCCAAGGAGGAAAAATGCCCTAGACATTTCCATTTCCCCCCCCCCCACCCTTCCCATTTGCCCTCCATAGCCCAGTGGCCTTCCCTGAGCGTTTCTTTCCCTCTCTTTCCCTTGCCCCAAACTGCCAAAGGAACCAGTTTTTTCCTTGCCTCAAGGCTATCTCTCCTTTTTCCTTGGACTTCTCCTTTTCTTCTCTTAGGAGAGGGGGGTGGGTGGGAGAGAAGTTTCAGCTAAAAGTGTTGGAATTCTGTGTATTCATGTGATTTATTTATTTATCGTGTCAGTAGCAACCAGACTATTGTATTACATTTTAAACAAAATTTTAACAAACAGACAAAACAGAGTTTGCAAGCTTGGTAGTTGATTAGATGTCCTTTGACCAGTATCTGGCCACTTGGAGTGCCTCTGGTGTTGCCGCAAGAAGGTCCTCCATGTGCATGTGGCAGGGCTCAGGTTGCATTGCAGCAGGTGGTCAGTGGTTTGCTCTTCTCCGCACTCGCATGTCGTGGATTCCACTTGGTGGCCCCATTTCTCCGCACTCGCATCTCGTGGTGCCAGAGCGCAGTCTGTTCAGCGCCTTCCAAGTCGCCCAGTCTTCTGTGTGCCCAGGGGGAGTCTCTCATCTGGTATCAGCCATTGATTGAGGTTCTGGGTGTTCCAGCGAGTGTCTCTGTAGATCTAAGAAAACTATGTCTTGATTAAGTCGTTGACGTGCTGGCTGATACCCAAACAAGGGATGAGCTGGAGATGTCTCTGCCTTGGTCCTTTCACTATTGGCTGCTACTTCCCAGCGGATGTCAGGTGGTGCAATACCGGCTAAGCAGTGTAATTTCTCCAGTGGTGTAGGGCGCAGACACCCCGTGATAATGCGACATGTCTCATTAAGAGCCACATCCACTGTTTTAGTGTGGTGAGATGTGTTCCACACTGGGCATGCGTACTCAGCAGCAGAGTAGCATAGCGCAAGGGCAGATGTCTTCACTGTGTCTGGTTGTGATCCCCAGGTTGTGCCAGTCAGCTTTTGTATGATATTGTTTGTAGCACCCACTTTTTGCTTGATATTCAGGCAGTGCTTCTTGTAGGTCAGAGCACGGTCCAGAGTGACTCCCAGGTATTTGGGTGTGCTGCAATGCTCCAGTGGGATTCCTTCCCAGGTAATCCTCAGAGCTCGGGATGCTTGTCTGTTCTTAAGGTGAAAGCCACATGTCTGTGTTTTAGATGGATTAGGGATCAGCTGGTTTTCCCTGTAATAGGCAGTAAGGGCAGCTAGAGCTTCGGAGAGCTTCTGTTCTACCATCTCAAAGCTCCTGCTTGAGCAGTAATGGCACGATCATCAGCATAGATGAAGCTCTCTGTCCCTTCTGGCAGTGGCTGGTCATTTGTGTAGATGTTGAACATGGATAGAGCAAGCACGCTCCCCTGAGGCAGGCTGTTCTTCTGTTTCCGCCATCTGCTTCTCTGGCCCTGGAACTCAACAAAAAAGCTCCTGTTTTGTAGCAGGTTTCCTATGAGGCGGTGAGGTGGTCGTCCTTTGTGATATTATACATTTTTCTCAGGAGGAGGCGGTGGTTCACAGTATCATAGGCTGCTGACAGGTCTATGAAGACAACTCCTGTGATCTGCTGCCTTTCAAAGCCATCTTCTATGTGCTGAGTCAGGTTCAGCACTTGCGATGTGCAGCTTTTGCCTTTCCTGAAGCCAGCTTGCTGTGGAATCAGACATGGGTCTATTTTTTCCATAATTCTATGCAAAATAAGTCTCTCCAGAACTTTGTAGAGGTGGCACAACAGGGAGATTTGTCTGTAGCTTTTTGGATCATTACGGTCTTTGCCTGGCTTCAAGATGGCAATGACTCTTGCTTTCCTCCAGATTTTGGGGATCTGACAGGATGCCGTGCAGTTGTTCATCAGCTCCAGCAGCCAGCGCCTTGCTTTTGAACCAAAGTTCTTGATTTGTTCCATCCGTAGATCATCCAGGCCAGCTGCTTTGCCATTTTTACATTTATTGAGAGCCATGTCCAATTCAGTAGATGTAAAAGGTTCATGGAGGTTGTTGTTCTCAATCTCTGGTTGTCTGGCTATTGGTTTCTTTCCTACTTTTGTGGTTGTTGAGAGCCATGTCCAATTCAGTAGATGTAAAGGGTTCATGGAGGTTGTTGTTCTCAATCTCTGGTTGTCTGGCTATTGGTTTCTTTCCTACTTTGGTGGCAAAGTTGGGTTTCCCATTCTTCAAGAGTTGGTGTGCTATCTGATCTGCCTTTATGTTGGCATGGGTATTAGTTTGTGAGGGGTCGTTGCTCAACCGTCTTAGCAGCCTCCACGCCTTCTGGCTGCTCCTGCCCATGTCGACCTCTGTGATCAGCTTGATCCACTGTTCTTTCTTGGCTTCAGAGATGGAGGACACAATGCTCTGCGCTGCCTGAAGGGTTTGCTCACTAAATGGGTCTTCGTTGTGGAGCCTGTAATAGTTTTCCAACAAGGCAGCTGTTTCAGGAGTAATGCCCTGAAGGTAGTCGGTTCTGCAGCCTCTCGGTATAGAGGCCCGTGAGCAGGTTTTCATGATTAATAAGATTATTGGTGTGTGATATCATTTTGTGTTTGTTTTCCTTTCCTATTTGATCCCGAGAAGGGGAGGGGCTGAAATGGTGGTGGATACTACTTCACCTGTCCTTCTGAGTGTTCTGCCAATGAGGACTTTGTGGAAGGAACCTGACAACCCTGTCTGTGTGCGAGCCTCAAGTTCTATCTCTATGGCTTGGCATCCTGTGGTTATATTTGTATTTACTGTTTTTATGTTGATGACATTCGTGTGTGTCTTGTATGTCAAGTTAAGACAACTCTATGCGAAGGCGTATAACATAGCTCAGCGAGTGCAAGAGAAAGAAAATCAGGCATGGAGGGAAAACTGGGGAAAGGTCAAGGGGTGGAACGTCTGGGCAACTGCTGGAAGACCACTGTCATTGAGGAGATCATAGTCTCACGCCTAGTTGTACCTCGATGCTTTCTCTCTGATCTGCTTAGAGATTTCTCCATGTTGGCAAAATGTTTAAGGTAACACTCCTGCAGGATTGTAGGGACAATACTTGTAATGGTGTGATTAAGGACCTTGAAGGACGGCCTTGGTGTACATCCATACTAACAAATTTATACAACCCAACATATAAATACGAATTATAACTTAACAAACTAAAATTAAATAAAGAGCACAGCCTGCTATAACAGACATAAGACAAAAGAACGAACATCAAATGGAAAGAATAATTTCTCATTTCTTTGGGGCAACTATTAATCAGAGGTAGAACGCTAATGTTACCAACGACTATTCCTCCTCCTCGTAAGCCAGAGAGCGAAGGTATGTCTTCAGCTGTTTTTTGAAAGCGGGGAGCGAGGGGGCCATCTTTAACTCCTGAGGAAGGGAGTTCCAGAGGTGTATGTGTGTGGCGGGGGGGGGGGGGCAGCCAAGGAGAAGGCCCTTTCTCTCGTTCCCACCAGCCGTGCTTGGGGCAGGGGTGGAACTGAGAGGAGGACCTCCTCCGATGACCGCAGCTTCGGAGTTGGTCTGTAGAGGGAGGCGCGGTTTGTCAAATAGTCTGGACCTAAGCGGTTTAGGGCTTCAAAGGTAAGATCAAGCACTTTAGCTCGGAAGCAGACTGGCAGCCAGTGGAGCTGAAGTAACACGGGAGTAGTTCCCTCCCTGAACGGCGCTCCAGTTAGTAACCTGGCTGCTAATCTCTGGACCACTTGGAGCTTTTCAACTATCTTCAAAGGCAGCCCCTTGTAGAGAGCGTTGCGGTAGTCCAAATGGGATGTGACTAAGGGATAAACCCACTACTTCCGGTGTCTGGACTGTAGTCCAGGCACCATTCCCACAGTTTTCCAGAGTTTAAACACGGATGCTCCTGGCATAAAGCCCTGTCTGGAGAGGCCCTAAGTTTACGGATTTCATTAGAGCTGGAGAGATGACATCAAAGCTCAGCCTTTCTGTGCAAGTGATTAATTAATCCAATTTGTTTAAGTGTACAGGAAAGGTCGACATGGTTGGTGCTGGAAAAACATATAAATTGGAAAGATTTGGTTTGCTAAAGGTGTTGAGTAAAGGACTCATGAACATTTAAGGGGAATGTGATATAGCAGCGGTATGACAGAAAATGAAACATTTTGGATACCTTAATTTGGGTTCAGGTGCATCGATAGATTTCCACAGGAAATAAAACAAGAAATGGTTTCTTTAGGTTGCAGGGATGGGAAGACCAAAGTGATGTGATTTATTGGAAAACTTAGATTGACCTCAGCACTTTGCTCCCAGTCCTGGCCCTATAACCCGCTTTTTGCACAAAGCCTGTACACAGCCCTCTCTTGAGGTTGTTTGATTGCTTTTAATGATGTCCTTATACTTTATTGTTTGGAATTGTTTAATTAGACTCCTACATGTTTACTATGGTTTTAAATGTTGGTTTTAATTGGCTAACTCTAACTCTGTTTGTTGGGCTTGCTTCCACGTGTAAGCTGCCCTGAGTCCCTTGGAAGAAATGGTGGTGGGATTTAAATGATGATGATGATGATGATGATGATGATGATGATGATGATGATGATTATTCCCAGCTGGAGTACAACCCATGGGCTCGTGGGACTCACAGTGCCACAGATCCAACCCATCTGCCCTAGCTGAGACTCACAGCAGAATTAAGCACGTTGGAAGGTCACAGTTGAAAAGGGAAAGCATTTGCATTCCGTCAAAATATAACTCTGGGTTTGAGGCCAACTGCAGAGATCCACTGGGCAAGGCAGCAATGGGACAGAAGAGGTGGCAGCTGTGCATTGGAGCCTGTCACAAAGGGACCTTTGCGGAAACCCCTTAGCACCGCATCAGCCCCTTTCCCAGTCAGATCACGCCCTCCCGGTCTGTCCTCTGGTCAGAAAGTACGGCTTGCTTGCTTTCTGTTCTGCTATGGACAAGGAAAGAGATTTAAAGGTGGGCTAATTTTTAAAACTGTGGCATACAGGGCCGGAGGTGGGTGGGTGGGTGGGTGGGTGGGTGGGTGGGGGGTTAAGGAGTAAGCCCCCAGAAACCCACAGGTTCTTTGGCCCCCCACAGCGCGGGTGGAGCACTGTCGCGTAGCGATGGGAGAGGTGACTGCAGAAGCCAAGCCAACCCCATGGCCAGAGGAAGCTCGAGAGCCGGACTGTCGCTACTGGCTGCGGCCGCCAGGTCAGGACTATCCCCAAGAGCAGTGGTTCTCCACCTGTGGGTCTCCAGGTGTCTTGGCCTTCCACTCCCAGAAATCCTAACAGAAATCCAAACCGGCTGGGAGTTGTAGGCCAAACACACCTGGGGTCCCACAGGTTGAGGACCACTGCCCAAGAGCAAAGCACCAAAACCAGAGAGCCAAGCACACCGAGGATCCCAGAGTGGGCCCCGGTGATGTTTGAAGCCCTGCTGATGCCACAAAGCTGCAAGTGCTCAGAGCAAGCTGCTGCGGAAAGCAAAGGCACCCTGTGTCACCAAAAACACGGGCGTGCACGCAGGCCAAGACAGCGCTCTCGCCCTCCGATGCCTTCGCTCGGCCAGGTGACTGGATCACAGCGGAAGAAAAAGGAGGGCAGGAGAGAAGGACAACCGCACCTGTCCCAAGGGGCAAGGAAGCACGCTTGAGAGAACTCACTCTTTCCGGCGGAAGGGTTCTTAGCCAGGCTTTGCTCTCCGCCTACGCCTCTCTCCCTGCTGCCGGGGTGCTTTGGAGGCAGTTTCCCTGCTTCTTGGCCCAATGGGGCAGGATAGGATGGCCCACCAGCTCTCTTCCAGCTCTGGGATTCCAGGACAATTCCCTCTGTTTTACAGTCCCCGCAGTCTGCAGCTGCTTTTATAACTCCGCTTTGCCATCCAAAGCAAGTTTCACTTCTCTCAGCCACCAAAATTGAAAGCCCGCTCTCCACGGGAACCCTCACTTATCTCAAATGGCTGAAAGATTAAGGTGAATGATTGCTGCTATAAACCCATTCACAACCGGAGGCTCCAAGGTCATGGGCCCAGCGGTTGGACCGTGTTCATGGCTGTAGCCAAGGGAGGGGGGGTGGGGGGGGGGCGGCGGTTAAGGGTTCAGCTTTTCATGTTATAATAAAACCTGGTTGACTCATGAACGTTAACTGGTGAACCAAATCCCCCTGCTGCTAAGTCTATGAGAAGCAAAGAAGACCCTCCAGAACTGCAAGCACCCTCCCAAGAAGATGTTGACATATCGGGGCTTTTTACTTGCTGCTCCAGGGCTTGTTTTTCAAAGTGTTCCATGTAGAAATTTGCTGTGACTGGGCTGAGGGTGCTCCTCATGGCTACTCCATCTTAAATGTCCTTTGACCAGTAGCTGGCCACTGGGAGTGCCTCTGGTGTTGCCGCAAGAAGGTCCTCCATGCCTTATTTTATAGTTGCTTGAAGTTGTTTCCTCTTACATTTTCTCCCAGGGCTGCTGCATCTTTGCAAGGGCCCTAAAGGTTAATAGTATCAGAGTCTGCAAAGCCAGTGGGCAGACCTCTTTGCAACCATTGGCTTAGAGAGCAGCTCTTTGAGTTTAGGGACCGCCTTTTCTCCCAGGGAAAGATCTCCATTTTAGACTCTCACCTGCCTTTTCAGTTTGAGGAAAGATGCTGATGCCTAAGCAGTTAGCTCTGGGAGAACCATTGCAAAAACTATAAACCGAGTAAGCTATAGATAGTATATTATACTCTATAGATAAGTATTAAGCTAAACTGAGTTAGTATAGATAGTACATTGTGTATTGAGTTGTATTGAGATATTATAGATGGATAAGCTTCATTAAGAAGATTGAGTTATATAGTTATAGAGAGTCGTGACTGCTTTGTCTCCAGGACTGACCTTAAGTTATAGATAGGGAAAAAGCCTGCCTTTTTCTAAACCACAACAGCTTTAGGTTAGGGTGTTAAGATTCCAGAATCTTATCTGCCATCTGGAGAAAGGGTTGCCTCTGTAACTATAGGAAAGAAAAAATATTTTTGTAGCTTCATCTATTGACTGTTTGTTTGCAACTGTATGAACTGTGCCAAGTCTTCAAGGACTTTGTGTAAATAAATATTCTTTTTTGATGTTTAAAACCAGTACTAGTCTCAGTTGCTTAGTATCTTAAGTTTTCAAGATAGACAACTGCAGTTCGCTCAGCTATAGAGAGAAGCATGTCGCAGTCTTATTTTTTTATAGCGTCTGGGCAGATGGCACATTAGTAGAAAACATTACTGTCAATGTCGAATCAGCGATTGACCACCTCCCTGAGGAAGAAGAAGAGGAATTAAGAGGGGAAACAGCGAGGATCCTGAGAAAGGCAAAGCTTCCCCCAGCAACATAACAAGGAAAGAAAGAGAAGCCGTCCAAGACCTCGACTCAGATCCAGAAATCCTCATCCTCCCAGCAGAGAAGGGGAAGGAATGCCACAGTAATCATGGAAACAGAACAATACCAGGAAAAGATCAGACAACTCCTGGATCAACTCCACAACAGACACAAAACTGAAACAAGAGCCAATCAACAAAATCACCAGAAAAACTAACACACGAGGGCTTTCAACCCCCCCCATGCCTTAGGCTTCTCCTGCCAGTTGTGGGTGGGCCAACTTGGTTGCTTCCACTATATCAGCTATTGCTGCAAGTCATGAGAGGGTGAACCAAGCGTCCAAACTTGCTTGAGAGTGTGCTTGCAGTTCTGGAAGGACACGTTTAATTTTTGCTTCTCATAGACTTAGCAGCATGGAGATTTGGTGAATCAGTTAACATTCAGGAGTGAACCAGCTTGCATTTTCGTTTTCCTGGAACTGATGCTTGCTGCTTTATGGCCAAATAAACCCCATTGTTAGTTTTACTGTAAGGCTTATTCTTTGATAAGAAATGGCATCTGGGGGCATCATCCGGAGAAATTCTTTTACAGCCCAGCCTTGCACAGGTGGCTCAGGTGGAGAGTCCACCAACGCCAGAGCCTTATCTCTGGTGCTAGCCACCTTCCAGCTTCTGTGAACGTGATAAACCTGATAAACATCCCTGTTGTTGTATGAAACTCACAGTTGAGAATCAGCTATTACCAAGCTATTACCAAGCTGGCCTTGACTTTTAATGGAGCTCAAAGAGGGCTCCGTTTTAGCTCCGGCCTAATCTTAATCTCGCCTCTGGGTGAAAAGATCAACTGACCTCTGTCATACAATCATAGAATCCTAGAGTTGGAAGAGGCCTCTTGGGCCATCCAGTCCCTTTCTGCCAAGAAGCAGGAAAATCTCCTTCAATGCAACCCTGACAGATGGCCACCCAGCCTCTGCTTAAAAGCCTCCAAATAAGAAGCCTTTCCCCCACCACACTCCCTCTGGGGCAGAAAGAGAGTTCCACTGCTGAACAGCTCACTCTCACCATTAGGAAGTTCTTCCTAATGTTCAGGTGGAATCTCCTTCCTTTCCTGTAGTTCAGTGTTTCTCAACCTGGGGGTCGGGACGCCCTTTGTTAGGAGGGCTTTGATTATGTTTTCTTGCCCTGGTGAAGGGAGTTGAACTGGATGGCCTTAAGTATTTTTGTTGGTCATGGGGGTTCTGTGTGGGAAGTTTGCCCCAATTCTGTCATTCGTGGGGCTCAGAACACTCTTTGATTGTAGGTGAACTGTGGATCCCAGTAACTACAACTACCAAATGTCAAGGTCTATTTTCCCCAAACTCCATCTGTGTTTATATTTGGGCATATTGAGTATTCGTGCCAAGTTTGATCCAGATCAGGCGTTGTACCTTGTACCAGAAGGGGGGATGTGGAACCCAAGTGGGAGAGTTGCTGGTCTTCCCATGGTTCGCACCCTCCCTTCTCCCAACGGGTCTGGGGTGGGGAGGAAGGAAAGGAGGTGTGCAGCCGCTCGTGCAGCCAGGCTTGCCTTGCGATCCTCCGGTCTTGGTGGGAGGGTTGCCTGGTGGCCACTTGGGCTCCAGCTGCTGCCGGGGCTTGCCTCACCAAGCCTCCACGCCCTCTTTCCTTTCCTCAATCCCTCCCCAAAAGAAAGACGACTCTGCCTTCGTGAATGGAAAGGGACTCCATGGCTAGACTTCTCTTCCCTCACAACGGTTGGTGTGTCATTCTTCTCGTGTGTTGGGGAAGGGAGCTTTTGCGCATGCTCTGTAAGGTATTTTTCTTTGGGGGAGTTTTATACTATTTCCCCTTCATTTTTAAGGGGTTTTTTTTGTTTGAATGAAATAGATTGGATTAGTATGTGTTTTGCTGCCAAATTTGGTGTCAGTTCATCCAATGGTTTGTTGAGTTATGTTAATCTCACAAACGAACATTGCATTTTTATTTATATAGATGTTGAGAATCAGTTTTTCCAGAATAGGTAAGCTCAACACTGAAACATTTAGATGATGGTGGAGAGCCATCTACTTTTTTTTAGCAGAGTAGATGAGAGAGATTGTTTGTAATGTTGTAATAATGAGTTTCCTGCATTGCCCCGGATGGAAGTAGAAAAACTTCAAGGTTTATTCCAATTGTGTGATTTTATGTAATTCCCTTTAACAACTTTTTCTAGCATTCTTCAATTTACTTCAGGAGAATGTGCTCCAAATTTGCCTGCATTCATTTCAATAAAGCTTAATTTGCAAAGTGGTTGTTATCTGCCCCATCTTCTTTTTTGTGGTTTGTGGAGGCATATTACACCATAATATCTTCATATCTGCACCAACTAATTTGTAATATCAGATTATACCTCTAACAAATCTCTATAAATCTAGTAATTGTTATAATGTAAAGCAACCCATTTCACAAAATTGATATTATTAAAATAGGATTATAGAGTTAACTCTATTTTTGAGAGCTGGTTATCTAACCTCTGCATAAATACCTCCAATGGAGTCTAATGTTATAACGATTTGAGTTTTTCCTAATATTTAATTGGAATTGCTTTTCTTGTAATAGAATATTGATAAATATATGCTAAATGGTGGCTTAGACAGCAGTGGCCTTTAGAGACTTCTTAGTGATTGTGAAGTGTTTCCAGATTACATTTTTGCTATAGCAATGTGATCAACATCCCATTTTATATATAGTACAACCTCCATATCTGCAAAGGATGTGTTCCTGAATATTGTATGGATTTGCAAAACTGCAGATAATAGCAGACCCTATTGAAATGAAGGACTTCTGGCTCAATAATATATAGAGCAGTGGTTCCCAATCTTTGGGCCTCCAGGTGTTTTGGACTTCAGCTCCCACAGTTCCTAACAGCTGGTAAACTGACTGAAATTTCTGGGAGTTGAAGTCCAAAACACCTGGAGGCCCAAGGGTAGGGAATCACTGCTATAGAATTACCCTAGAGGACCAAGAAAATGCCTAGAGATGACATAGTTTGTCAGATTTGCATAAAAGAAACCTCTTAATGACACATTTCAATTATTTTTAATCATGTTTTTTTTTTTCAATAGCCGCCTGAATCCATTTGGACTCATTGTTGCTCTGAATGAACAGGGTGAAGCCTCTGGCTCTCTCTTCTGGGATGATGGTGAATCTGTTGGTGAGTGTTCCGAAGTTCTTTAGCGGAATGGGAGACACAACTTTGATGTATGAGCAGAGTCTAACTTGGTTTGGAAGTGTTGCACTCCAGACCCTCTGACTTTAAACACCACGCATTTGAGTAGGGAAACAATCCCTTTATTGAAGATAATTAAAAAGCAGTAAAGTAAAAAGCACTTTAAAGAAATAGGTAAATCCAATTAGGTAGGAAGATAAGCCAAAACAAAGTAGTCCAGGGTAATAGTCCATCAAAGTCCATGAAAAACAAAGGCAAAAACTTCTCTAATAAAATCCAAGAAACCAGGAAACATGAATCCAAGGCATGAATATAAAATCATAGAATCCAACAATCAAAACCATGAAACAAAGGCACTTAAGCATGAATCTTTCCTAGCAAAGTTTACATTGGGGTTTGGGGAAGGGGTGGGTACTCTCTTAGTCTGTGTGGATTGGTCCCGGAAATCACTGGGTCCAATCCCCACAGGGCCCACACCTGGTAAGACCCAGATCTTAAGATCCAGATCTTATCAGGTACTGAATTAATTTGGAACAAACCAGGGAAACCCTGGTTTGTTCAGGATTATGTTGTTTTTACTGGAGGCATTGTTTGACGCCTCCAGTAAAAACCCAGACAGGTCCCGGGATATGTGCCTGTCTGGATGGACCCTTACAGTCAGCTAGATAGCCTGGAGCTGAGCCATAATATGACTTTATGGGTCATAACCAGCATATTGAATTGTGCCTGGAAATAATTGGAGCCAATGCAGCTGTTTAAACAAGGGCATTGTGTGATATCCAGTTGGCTCCATGGCTATGGATTTTAAATTAGCTGAAGTTTTCATACACGCTTCAAAGTGAGCCCCATACAGAGCATGTCGCAGAACTCCAAATAGGATGTTACTAAAGGCATATACCACTGTGGTCAGATCTGGCGTCTCAAAGAATGGGTGCAATTGGAACACAAGCTTAAAATGTGCAAAATGCTCCTAGACACCATAGAAGCCCAAGTCTCCAGTTTCAAAGCTGAGTCCCAGAGTAAATCCTAACTGTGAATCTGCATCTTCAAGGAGGGGGTAACCCTATCTAACACAGGCTGAATCTCTATTCCCTCAGCTGACTAGGAATATCCCTGTCTTGTCTAGATGGTCGTATATACTCACGTATAAGTCTAGAAATTTTAATCATATCTTCAACCCAAAAATCTGGGTTAACTTATTCACAGGCCAATATAAGTCTTATATAAAAAAAGAACCATCTCCTTCTGTGAGTGGTGAAAGGGGAGAACCTTAAAGAAGGACCAACTCCTTCTAATCTCTGCATTATCACACCACTTCTGACCTTTTGAATGCCTGGGTTGAGAAACAGCTGTGGCAGTTGGAAACAGCAAATGGCAGAGTCAGGACTGGTGCTTTTCCCTCTCTGCTGGATGGCCCTCAATTTATGAACAAGTCATATCAAAATCTATGATTTCCAAACTTGCCCTCACTTTATACATGAGGTCAACCTATACATGAGTATATAGGGTAAGTTTCCATTTATTTGCTCTCATTCAGTTAATTAGTGATTAGAAGATACTGGTTTAGGACCAAGACAGCCTCTTTGAAGTGAGGTGGAAAAGAGTAGTAGAGTTGAGTGTCATTCACATATTGATGGCACTGCACCCCAAAACTGTTGAGCATTTCCAGTATGGAACACATCTCACCACGCTAAAACAGATGTGGCTCTTAATAAGACGTGCCGCATTATCATGGGGTGTCTGCGCCCTACACCACTGGAGAAATTACACTGTTTAGCCAGTATTGCACCAACTGACATCCGCTGGGAAGTAGCAGCCAATAGTGAAAGGACCAAGTCAGTGACATCTCCAGCTCATCCCCTGTTTGGGTATCAGCCAGCACGTCAACGTCTTAAATCAAGAAATAGTTTTCTAAGATCTACAGAGACACTTGCTGGAATACCTCAGCAAGCGAGAGTCCAAAAGTGGCAAGCTCAAACCCAAAACCTCAATCAATGGCTGATACCAAATGAGAGACTCCCCCCCCCCCCGAGCACACAGAAAACTGGGCGACTTGGAGGGCACGAGATGCAGAGCCAATCTTAGGAAATGGGGCTGCAAAGTGGAATCCACAACATGTGAGTTTAGAGAAGAGCAAACTACAGACCACCTGCTGCAATGCAACCTGGGCCCTGCTACATGCACCTTCTTATAGTAACACCAGAGGCAACTCCAAGTGGCCAGCTACTGGTCAAAGGACATCTAATCAACTACCAAGCTTGCAAACTTTGTGTTTTGTTTATTTGTTTGCTAAAAATGCAATACAACTGTTTGGTTTGCTCCTGACACAATAACTCAATCAACCCCAAAACTCTAAGATTTCATAGATGCTGCAGTTAAAGTGAAGTCACAATAACATATATTGATAGTGTGAAAGAGCACAATAAATTATTTTGTCTTATTGATAGTAAAAATTAGAAACTCCAGATAGTGACCCAAACTTTCTATGCTTGTTTACATTTAATGCATAAATATAGGAGCTTGGTGCATTTTTGAATGGGCAAACATGTGTGTCTCCATGGGCTTTTTGTTATGCATTTGTCATGGAAGGAAGCCATTTCTCTTTCTTGTTTACTGACCTAATTTTAACACCAGTCTTGTGACTTCTGTTTTGGCAGACACTGTCACCAATGGGAACTACTTCCTGGCCAAATATACATACAGAGAAGTAAGTAAAAACAATGGTTAGAAACTCAGTAAATAAAGGGTGCATACAATAGGGGAGAGGGGAGAGGTGACGAGAACAAATAAGGAAGTAAAAACCATCTGGGAATGAGGAAAATGAGTTAGAGAGAAATCTGAAAGAGCCAGGTGGATAGAGCAAAGCACAAAAGAGATATAAAAGTAGATTATCAGCATACCTCTCTGAACTTATCCAATTCCATATACAGACAGGGGCGGCTCAACCATTATGCAAAGTAAGCATTTGCAGTATAGTTGATTTTGCCCAGGGGAGCTCTTGAGGCGCTCTTGAGGGAAAATAGACCTTGACATATGCGAGTTGTAGTTACTGGGATGTATAGTTCACCTACAATCAAAGAGCATTCTGAACTCCACCAGTGATGGAATTGAACCAAATATGGCACACAGAATTCCCATGATGAACAGAAAATATATATCAGTGATTGGTTGGGGGGGGGGGGGATAAGAGATTATTGGGAATCTCCAGGTGGAGTTAGGAAAAAATCTGCTTGAAACTCTGAAAACCTATAATAATATGCTGATGGTTGGATTCAATACAAGGCAACTTGTGTCAGGATTCTGGAGCAGGATGAAGATGATGGGAAAGAGGATCTTCTCCCACCAGCTGAATCTGGTGCAAATGCTGAGCAGTAAGCAGCCACCTGACCAACCTGACACTTTGGAGCTCACTGCTGCTGAGTAGGAGCCAAGCCCTTCTGGTATAGAAGTAACTGAGTCAGGGCAGAATTAGGCTGTTCAGGGGGGAACTGACTTGCCCTGCCTGACTCCAGCTAAGGGTTGATGCCATTCAGCTGCAAAGATCCATTAGCTGGACCATTCTCTTGCTTTGACATTCTGTTTGGACTGACTACTGTGTTGACTTTTGGATTGTCTCTGACTATTGTGCTTGGAGAACAGCTGTAGAGCATGATAACTTGCTATATTCTCTCTTATTGAGTCTCCATAGGAAAAATTTTACACAGTATGGCAATATTTATCAGAAGGTGAAAGAAATGGGCTGCATATTGTAAAGCTCCAAAAGAGTTCCCTTTCTCTGGGACTGGTAAACATGTGATCCTTCAAATGTTGGAGCACAACTCTATGAATTCTACTCAGTATGAGATGAGGGATGAGAGTTGCAACCAAATATCATCTAGATCAGGGGTCTTCAAACTACGACCCAGGGGGTGGATACGGCCCTCCATGGTCAATAACCCGGCCCTCACTCAGGGTCAACCTAAGTCTTGAAAGCACACAACGACGACAACAATCCTATCTCATCAGCCAAAAGCAGGTCCACACTTCCCATTGAAATACTAATAAGTTTATCTTTGTTAAAATTGTTCTTCATTTTAATTATTGTATTGTTTGAAAGTGTTTTTTGCACTACAAATAAGATACGTGCAGTGTGCATAGGAATTCATTCATTTTTTTTTTCAAATTATAATCCGGCCCTCCAACAGTTTGAGGGACTGTGACCTGGCCCTCTGTTTAAAAAGTTTGAGGACTCCTGATCTAGATCAAGGCTTCTTATAGTTTTCCATGCAGGGCCCTTTTTGACCTAAGAATTTTTATGTGACCCCAGGCATATAGGTGTATAAAAAGTATGAAAAACAAACATAAAGGTAAAGGTTTCCCCTTGACATTAAGTCCAGTCGTGTCCAACTCTGGGGGGTGGTGCACATCTCCATTTCTAACCTGAAGAGCCGCCGTTGTCCGTAGACACTTCCAAGGTCATGTGGTTGGCATGACTATATGGAGCGGTACCTATTGATCTACTCACATTTGCATGTTTTCAGACTGCTAGGTTGACAGAAGCTGGGATTAACAGCGGTCGCTCACCCCGCTCCCCAGATTCGAACCTGTTCAGCAGCTCAGCAGTTTAACCCACTGCACCACCAGGGGCTCCCATCAAACATTTACTGATAACAAATCAGTGTTTGCAAGGCTTACTAAACAGGTTGACATTCCTTTTTATGAAGTACATCTGAGGCATCTTCTGCAGAACCCACTGTAAACACTGCACAACAGGTTCATGTAAATATTCAAAACAGCCACTAGGTGACGTTTGGAAATCTTTTACTGTTATGAAAATTTTTGGGACCCCAACATTGAGCTCAGGAGACCTTATTTGGAATCAGGACCCATAGTTTAAGAAGCAAAGATCTAGAGGATACAAGTTTCCTGTTGTAGTCCAGTTATATCCAGCCCATCTGTAACAGATGTTTGACCAACTTCCTTCATGAATGGAGTTGGCAAAATCTCTGCATCTGCCAGGGCAGATAATTCCAGTGCTAAATTGCTGTTACATTTAGAAGTTAGAAAGCTCCTTCTGATAAACGCCTTCTGAAACATGACCCTTCCTTTGTCCTTAGTGGATTCTGTTGTGTCTTTTCTTTCGGATGTTCTTATGAGTAGTTGACTGTTAGCATAACTTCCAATCTTTCATGTGTGCATTTGTTGGGCTAGGTCAAGCTGATAATCCTGACAAGAGTAGACCCATTAAATTTATATGACTTACGCAATCGCTTACCACTCAGCAGTGGATGTAATGAGTTTTCCGTAATGGGACTATCCATTCAGTTTAGCCAATCTATTTCATGCTGTTCATACTTTTGACTCGCATTTAATGTTGCAAGCTAAGTGACCTTTTTTTGTTGAGGTGGCAATTGCCTATTGAGAGGCCAGAGTGCTCAGGACTGAAGTTCATTCTAAGGGACCGAATGGTTAGGAGATCACTGAGAGCATATGGAATGGGGAAGATTTAGAGAATACAGAACAACAAATTCAAATGGTGTTTAAGGAATTAGGAAAATATTTTAAGTTGAAGGACTTAGGTTGTTTAAAAAATACCTAGGTATTGAAATAATTAATTCAGAAGATTTATTTTTGAGTCAACAGCAAAAAATAAATGACTTAATAATTAAGTTTAAATTACAAAATTATCCCAACTTTTGTCTAACGATGATAACAAAATAAATGCCTTGTGGGTCTCAGTAAAAGTCATTTGCCTGTCTTCCAGTTCTACAAATAAATTTCTCAGCTTTTGCAAATGCTCAAAAATACTGTCTCCCCTTTTTAACTTTAAATTATAAAGACATCTTGTCAAAATGATTTTAATCCCCGGTGTTTCCAACTTGTACACACTTCGCAGACGCTCCCAACATTCTCTCGCTGTTGTAGCATTCCTCAGATAAGTGAATTGACTATCTTCCACGGCGAAAATAATATTTGCTTTACATTTTTCATCATTTCTAAGTTCCGCTGCATTTGCCCCAGCTGCCGGAGGATTTTCCACAATGCCCCATAAGTTTMCTCTGATTAGAAAATACTTTAATTTCACTGCCCATGACTAGTAGTTTGAAGAATTCAGTCTCTCTAGTGGCAAATTACCACTCCCGCTTTGAGACATGTTCTTTGAACAAACACAACACTAGACAGTCTTTAGGAATTCTGGGCTTTAGAGTCTCCTAGACGGGGCTGCTGGTACTGGGCCCATAACCCATGTCGCTGCTATCAAACTGGGGTTCCAAACATTCAACCCCTTCTGCAGAAATTGCGCCCCTTCGTCCAAGAAGAAAAACCCAACAGAAAAACAAACTGTCTTCTAGCAAAGAAATATTTATATAAAGATACTCAAAAATAAAGCAGAGTCCTTGGAATATCCACACAAAAGCTTATAAACATGAAGTCTTTATCTTCACAGTCTTGTTCTCCAGATGTTGCAGCAATAATACACCTCCAGCAATTCCAAAACTCTTTCCAGCTTCTTTCCAGTCTCTTTCCAGCCTCCAGCCAACCTCTCTCCAACCTCCAACCTCAAGTAATACAATTTACTTAGTCTCTATTAGTAGTACCTCAACTCCCACAGGTGGCTTGATTGTTGCTGGCCATACAATGATTGGACATGAATCTTACAATCACTTACCCATTTTTAACTTAAGAAATGACACAAACAATATAAAACTCTGACACATTTGACTTTAATAAATCACCACCACCAATTAGCATGGTGGTAACTAAAAATAGCAGCAGAAGAAATCATTGCTGAGTTAGTTCACAGTGAACAAGTTCACTGAAACCTAGCAAGGCACAATTCCCCCAGTTCTTCATATTTTTTATTTGATTTCCCCACCCCATGTGCTCTGAAGAGCATGGGGACATTTGTACTACCTTTCCACCCCCAATGTATTATAGATATACATGGAATATTTCTTGTAACGAAGTGCTAGTTTTGAGAAAAGACAATCTGGGGCTGAAACATATTTGAAGGTGGGGAGGAAGAAACATAGCAAAATTACCTCAGTGTCCTTTAGAAGAGCCCTTTCCAAAAAGAAACGTGTGGTGAAGGGCATAGGAATGCATTAGGGAACCTGAGAGGCTATTTTGGCCTTCAGTCTGTTTTTGGCCACCCTGGAGCTAGCTAGAAGAACTCGGCATTGAGTTGCAGGGTTTTTCCCTGGTTATCTGAGAGGCTTCAATTATGTGCATTAGGACTTTGATTTGCCATCACACAGTAAAAACTTGTTTTCCCCACTCTAGAGGAAAACCTCTACAGCTTTGCTAGGGAGTAAAGTTACAGTTCCACAGCTTTGCTGGGGGAATACAGCCAGCTTTTGCTGGAAAATAAAGGAATCGTTCCACGGCCTGCGTGGGGCAAATCTATAGGACACCAGCTTGGCAGATCTACAGCAACCATTGCCTGGTAAGGGACCACTCAGGCTATCCATAACACAGCTTGGAGCCAGGAGTTGGGGCCTCATGCCAGCAGGGTAAAGAAAGATTGCCCAAGGAAGGGTCGGAAGGTTTCCCTAAAGAAGATAGGAACAGTTTATCAAGCAGTTGCCTGTCCCTTGTTGGCAGATCGAGAAAGCTACTAGTTTTTCAAGATTATAAAGCATTTAATTCATTTGTTTGAAGATTTAAGCCTTAATAAAGAACTTTGTTGAACCTATTTTGAGCCTCTACAGAACTTTGTGTTGGGAAACCTATGGGACCTGTTAGCTGAGGCACCCCAGCGTCCTGTTGGGCATACAGAAAGCACGTCCTGTAAACAGACATTGTCATAGGCCCAGTGCGCAACAGCACAGTAGAGGCCCCTTCTTTGGAAGCTTTTATTATTTATTTATTTATTTATTTACCGCTTTTCTCAGCCCTCAGGCGACTCAAAGCGGTGAACAACATCAATACAAAACATCACGAGACATAGGGCAATTAAAAACAATTGTAACATAAATCATTAAACATCCGTATAACAATCATTAGCGCCTCAACAGTAAAATCAGAATCCAGTCTCATCATCCATTATTCCATTCCTATGTTCAATTACACTGTTTAATCAAATGCTTGTTCAAACAGCCAGGTCTTCACTTTCCTCCGATACGCCAGCAGGGAGGGGGCCGATCTGATATCTGCAGGCAGGGCGTTCCACAGCCGAGGGGCCACCACTGAGAAGGCCCTGTCTCTCGTCCCCGCCAAGCGCACTTGTGATGCAGGCGGGACAGAGAGCAGGGCCTCCCCAGATGATCTTAGTGTCCTAGCTGGTTCATAGGAGGAGATGTGTTCGGAGAGGTAACTAGGGCCAGAACCGTTTAGGGCAGTGGTTCTCAACCTTCTTAATGTTGTGACCCCTTAATACAGTTCCTCATGTTGTGATGACCCCCAAGCAAAAAATAATTGTTATTGCTACTTCATATCTGCAACATTGCTACTGTTATTATGTAAATATCTGATATGCAGGATGTATTTTCATCACTGGACCAAATTTGAATACTGGTGGGGTTGGGGGGATTAATTTTGTCATTTGGGAGTTGTAGTTGCTGGGATTTATAGTTCACCTACAATCAAGAGAATTATGAACCGCACTAATGATAAAATTGGGTGAAACTTCCCACACAGAACCCCCATGACCAACAGAAAATGTTGTGTTTTCTGATGGTCTTTGGTGATCCCTCTAAAAACCCCTCGCGACCCCTCCAGGGGTCCCGACCCCCAGGTTGAGAACCACTGGTTTAGGGCTTTATAGGCTAACTCCAGCACTTTGAATTGTGCCCGGTAGCAAACTGGCAGCCAGTGGAGCTGGCGCAACAGAGTAGTATGCTCCCTGAGTGCTGCTCCTGTTAGCAACCTGGCTGCCGAAGGCTGGACCATTTGAAGCTTCCGAGCAGTCTTCAAAGGCAACCCCATGTTGAGAGCGTTGCAGTAGTCTATACGGGATGTAACCAGAGTGTGGACTACCGTGGCCAAGTCAGACTTCCCAGACTTTTAAACAGAGGCTGGATGGTCATCTGTTGGGGTGCTTTGAATGCAATTTTCCTGCTTCTTGGCAGGGGGTTGGACTGGATGGCCCATGAGGTCTCTTCCAACTCTAGGATTCTATGATTCTATTGCTCTTTGCCGGCATGTATAATTATCACAATATTACGCCTTGAAGAAAAATCAGAGTATTAATAAATGACTGAATCGGGTACTGATTGCTTCAAGAGACAAAGACCAATCCAGAGCGCAGCTTTCCCCTTCAGTCCCACTCCCCAGAGTCCCTGGTGGATGATATCACAGAAATTTTCGTCCTGGAACTACACAGTTGGCATTCAGTCTCAGAAATATGCAATTAATAGGAGCCATTTAGCAGAACAAAATGATATTAATGTCCCCGCAGTGTTGTTCGCAGACCTCCTGCCTCCAGCAGTGATTGGAAGCTGGAGCAAGCAATGACTACTTTTTGGCATGATTATTATGTCTACAAAAGCCAGTCTTTTGCAATGCGTTGTAAAATAGCAAATGCTTTCCAGTGTTTTAAAGCTCTTCTCCTCTTTCTTCTGAGTGCTTTTCTTTTGTTGTCTTAGAGGAAGCTGGCATAGTCTGAACACAAATGCAGAGTAAAGATTATCCCAGGATTCTGTTTGGTGTGGAGCAAATTGCTGAAGGCAGAATGCAGGAGGTCCTTAGCTATTTTCATATTCCACAGGAAATCACTTTGCATTTGATTGCCATCTCTGTGGCATTTCCATTTCTCATTGCTGAAATTAGATTTTTCTCTCTCTCCTGTTGTACAGTCTTGCCTGAAACCTCTACTTGCATTTAAGCCAGCTTCAAGTGTCAAGCTAATAGTGCAGATATGAGATGGCTGAAATTGTTTTCTGATTACAGGAGAGGTTGGTAATAGTTGTGAGATTTCCTTATGTTCCTAGATTACACCATATTCCTAAATTGCCTAAATGTCCTATATTACATTTTCAACATAATCAAAATAATATCTTATGTGGTTATTTTGAAAATCTGTATAGCTTGTAAGCTTCTGGTGTTCTATTGCATTGAGCTTTGGCGTGATATTTACGTTTTTGACATTTATTTTCCAATTGCTGCTTCTTTTTTTTTTTTGGTAGTGTCAGGAGCGACCTGAGAAACTGCAAGTCGCTTCTGGTGTGAGAGAATTGGCTGTCTGCAAGGATGTTGCCCAGGGGACGCCCAGATGTTTTGATGTGTTACCATCCTTGTGGGAGGCTTCTCTCATGTCCCCGCATGAGGAGCTGGAGATGATAGAGGGAGCTCATCTGCACTCTCCCCAGATTCGAACCTGTGACCTGTCGGTCTTCAGACCTGCCGGCACAGGGGTTTAACCCACTGTGTCTATGGGGGCTCCATTTCTTATTTAAAACAAATATTTCTTATTTTAAAAAAATATGTATTATTCTTACTAGCCGTCCCCTGCCACACGTTGCTGTGGCCCACATGGGGGTTCTGTGTGGGAGGTTTGGCCCAATTCTATCATTGGTGGGGTTCAGAATGCTCTGTGATTGTAGGTGAACTATAAATCCCAGCAACTACAACTGCCAAACGTCAAGAGTCTATTTTCCCCAAACTCCACCAGTGTTCACATTTGGGTATATGGAGTATTCGTGTAGAGTTTGGTCCAGATCCATCATTGTTTAAGTCCACAGTGATCTCTGGATGTAAGTGAACTACAACTGCCCACCAAACCCTTCCAGTATTTTCTGTTGGTCATGGGAGAACAGTGTGACATGTTTGGTTCAATGCCATTGTTGGTGGGGTTCAGAATGCTTTTTGATTGTAGGTGAACTATAAATCCCAGCAACTACAACTCCCAAATGACAAAATCAATAAGAAATGGAGCCCCTGTGCCGGCAGGACTGAAGACCGACAGGTCGCAGGTTCGAGTCCGGGGAGAGGGCAGATGAGCTCCCTCTATCAGCTCCAGCTCCTCATGTGGGGACATGAGAGAAGCCTCCCACAAGGATGGTAACACATCAAAACATCTGGGCGTCCCCTGGGCAACGTCCTTACAGACAGCCAATTCTCTCACACGAGAAGTGACTTGCAGTTTCTCAATTCACTCCTGACACGACAAAAAAATGTTTAAATATATTTATTCCACTTTTTTTCAAATGAAAAAAAGACAGCAAGTAAAACAATATAATCAACCAGTAAAATGCAGATATTGAGAAGGATGTTGCATTCAGGGAAATCAAGTTGCTTGTAACCTTATGGACTGCTTCGTAAAAGAAGGGCATATGTTTTTCTAACTGGTTTTAAAATCAGTGTTGTAATAGAGTCAGGGCATGTAAGGTCAAAGGGCCAGGACTCTTTGATTAGTAGAGACATGTGCTGCCATCCTTTTGAGGTTTCCCTGTTCATTCTTAGTTTAGCTATCTTTCTCATAATTGTGTGTATGTACATGTCTGTACTTGTCCAAGATGGTTTTAAACAGTGTATTTTAATATTGAGATAAATATTTTTAACGTTTATGTATGCATATGATGAATTCTTGTCCCAGCATTGAAAGTTTACCATATATATGCTGTGCTCTGCTCTGAATCCCCTTTGGTGTTTTTTTGTTGTTGTTGTTGTTTTGTTTTTTTGGTGTCAGGAGTGACTTGAGAAACTGCAAGTCGCTTCTAGTGTGAGAGAATTGGCCGTCTGCAAGGACGTCACCCAGGGGACGCCCGGATGATTTGATGTTTTTATCATCCTTGTGGGAGGCTTCTCTCATGTTCCCGCTTGGGGAGCTGGAGTTGACAGAGGGAGCTCATCCGCCTCTCCCCGGATTCGAACCTGCGACCTGTCGGTCTTCAGTCCTGCCGGCACAGGGGTTTAACCCACTGCGCCGCCGGGGGCTCCCTTTGGCGTGAGAAGGGGGGAATATAAATCTATATAAATAAAAATATAATGCCCGTTTGTGGGATTAACATAACTCAAAAACCATTGGACGAATTAACACCAAATTTGGACAGCATACACCTAACAACCCAATGTATGTCCTTCACTCAATACCCCCCCCCAAAAAAAACAGTGAAAGGGACTTTAAAACTCAAACATGATAAAACAAGGTACAGCGCATGCGTGAAAATGACCCATTGGCCTCTCCCTCTCTGGCATGAGCAGGGAGTGTTGACCGCTCTGGTGGGCTGGGCAGGCAGACCCTTGGCTTCCCCAGGCCCCCAATTTAGTGTCTCCCCCCTCTCTCTCCCACTCGCCATCCCCACAGGGCCCTTACCATCCTCACCATGGG
This sequence comes from Anolis sagrei ordinatus, assembly GCF_025583915.1. Taxonomy (NCBI): domain Eukaryota; kingdom Metazoa; phylum Chordata; class Lepidosauria; order Squamata; family Anolidae; genus Anolis; species Anolis sagrei. The sequence goes on along the minus strand of NW_026847660.1, from coordinate 131,428,869 downwards.
GCCTACCCTCCCTCACCATGCCGGGACCTCAGATTAGCCCTCCTTCCTTCCCTCCCTCCCAGTCTCCTTCCTCTCTTCATTGGCCTCACCAAACACGGACCTCTCCTCCTTCTTTTCCCCTTGGAGAGGCGGGTAGGTGGTTGCTCTGTGTGGACGCTGCTCGCCAGGCTTCACCTTCCCTTGCCTGGGTGCCAACGGGAAGGGAGCTTTGCAGTCCTTAGCCTCGCTGGGTCTGGCAGGGGTGGGAGGCATTTTTTGTGGTGGGCCTTGCTCACCCAGCACTGGCCCCTTCTTTCTGCCGCAGCCACAGGGCGCCTTTCATATGACTCTGCCTGCGTGCCCACATGCCAAACAGGGAAGGTGCCCCGCAGCCCTGGCAGAAAGAAGAAGGGGTGGCTCTGGGTGAGTGAGGCCTCCCTCGAAAAGCACCTCCCGCCTACCCTGCGCCCAGCCCTGCAAGGCTGAGGGCTACAGCAAGGCTCCCTTCCTGCTGGTACCCAGGCAAGAAGTAGAGAAGGAACAGAAAAAAGGGGAAGGAAGGAAAGAGGGAGACAAGAACGGATTAAATGAGAGCGGGTAAGAAATAAAGAGAGAGAGAGAAGGAAGGATGGAAGCAAAGAGCAAAGGAAGGAAGGAAGGAAAGAGGTAGAGAAGAAAGAAA
>NW_026847660.1:131403124-131426657 GCF_025583915.1 Anolis sagrei ordinatus | reverse complement strand
TCCCTTTGTGACAGGCTCCAATGCACAGCTGCCACCTCTTCTGTCCCATTGCTGCCTTGCCCAGTGGATCTCTGCAGTTGGCCTCAAACCCAGAGTTATATTTTGACGGAATGCAAATGCTTTCCCTTTTCAACTGTGACCTTCCAACGTGCTTAATTCTGCTGTGAGTCTCAGCTAGGGCAGATGGGTTGGATCTGTGGCACTGTGAGTCCCACGAGCCCATGGGTTGTACTCCAGCTGGGAATAATCATCATCATCATCATCATCATCATCATCATCATCATCATCATCATTTAAATCCCACCACCATTTCTTCCAAGGGACTCAGGGCAGCTTACACGTGGAAGCAAGCCCAACAAACAGAGTTAGAGTTAGCCAATTAAAACCAACATTTAAAACCATAGTAAACATGTAGGAGTCTAATTAAACAATTCCAAACAATAAAGTATAAGGACATCATTAAAAGCAATCAAACAACCTCAAGAGAGGGCTGTGTACAGGCTTTGTGCAAAAAGCGGGTTATAGGGCCAGGACTGGGAGCAAAGTGCTGAGGTCAATCTAAGTTTTCCAATAAATCACATCACTTTGGTCTTCCCATCCCTGCAACCTAAAGAAACCATTTCTTGTTTTATTTCCTGTGGAAATCTATCGATGCACCTGAACCCAAATTAAGGTATCCAAAATGTTTCATTTTCTGTCATACCGCTGCTATATCACATTCCCCTTAAATGTTCATGAGTCCTTTACTCAACACCTTTAGCAAACCAAATCTTTCCAATTTATATGTTTTTCCAGCACCAACCATGTCGACCTTTCCTGTACACTTAAACAAATTGGATTAATTAATCACTTGCACAGAAAGGCTGAGCTTTGATGTCATCTCTCCAGCTCTAATGAAATCCGTAAACTTAGGGCCTCTCCAGACAGGGCTTTATGCCAGGAGCATCCGTGTTTAAACTCTGGAAAACTGTGGGAATGGTGCCTGGACTACAGTCCAGACACCGGAAGTAGTGGGTTTATCCCTTAGTCACATCCCATTTGGACTACCGCAACGCTCTCTACAAGGGGCTGCCTTTGAAGATAGTTGAAAAGCTCCAAGTGGTCCAGAGATTAGCAGCCAGGTTACTAACTGGAGCGCCGTTCAGGGAGGGAACTACTCCCGTGTTACTTCAGCTCCACTGGCTGCCAGTCTGCTTCCGAGCTAAAGTGCTTGATCTTACCTTTGAAGCCCTAAACCGCTTAGGTCCAGACTATTTGACAAACCGCGCCTCCCTCTACAGACCAACTCGGACACTGCGGTCATCGGAGGAGGTCCTCCTCTCAGTTCCACCCCCCAAGCACGGCTGGTGGGAACGAGAGAAAGGGCCTTCTCCGTGGCTGCCCCCCACCTCCTGGAACTCCCTTCCTCAGGAGTTAAAGATGGCCCCCTCGCTCCCCGCTTTCAAAAAACAGCTGAAGACATACCTTCGCTCTCTGGCTTACGAGGAGGAGGAATAGTCGTTGGTAACATTAGCGTTCTACCTCTGATTAATAGTTGCCCCAAAGAAATGAGAAATTATTCTTTCCATTTGATGTTCGTTCTTTTGTCTTATGTCTGTTATAGCAGGCTGTGCTCTTTATTTAATTTTAGTTTGTTAAGTTATAATTCGTATTTATATGTTGGGTTGTATAAATTTGTTAGTATGGATGTACACCAAGGCCGTCCTTCAAGGTCCTTAATCACACCATTACAAGTATTGTCCCTACAATCCTGCAGGAGTGTTACCTTAAACATTTTGCCAACATGGAGAAATCTCTAAGCAGATCAGAGAGAAAGCATCGAGGTACAACTAGGCGTGAGACTATGATCTCCTCAATGACAGTGGTCTTCCAGCAGTTGCCCAGACGTTCCACCCCTTGACCTTTCCCCAGTTTTCCCTCCATGCCTGATTTTCTTTCTCTTGCACTCGCTGAGCTATGTTATACGCCTTCGCATAGAGTTGTCTTAACTTGACATACAAGACACACACGAATGTCATCAACATAAAAACAGTAAATACAAATATAACCACAGGATGCCAAGCCATAGAGATAGAACTTGAGGCTCGCACACAGACAGGGTTGTCAGGTTCCTTCCACAAAGTCCTCATTGGCAGAACACTCAGAAGGACAGGTGAAGTAGTATCCACCACCATTTCAGCCCCTCCCCTTCTGGTCCTGACCTGGCGGCCGCAGCCAGTAGCGACCTGTGGGTTTCTGGGGGCTTACGCCCCAAGCAAGGCTGGTGGGAATGAGAAAAAGGGCCTTCTCCTTGGCTGCCTCCCACACACACCCACACACACAAATACCTCTGGAACTCCTTTTCTCAGGAGTTAAAGATGGCCCCCTCGCTCCCCGCTTTCAAAAAACAGCTGAAGACATACCTTTGCTCTCTGGCTTACGAGGAGGAGGAATAGTAGTTGGTAATACTACCATTCGACCTCTGATTAATAGTTGCCATCCGCATCCGTGCCCAGCTCACCCCACCAGCTCAATGATTAATCAATTTGCCCCAAAGAAATGGGAAATTATTCTTTCCATTTGATGTTCGTTGTTTTGTCTTATGTCTGTTATAACAGGCTGTGCTCTTTATTTAAATTTAGTTTGTTATGTTATAATTCGTATTTATATGTTGGGTTGTATGAATTTTGTTAGTATGGATGTATTGTTGTTGTATTCGGGCATTGAATGCTTGCCTTTTAATCTGCCCTGAGTCCCTTTGGGGAGATAGAGTGGAATATAAATAAAGATTATTATTATTATTATTATTATTATTATTATTATTATTATTAATTATTATTATTATCCCGCGCCTTCCAAGAATAAACCCACTATCAAATTAATTCGCCATAAACCAGGTTTTTCCTGGTTTGTGGCAAATTAATTTGGGATTGTGCAGAACGTTGTCTGGACAGCCCCCTTTTTATTGCGGAAGTGTCTAGATCCGAGCTTAGTTAAACAGACAGAACGAACAAAAGTTAACACTTCCAGGTAAAGACTCCCAAATTTATCAGATTCCTTCTAAAAAGATCTCTGGGTCTCAGCTATTGGCTTTTGGCTAATAAATCCAATGTCTTTCTTCTCCATCCCCTGCTTCTCTATTTAGCTTTATTTGGCTTCTGCAGTTTGTCTTTTGACTCACAGTGTGCCTAAATTTCTAAGCTCTTTTGCCTCTTGATTCTTTTCTCTCTTGTCTCTTCTCGTGTATTTAAGTATTTGAAGGTTTAAATTTTAATAGCCCTTTAGTTCTTGGCAGGGATTCTCCTCCAATCCTTTTCTCTTCTCTTTTCCTCCCTGTTCCCGGGTTTCTTTTTTCCTCTTTCCCCTCCGATTGCCTCTCTTCTCTTCTTCCCTTCTTCTTACTTTCCCAAAAGAGAGCTCCACCATCTCCTCCAATTTACTTGTTTTTTGTTTTTTTTACTTACTTTCGTGTGTCTTCTTGCTCTTCTTGTTTAAAATGTGCGTGGCTGGAGTTTCCTCCTGTATGCGTCTGCCGCGGTCCGCCGTACCTCGGAGCCAATACTGGACCCTTATGGTGATCCCCTCTTGAGGAGGAGACCCCCCTTTGGGTCGTCGGCTGGCCCCCGGTTCCGCTGTTCCTCTCACCTCGATCCGTGAGTGGAAGGGAGTATTCACTCTACCCAACCACTGGCAAAGCTGGCACCCTCTGAAGAGACCTAAAATGCACATCTCTCCACCATGATTGCACACCCTTCAATTCCATCCATACCCAGACATATCAAATCTACATTTAAATTTTGGTGACATTTTCCTCCTGCCAGAGGAAGCTCAGCAGACACACACAGACAGACACGGCTTCTGCCCCTGCTCTGAATGCATGTGTCCCGGGACGAAATGCAAAAAGAAGGGGCCTCCTCCTGGTTGGAGCTGAGGCTTCGGACCAGAAGGAGGACGGGGCCCTGAGGAGAAAGGCTTTCCAAAGGCAGGGTGTAATGGATCCCTTCCCTTAGAGGGCTGCCTGAAGCCTAAGGGAGTGGGCCTGGTGAGGCCGCGGTGTCCATTTTAGAAAAGGGAGACAGGGAGAAGCCATTTTAGGTAGGTTTGCCTTGAGGGGGCGTGTTCAAGTCTTAGAGGGAAAATAAGGAGGCTAGGATTGGCTAGAAAGATGGGGGCGGAGCCTAAGCGGTCTAGAGGGGAAAAGTGTCCTTTTAAAAACAGAGGCTTGAAGTCCCAGTTAGTCAGTTGGAGTTTGGGTGTTAGAGAGAGCAGTTGGTGTTGGTGTTAGTCAGAGCAAGTTTGGGTTTAGAGAAGAAGATTGGGTCAGTCTTTTGTGAAGTATTGAGAGTAGCTATTGAATAAATAGCTAGAACACTGTGAAGGAGCAGTACCCCGTTAGAGGACTGTTTAATTCCTAGGGAAGTCTAGTTCAGGGTATTTTTGCCTAGATTCCTGAGGGGAAGTTTCTGTCAGAGATTAATTTCCAGAAGTACTTTTCTGTGTTGGAACTTTGAAGACTTGTAACCCAGAAGATTTAAAGACTTTAACGCAACCACAAGCTTTTTATTTTACTGAACCATTAAGCATTTGTACCTGAATATTTCAAGCTTGTTCAATAAACATTCTTGTTATTTTATTTACTTATACCAGACTCAGTGTGAATACCTTTATGGTCAAAGTATTACTAAAAGTCAGCTTCACAGCAGCCTCTAAGAAAATATAGTGGCACAGTTTGTGGTACAGAACAAAACTCTCAATATTACCTCAGTCTGATTAATAGTGAAATGGTGACAGCGAAACACATTTGAAGAAGCATTTTGTCTCTCGGTTCTAGTGTTTCTCAGTTCCTAACTTTTAAAATACTAGGTGTCTCATCCCCTTCTCTGTGATAATCTCCCCTGATATTCTTATATAATCAGTGGGATCTATTTCAACAATTAAATAAAGAGATATTTAAATATACGGTTGGTTCAGCAACCATACTCCCTCTTCCTTTCGACGGCTTTATATTTTTGGGGGAACAGTACCCACACATATTTTTAGGTGGTGCCTGTGTGTTTGTGTGTGTGGGTGTGTTATACAGGGCTTCCCCAAAACTGCTTGGGAAAGTGCAATTACAAGGAGAAAGGAGAGCCAAAGTCTCACCCCTGTGTTACTCTTCCAGACCTGGCGCACAACTGCACGAACCCGTTATCCCAAAAAGGTGCCGAATCAGCTCCACGGCCGGCAAATAATGCAGAATAACGTGGGCTTCTTGAACCACATTACTTTTAGATCCAGAAACAACAAAAGACAAAAAGTATGGATGAAAAAGTTTCTCAAATGTACTAATCAGCCAGCAGATTGCATACTAAGTAAGGCAACACGGCCAGTATGCTGTTGAGAGCCTCTGAGAGCAGGAGGATGTACCCCGACTTTGTGGTCATGGCACCTCATCTGACAAGTCCATGTTGAAGCTCCAACTTGTGTTCTTTCTCCAAACATTTTTATGGGGCTCTTGTTTACATTTCGAGACATGCTGGCTATTATGCCACCCTTGGCTATCACTCAGGGGCTTATACCTTGCACCTGGCAAGCTGGAGCTCGATCATACACCAAGGCCGTCCTTCAAGGTCCTTAATCACACCATTACAAGTATCGTCCCTACAATCCTCCAGGAGTGTTACCTTAAACATTTTGCCAACATGGAGAAATCTCTAAGCAGATCAGAGAGAAAGCATCGAGGTACAACTAGGCGTGAGACTATGATCTCCTCAATGACAGTGGTCTTCCAGCAGTTGCCCAGACGTTCCACCCCTTGACCTTTCCCCAGTTTTCCCTCCATGCCTGATTTTCTTTCTCTTGCACTCGCTGAGCTATGTTATACGCCTTCGCATAGAGTTGTCTTAACTTGACATACAAGACACACACGAATGTCATCAACATAAAAACAGTAAATACAAATATAACCACAGGATGCCAAGCCATAGAGATAGAACTTGAGGCTCGCACACAGACAGGGTTGTCAGGTTCCTTCCACAAAGTCCTCATTGGCAGAACACTCAGAAGGACAGGTGAAGTAGTATCCCCACCACCATTTCAGCCCCTCCCCTTCTCGGGATCAAATAGGAAGGAAAACAAACACAAAATGATATCACACACCAATAATCTTATTAATCGTGAAAACATGCGCACGGGCCTCGATACCAAGAGGCTGCAGAACCAACTACCTTCAGGGCATTACTCCTGAAACAGCTGCCTTGTTGGAAAACTATTACAGGCTCCACAACGAAGACCCATTTAGTGAGCAAACCCTTCAGGCAGCGCAGAGCATTGTGTCCTCCATCTCTGAAGCCAAGAAAGAACAGTGGATCAAGCTGATCACAGAGGTCGACATGGGCAGGAGCAGCCAGAAGGCGTGGAGGCTGCTAAGACGGCTGAGCAATGACCCCTCACAAACTAATACCCATGCCAACATAAAGGCAGATCAGATAGCACACCAACTCTTGAAGAATGGGAAACCCAACCTTGCCACCAAAGTAGGAAAGAAACCAATAGCCAGACAACCAGATACTGAGAAAAACAACCTTTACCAACTGGGGAGTCAGAATGTTTCAGGCTGGAAAAATGTAAGGCGCCTTGTGTTGACTTCCTTCTTAATGTAAGGAACCTTGTAAACATTTCCTTAATTTAAAGAGCCATTGTCTCTGATAATGTAAACACATTGTTTTTCACCAAAAGTTCAAAAGTTAATCGTTTGTCTCTGGTCATCAATGTTAGCAGTTCAGCAACTTTGTCAGTGCTCCCAATTTCATTAATTTTACTTGGTTTTCCTTTCCATTGCTGGAAGATTTGGTGTTTTAACACTTTGGTTTTTAAAGAAGGAATTATAAGCAGACAGCAACTGTAATGCACACCTTTTTTTGGCCAAATTACAAAGAGCACTATTTGCTGCTGCACATTACATTCGGCAGCAAATATTTTTTGTTTCAGGTTTTGAAAATTGAGGTGCAATGAGGTTAATAATAATAATAATAATAATAATAATAATAATGAAACACTTTATTTATACCCGCTACCATCTCCCCAAGGGACTCTATGCGGCTTACATGAGGCCGAGCCCAAAATACAACAATACAAGCAATAACAATAACAATAGCAATACAAGCAATTTAAAACAAAAACAATAAAACAATAACATAAACATTATCAATAAGACAACACATTTTAAAATCTATGGGTAGGCCAAATGTAATTAAAATTAAAAATAATGCTGGACATGGGCGAAAAAGTGATGGGGCGGTTTGTGGAAACATACAAGCAGACTTAAAACAATATCAAGTGCTTTGGAGGACAAAGTGCTATGGGAACATTATTCTGGGAAGGCACACTGGAACAACCACATCTTCAAGCTCCTCTTAAAGACTGCCAAGGTTGGGGCATGCCTGATGTCCTTAGGAAGAGAGTTCCAGAGTCGAGGGGCCACCACCGAAAAGGCCCTCTCTCTCGTCCCCACCAATCGTGCTTGCGATACAGGTGGGAGCGTGAGCAGGGCCTCTCCAGATGATTGAAGAGATCGTGTGGGTTCATATACAGAGATGCGGTCACGAAGGTATAGTAAAAAGTATAGTCTTTATCATTTGGATTTTGAGATCTCCATATATCTTTGAGTGTGTATTCTTTTGCCATTTTCCAGAAGCTGGATAGTAATTCACCAATTTCCTCTGGTCCTCTCTGATTTGTTTTCCTATCCAGCTTATTATTTACTACTGCACTGAAGTCTCCAAGAGGAATGGTATCGGTTATTTATTTATATATTTTGTATCAAAGGCATTGCATACATTAATATAAAACTAATAAAAATAGAAGGTGCACAGGCGGCTAAATATCTTTTGACCAAAAACAGGCAACAGCAATAGCATTGTCTGCCGCCTCCAACAATTCCTCCTCTGTACATGAGGCAGGGCACAGCGGACAAGCACACAGATGCGGAGTTGTCTGTTCTGCTCCACAGTCACACAAGGCGTGGGATTCTTTCTCCAAGATCTTTTTCACATGGAGTGTTGTCAAGCCATCTGTACATGAGGCAGGGCACAGCGGACAAGCACACAGATGCGGAGTTGTCTGTTCTGCTCCACAGTCACACAAGGCGTGGGATTCTTTCTCCAAGATCTTTTTCACATGGAGTGTTGTCAAGCCAGGCACCCTCCATCCTGTATCTTTGTATTTCATTTTTTTCTGCCTCAGTGTAGTATCCTTCATTTGTCCTGTTGACATTCATTGTGTTCGTTTTGGCCAATCAGCTCTCTAATCTTTTAAGGTCATTTTGATACTGATCCTGTCCTGTGGAGTATTAGCTCTCCCTCCTAATTTGGTGTCACTGGCAAGCTTGATAAGCATGCCCTCTAAACCTTCATCTAAGTCATTAATAAAGATGTTGAATAGTACTGGCCCCAGTACAGGACCCTGCGGCACTCCACTAATCATTTCTTTCCAAGATAAAGAGGAACAATTGGGAAGCACCCTTTGAGTTTGGTCGCTTAACCAATTACAGATCCACCTAATAGTAGCCTTGCCTAGCCCACATTTGACTAGTTTGCTTGCAAGAAGGTCATGGGGGACTTTGTCGAAGGCCTTACTGAAATCAAGTCATACCACATTCACAGTATTCCCTGCATCAACCAAGCTTGTAACTCTATTGAAAAAAGAGGTAAGATTAGTCTGGCATGACTTGTTTTTGAGAAATCCATCTTGACTTTTAGTAATCACGGCATTCCTTTCTAAGTGATTGCAGACTGCTGTTGTGGCTGAGCTAGTTTCTGACGATGAGGATGATGGGATTCAGATTCCTGTTGGGTTTCAGCTTCCTGGCTCTTTGTCTGTGCCTCAAATCTCTGAGCCTGCTTCCGAGGCTCTCACAGACAGTGCAGTGTCAACACAGCTGTTTTCACCAGAAAGGAATTTTAACGAAGGGAATAGCGAGCAGGTGCCTTCCCACGATGATACCGAAAGTGTAGATAAGAATTTGACCCGAGAAGCTCGCCTTGATCTCCGGGTCAGGCGGAGTTTGCGTCTGGCAAGCAGACGGGAGGCTAGCTCGGTGCGAGGTCATCGCAATGCTTTTATGATGCTGAGAGCCTAATGTTTTGATGTTAGAAAGGTATTTAGGCCTCCTGGAAACTCTGTGAAAGCATCAGTTCAACGTAGCTTATTAGCCTGAAAGCTTCATGGAATAACCTTAGCCTGGAAAGCAGTACACTTGGGATTTCTTGCATTGTGATTCTTGGGGCAAATGTTTCATTGCTTGTATCTGGGACTCTGGTTTGAACTTTGCCAATAGGATTATGTCTCCTGCTTTTACCTGAAGATCTTTGGAACTGTATTCTGCATTTAACCTTAATCTCTGGGACTTTGCAATGCTTATTCTTTATTTTGACTTGGATTTTTTCTCAATAAACTGTAAAACTACAGCTCTTGCATGGTGGTGTTTAGAAGCAAGGTGAAGCCTACTCTGAGTTGCAACAGTTTGAACTGACCACCAAATAAAGTCATTGCTATCTTCAGCCACCATGAATCTAGCAGACATGCAAACGCTGCAACAACAGGTACAGACTCTTCAACAGCAGATGGCAGCTATGGCAGCGGCAGCTCCTGCAGCTCCAGTAGTAAAAACCCCTATGGTCTTGCCATCTAAGTTCTCTGGAGACCGCCAGCGCGTGAAGGACTTCATGGGGCAATGGGATGCCTATTTCTGTGTACGTACTGCAGAGTTTCTCAATGAAGAGGCCAAAGTCGGCTTCGTGTACAGTCTGCTGGAGGGATTGGCACTTTCCTGGGCCATGGCTCTGCTAGAGGCTAAATCCCCTGCGTGTAACACGGTCAAAGCCTTTATGGATGAAATGCACACCGTTTGGGGAGGCCATGTGAACCGTGAGGCGGCCGATCGTAAGTCGCGAGCTTTGATGCAAAAAGAGGGGCGGTTGGCCGAATACATTTCCGAGTTTCGGGTTTTACAATGGGAACTTACAATGAGTCGCCTTATCAGGCTGAAAAATGCGGTATAGAAATAAAGCAAATAAATAAATAAATAAATAAATAACTTGCCTGGAATGATGCTGCCTACATGAGTCACTTCAAGGCAGGGCTCACGCGGGACATGCAGTTGGAGGTGGCTCGTTCTCCCACCCAGGCCAACTTGGAGGAGTTGATGACTCTGTGTGTCTGGCTGGATGGCACCCTTGTGACTCAGTGGCAAATCCTCTCGACTCCCCGGCAAGCCAGCCGGGTGGGGTCTGACTCCGGAGGGCTGTGACACTCAGGACCGGTGACATTGCAGGTGTCCGACATCAAGGAGCCTATGCAGTTGGGCTTGATGCGCCCCAAAATTGATGCTGCGGAAAAGGCGAGATGGTAGCGGCTGAATTTGTGTTCGTACTGTGGGGCGAGTGGCCATTTTTCTCAGGAATGTCTGGAGAAGAGGAAGGCGAGTCCCCGGCTGGCGGGGGCTTCCGGCGCAGTGGAGCCCGCGGCGGACCGGAGCGCTGGTGAGGGTCTGCCAGAAAAGTCGGCGGGGAAAGGCAACGACCGAATTTAGCTGGGTTCACTAACTCGGTCACCCCCACCTCCCAAGCCCGCAACTGGGATGTTGTTTTTCATTTTGGTCTCCTTCTGCACGGCGCAGAAGACTCCAACGGCGGCTTATGCCTTGGTGGACTGTGGAGCAACCAACAATTTTATTGACCATAATTTTGTGGAGTTCCTTGGATTACAGTGCTGGGACCTCCAGCCCCCTCGGGATGTACAAAACTTTAATGGGTGGTTATTGAAAATGAGACCGGTGGCCCATTATACTGCGCCGGTTCAGATGAGGACCATGTGAAGGAGATCTCCTTTTTGATTACTGAGCTTCCCCACCCAGTGGTGCTGGGGATCCCATGGTTGGCAACACACAACCTGACCATCTTGTGGTCTCAGCAAGCACTCCAGTTTACTTTGGCATTTTGTAATGAACATTGTGACCTGAGGCAGGGGAGTCGGGTCCCAGAAGTCGCAGCTCAAGCCACGGACATTTTGCCCTCTAAATACCAGGAGTTCTGGGATGTATTCAGTGAGAAAGAGGCAGAGAGACTACCCCCACACCGGCCTTACGACTGCGCGATTGACCTGGTGCTGGGCGCCCCAATTCCGCGTGGACGTTTGTATTCTCTCTCGGAACCAGAGCTGGCCGCCCTCTGGGAGTTTTTGGATACCAATCTACGCAATGGGTTCATTCACCCATCGCAGTTGCCGGCTGGGGCTCCAGTTCTGTTTGTCAAGAAAAAGTCAGGCGAGTTGCGGCTGTGCAACAACTACTGGGCTTTGAACAACATCACGATCAAGAACCGTTATCCTCTGCCTTTGATTCCAGATCTCCTTGACCGGCTAAGAGTCTTTACCAAATTAGACTTGCGGGGAGCTTGCAACTTTATTGCGCATACGAGAGGGGACGCATGGAAGTCGGCTTTCCAGACACGCTTTGGGAGTTTCAAGTACCGCGCCATGCCTTTTGGGTTCTGTAACGCTTCCAACACTTTGTCAATGACGTCTTCCGTGAATTTTGGGATCGCTTCTTGGTCATCTACCTGGACAATTTTTGTCAAATCAACGGGAGGACGACCAGCAAGTGTGTGCGGTGCTCCAGCACCTACGGGATCATGGACTCTACGCCAAGCTAGAAAAGTGTGCCTTTGATCTGAAGGAGGTAGATTTTTTGGGACATCGTATCTCCGCAAAGGGGATTTTCCATGGACCCAACCAAGGTCTTGGCGGTGTTGGAATGGAAGTCTCCTATCATAGAATCATAGAATCAAAGAGACCTCATGGGCCATCCAGTCCAACCCCCTGCCAAGAAGCAGGAATATTGCATTCAAATCACCCCTGACAGATGGCCATTCAGCCCCTGTTTAAAAGCTTCCAAAGAAGGAGCCTCCACCACACTCCGGGGCAGAGAGTTCCACTGCTGAACGGCTCTCACAGTCAGGAAGTTTTTCCTCATGTTCCTATGAGCAAGAAAGATGTGCAACATTTCATGGGTTTTGCCAACTACTATCGCAAGTTCATCCCTGATTTTGCCCATTGGGCTGACCCCATCACCCAGTGTTTGAGAGGCAAAAGGCCGTTCCAATGGACTGAGGAGGCCGAAGGAGGCTTTCAGAAGCTCAATACACTTTTCACTTCTCAGCCAATCCTGCAACATCCCGACTCAAACACGTTGTTTGTGGTGCAGGCCGACGCGTCGGATGTGGCGGTCGGGGCAGTGTTGCTGCAGCCCATGGGCGATCACCTGCAACCCTGTGCGTATTTCTCTCGGGAATTGACTGTGCCGGAATGGAATTACACTATCTGGGGAAAAGAGCTCTTGGCCATCAAAGCATTGTTTTGACTTGGATTTTTTCCTCAATAAACTGTAAAACTACAGCTCTTGTGTGGTGGTGTTTAGAAGCAAGGTGAAGCCTACTCTGAGTTGCAACAACTGCCTTCTTCTGCTCCAGAATCTTTCCTGGTCTTATTTATTTATTTATTTATTTATTTACAGTATTTATATTCCACCCTTCTCACCCTGCAGGGGACTCAGGGCGGATTACAATGTACACATACATGGCAAACATTCAATGCCATAGACACACAACACATATAGACAGACAGTCAGAGGCTATTTAACATTCCAATTTTCTGGCCACCAGGGGAGCTGTTGCTTCACCGTCCATCTGCGACACTGATGAAGTACTTCTGCATTCCCCGCGCATGCTTTGCTGGATATTTTTATGGCCTCGTAAATTTGTTAGATTAGCCTCCCCACATGTAGGTGGTACCTAAATTTCCTATTTGACAGATGCAACTGCCTTTCAGGTTGCAAAGGTCGACAACAAGCCATACACTCTGACCCGGGCTGGTTTTGAACTCATTACCTTTTGGTCAGTAGTGTTCTTAATGCAGCTGACACCCAGCCAGCTGTGCCACAGTCCCAGTAGTCCTGATGACAGCCTGACTGGATGGTAATTGTTTGGGTCCTCTTTTTTCTCTTCTTGTAAATAGGGACAACATCTGCTGGGACTTCTTCTGTTCTCAGAGAATTCCCAAAGATTATTGTCATTGGATCTGAAATTACTTCTGTTAGTTCCTTCAATACTCTTGGATGTAGTTCATCTGGCCCTGGAGACTTGAATTTATTTAGAGTAGCCAGGTATTCCTGGACTACGTCTTTACTTATTTTGGGTTGCATTTCCCCTATTACCTCATCCGTTCCGTATTGCTCAGGCTGAACTCCAATCTCCTTTCTTTTGGGAGAAGCCTGAGGCAAATAAGGTGTTGAGCAGCTCTGCCTTTTCCCTATCCCTGTTAGCATTTCACCACCTTCTCCTTACAAGAGGCCCTACCATTTCTTTTTCTTGCTTTTTCTACTGACATAACCAAAGAACCCTGTTTTATTGGTTTTAATCTCTCTGGCAAGCCTGAGTTCATTGTGTGCCTTAACCTAACAAACCTTTTACCTACAGGAGTTGGTTATTTGTTTGAATTCCTCTATGGTGATTTCCACTCTTTTTCCATTTCTTGTACATGTCTCTTTCAGATCTTAGCTCAGTTAAAAGTTCTTTGGACATCCACTCAGGTTGTTTTACATTTCTCCTGTTTTTTTCTTGCTGGCACTGTTTGCAATTGCACCTTCAGTATCTCATTTTTAAGAATGTCCCATCCATAATGGTCATGGAATCACACTCATTATTTCCTTAGACAGACAAAAGATAGCATTCTCTATGACTCCCCTCTCCGACTGATCACTTAATGCACCTGTAGACGCCTATTGGCTTCTCACATGTTTTGTAATCACAGGCATTAATGGAAGCGAGGTGGTTAGTTTGCTTCTTCTGCTTGTGCATTCATTTTAACCTGGGGAAACACGACACCTCTGGTTTCAATCTGCTCCCTACATTCCCAGAACTGGCCTCAGTTCAGTGTTCCATTGATGTACTAATAGTACAAGTTAGTTCCATGACTGGTTCAGATTTCCCCCCACTAATGACTACTTTTTCTCTCTCAGATTGTGACGGCGAGACTCTGTGAGAAAAGATAGCACTCTCAACATTAGAGAAAAGAGACCAGCACACAGAGACTGAAAGAAACAACCCCATAGAGGAAGTGTGCTTCTGGGAGAAGAGATGGAACACTCACCATCAGAGGAAAGAGAAAAGAGACCAGCACACACAGACTTTGTAAGAAACAATCCCATAGGAGGGAGTGTGTTTTTGGGAGAAAAGGTGGAACACTCAACATCAGAGGAGAGAGAAAAGAGACCAACATACAGAGACTTTGAAAGAAACAACCCCATAGAAGGAAGTGTGCTTCTGGGAGAAGAGATGGAACACTCACCATCAGAGGGAAGAGAAAAGAGGCCAACACACACAGTCTTTGAAAGAAACAACCCCTTAGAAGGAAGTGTGCATCTGGGTGAAAGGATGGAACACTCACCATCAGAGGGAAGAGAAAAGAGACCAGCACACACATACTTTGTAAGAAACAATCCCATAGGAGAGAGTATGTTTTTGGGAGAAAAGGTGGAACACTCAACATCAGAGGGAAGAGAAAAGAGACCAACACACAGAGACTTTGAAAGAAACAACCCCATAGGAGAGAGTATGTTTTTGGGAGAAAAGGTGGAACACTCAACATCAGAGGAGAGAGAAAAGAGACCAACACACAGAGACTTTGAAAGAAACAACCCCATAGAAGGAAGCGTGCTTCTGGGAGAAGAGATGGAACACTCACCATCAGAGAGAAGAGAAAAGAGACCAGCACACACAGACTTCGTAAGAAACAACCCCTTAGAAGGAAGTGTGCATCTGGGTGAAAGGATGGAACACTCACCATCAGAGGGAAGAGAAAAGAGACCAGCACACACAGAATTCCTAAGAAACAACCCCATAGAAGGAAGTGTGCTTTTGGGAGAAAAGGTGGAACACTCAACATTGGAGGAGAGAGAAAAGAGACCAGCACACACAGTCTTTGAAAGAAACAACCCCTTAGAAGGAAGTGTGCATCTGGGTGAAAGGATGGAACACTCGCCTTCAGAGGGAAGAGAAAAGAGACCAGCACACACAGACTTCATAAGAAACAATCCCATAGGAGGGAGTGTTCTTTTGGGAGAAAAGGTGGAACACTCACCATCAGAGGGAAGAGAAAAGAGACCAGCACACACAGACTTCCTAAGAAACAACCCCATAGAAGGAAGTGTCCTTTTGGGAGAAAAGGTGGAACACTCAACATCAGAAGAAAGAGGAAAGAGACCAGCACACACACTCTTTGAAAGAAACAACCCCTTAGAAGGAAGCAACCCCCCAGTGTTTGCTCTCCCTTTGAAAAAGGAAGCAAACCCATCTTCCCTACCTAAGTACCACCTAGGAAAAGAGAACATAAGTGTCCCCAACAAAGTCATCATGGTGATTGGAGCAACAGGGTCTGGGAAGACCACCCTCATCAATGGGATGGTCAACTACATCCTGGGCGTCCAATGGGAAGATGAATTCCGATTCAAACTCATTCATGAAGAGACCAATCAGAGCCAAGCTGAAAGCCAGACCTCTAAGGTAACGGCTTACGTGGTGAATTATCAAGAGGGCTTCAAAATTCCTTATTCTCTCACCATTATTGACACTCCAGGGTTTGGGGACACAAGAGGAATCGAGCATGACAGATTGATCACAGAGAAGATCAGGAAGTTCTTCTCTAATCGAGGAGGCATAGATCACATTGACTCCGTCTGCTTTGTAGTCCAGGCCTCCTTGGCTCGCTTAACTAAGACCCAGAAATACATATTCGACTCAGTCCTCTCCATTTTTGGGAGAGACATAAAGGACAACATCCAAGTCCTGGTCACCTTTGCAGATGGACAGACCCCTCCTGTAATAGAAGCCATTAAGGAAGCTAATGTGCCATGTGCCAAAGAGGCCAGCCGGACAGCCGTCCACTTTAAATTCAACAATTCTGCGCTTTTTGCCAGCAATGCTGGCGAGTGTGCAGAAAGCCTTTGTTTTGATCAAATGTTTTGGGAAATGGGTCAAAAGAGCATGAAGACCTTCTTTGACTCCCTGAACAACTTGGAAACTAGAAGTATAACTCTGACAAAGGAAGTCCTGAGAGAACGGAAGGAACTGGAAACTTTCCTGGTGGGTCTGAAGGAACAAATCAAAGTTGCCTTAGTGAAAGTAGAAGAACTAGAGACATTGCAGAAATCTGTGGATCAGCACAAAGCAGACATAGAGGCCAATAAATACTTTGAGTATGAAATAGAAGAAGTCGAATTCACCAAGAAAGAGATTGAGGATTGTGCAACCAATTGCAGGAAGTGTAAGTCCACTTGCCACTATCCCTGTTGGGATACAGGAAACCATTTTAATCGCTTTTGTACAGCTATAAGTTTTTTTTCAGGCACATGTAATGTGTGTTCTGACCATTGTTCAGTGGAAAATCATGCCCAAGAAAAATTCAAGTATGACAGAAAAACCATAAAAAAGAAGATGACCTATAATGACTTGAAAGCAAGGTTTGGAAACGATTTGAGTAAAATCACCTCTGAGAAGGAAAAGGAAATAGAAATCTTAAGCAGACTTCTTAAGAAAGTGTCCCAAAGCCACCGGCGCCTGCAGGAAATCTCCCTGAATCCCAGTCCCCTTACCACTCAGGAGTACATCAGCCTCCTCCTCCAAGCAAAAGGGCAGGAAATCAAAGACTGTGCAGGTGGATCTGAGCTGATGAAAGGCTTGCCAGTGACATCCCCCGCTGCCCCAAGGAGAGCACCTGCCAGAAGAAAGGGACGAAGAAGGAAGTGACTGACCATCCACTTCCAAGCCAATGACGGCATCACGACCCCTGTGGGCTCACCTCTCTTGGGCTGTTGTGTGCCTTACAGTTATTTCTGAGTTCCAGTGACTCAGTCACAGGGTTTTCTTGGCAAGGCTTGTGCTTGGGGTGGGGGTGGGGGTGCAACCACTGCTTTCCTCTGAGGCAGAGAGAGCATGACTCGCCCAAGTTCACTCAGTGTGTTTCCATGGCTGAGCAGGGATTCAAACCCTGGTCGTAGTTCAGCGCTCAAACCACTACACTACATTAGCTTTGATTCTTTACTTATTCCTTCCTCCATATTTTTGAAGAAAAGTAACTCAGGCAATTACATTTTTACAGATGTTGGAAATTAGAAATCTCTTTACTATCTGTCTTTTAGTTTCCTGGTAAACTAATTGTTAATACAAATACTGCTTAGATTAAACCATACAGCTAATTTAAGCTTAGATCTAAGCATGAGCTGTAATTAGTAGACCCCTTAAATCAATGGGATTTACATAAGGTTTGACTTGATGTAATGGGTCTATTTTAGTTGGAACTCTAGTCTCTGGATTTAGACCTATTTTCCCTGAAATTGAGGCTGCTTGCAGCACCATCCTGTTTTTTTGATTCACTCCATTTTTAAAAAGCGAGCCAGCATTGTGCACTGGTTTGATCATTGAATGAAGTCTCTGGAAGCCAGGGTTCAAATCCCTGCTCCACCACGGAAACTCATGTCATACTTTCTCAGCCTCAGAGGAAGGCACAGACAAAGACCCGTGGACAAATCTTGCCAAGAAAATCCTGTGATAGTCTTGCCTTGTAGTCAATGCAAATCAGAAACAACTCAAAGGTACACAGCAACTCTTCTATGCGATTTTCTGGTTCCTACCAAAAGGGTTCTAATCTTCCTGTTCTTGGGCAGAGAAACAGGCAACCAGCACAGAACACTGGGATCAGTCCTTTATCATTTTCTTCAGCACTTATTCCACAAAGAACTTGGTTTGCATCCTGGTCCAGTGTCCACTGTGAGTAGGCAATAGTGCAAATCCAAAATGTCACCCCTTTTCTTATAAGCCCCTCTCCCCAATAGTTTCCTAACATGGAGATTTGGGGGAAGTTGAATACAAACATGTTTAACAAATCATTCAGGTTCAGCCAACATCACAGAAGCTGACCTTCCTTTCAGACCTCTCTGACGTCTGTCTGAGGCATCCTAACACACTATTAGGCACAAGACTTGTCTAAATGTGAATAGCAAGCCCTCCACCCCATTACATAAGTACATGCTTTGGGATTGTAGTGAATTCCTCAAGCAGAGCAACTGCTGTGCCAGGCAGAAGCTGAACAGCCAACTGCAACCTGCATGAGAGAAGGGCTTGCAATCATCCAAACTGGAAGTGGGCATAAACAGGATGTGGCGAAGTTCCTGTAGAGTGGCATGCGCTCTACAGGAACTTCAGGGTGGGGGGTGGTTCTGCAGGTAGGGGGGGGGGGCCATAGAGGTGGTGATGGGGAGGGGGAGATATGGGAAAAGGAGAACAAATTACCCAATTCGGCCCAAATATTGTGAGAGTTCATTGGCAATTCCAAAATATTCTGTTAATATGGTACAACAACAAATTTGGCCCAAAATTCATATAAGAACATTGGCAACTCCAAAATATCATCAAGATATAAGACAACAACTAATCCAGCCCAAAATTTGTGAAAGAACATTGGCAATTCCAAAACATTCTCCCAACATGGTACAGCTGAGATGCCAGGATGGCAGTCCCTCTAGGTTTAGAGTGGTGCTGTTTAATTCCAGGTCAGTGAATGGAAAAACATCTATCATCCAAGATCTAATTAGTGAAGAACAAGCTGGCCTGGCCTGTATAACAGAGACCTGGTTGGATGAGATGGGAGGGGTTAACCTCTCTCAGCCCTGTCCACCAGGTTACTCTGTGCAGTACCAATCGAGACCTTGAGGGCGGGGAGGTGGAGTCGCAGTAGTCTATAAGGATACTATCTCCCTGACCAGGTGCCCCATCCCACAGTCAACCTCTTTTGAATGTGTTGGCATTAGGGTAGGTGACCGGGACAGGATAGGGATACTGTTAGTGTACCGACCACCCCTTGGCACTACAGTCTCCTTACCTGAGCTAGCTGGAGTGGTCTCGGACATGGCATTGGAGTCTCACCAACTTTTAGTCTTGGGGGACTTCAATGTTCATGCTGAGACCTCTCTATCTGAGCAGCTCAGGACTTCATGGCCACCATGGCAACCATGGGCCTGTCCCAATTAGTATCTGGTCCCACTCATAGTGCTGGTCACACACTAGACCTGGTTTTCTGTCAGGGATGAGATGATGGTGGTGGGGTGGAGGAGCTGACCATCGCTCCTTTGCCATGGACTGACCACTACCTGATCAGGTTTAGACTTACTGCGTCTCTTAACCTTCGCAGGGGTGGTGGACCTATTAAAATGGTCCAACCCAGGTGACTTATGGATCCGAATGGATTCCTGACGGCTCTTGGGGATTTTCCCGCCTCATTGGCAGGTGACTCTGTTGATACCTTGGCCTCCTGCTGGAATAGTGAGATGACCAAGGCAATCAACACAATCACCCCGGAATGCCCCCTCTCAAGTAACCGAGCTAAACCAGCCCCTTGGTTTACTGAGGAGCTGGCAGCGATGAAGCGAAAGAAGAGGTGGCTAGAGCACGTGTGGCAGGAAGAAGTCCAAATCAGCGCAAACACGTCTAGACACCTTCTTAAGGTCCTATGACACGGCAATAAAGGCGGCACAGAAGTCATTTCTTGCGGCCAATATTGCGTCTGCAAAGAACTGTCCGGCCGAGCTATTCCGAGTCCTCAGAGGGCTGTTAAATCCGCTGAAAAGCGAGATCCCTGATGACTCGGTGGCTCGCTGTGAAGCATTTTCTCAGTTCTTTGCAGATAAAGTTGTGCTGATTCGTTCCGAGTTCAATGCCACATTTACAGCAGTCTCTGAGGATGTGACGAGAGCACCTGCTTGTCCGGTTTTATTGGATTCATTTCAATTGGTTCAGCTTGAGGATGTGGACAGGATCCTTGGAGAGGTGAGACCTACCACATGCATCCTAGACCCCTGCCCATCCTGGCTGATAAAAGAAGCCAGAGGGGGTTTGGCAGAGTGGGTAAAGGTGGTGGTTAATGCCTCCTTACAGGAGGGCAAATTTCCAGCCAGATTAAAACAAGCTGTTATAAAACCGCTGTTGAAAAAACCATCACTGGACCCCACCCAATTAGTCAACTTCCGGCCAGTTTCCAATCTCCCCTATTTGGGCAAAGTCGTGGAATGTGTGGTGGCTTCACAACTCCAGGGGTTTCTGGTAGACACTGATTATCTAAATCCATCACAGTCTGGCTTTAGGCCGGGACATGGAACTGAGACAGCCTTGGTCGCTTTGGTAGATGATCTTTGCCAGGAGCTTGACAGGGGGAGTGTGTCCCTGTTAGTTCTGCTGGACCTCTCAGTGGCCTTGGTATCCTTCTGGAACGCCTCAAGGATATGGGACTTGGGGGTACTATCTTGAGGGACAGTCCCAGAAGGTGTTATTGGGTGACACCTGTTCGACCCCACAACCATTGTCGTGTGGAGTCCCACAGGGTTCAATTCTGTCCCCTATGTTGTTTAACATATACATGAAGCTGCTGGGAGAGATCATCCGGAGTTTCGGAATGAGGTGTTATCTCTATGCGGATGACGTCCAAATCTGTCACTCCTTCCCACCTGTTACCAAGGAGGCTGTCGGAACCTTGAACCGGTGCTTGGCTGCTGTGTCAGACTGGATGAGAGCTAACAAATTGAAATTGAATCCAGACAAGTCAGAGGTCCTACGTCAGTCGTAAGGCCGAACAGGGCATAGGGTTACAGCCTGTGTTGGATGGGGTTACACTCCCCCTGAAGACGCAGGTTGCAGCTTGGGTGTGATCCTGGACTCATAGCTGAGCCTGGAACCCCAGGTTTCAGCAGTGACCGGGGGAGCATTCGCACAGTTAAAACTTGTGTGCCAGCTGCACCCGTACCTTGGGAAGTCTGATCTGGCCACAGTGGTCCGCGCTCTTGTTACATCCTGAATAGATTACTGCAATGCGCTCTATGTGGGGTTGCCTTTGAAGACTGTTCGGAAATTGCAATTAGTCCAATGGGCGGCAGCTAGATTACTCACCGGAGCGTCATACAGGGAGCACACCACCCCCCTGCTGTGCCAGCTCCACTGGCTGCTGATCCAATTCCGAGCACAAGTGCTGGTCTTGATCTATAAAACCCTATACGGCTCCGGTCCAGTGTACCTGTCCGAACGTATCTCCTTCTATGTCCCACCTCAGAGCTTAAGATTGTCTGGGGAGGCCCTGCTCTCGGCCCCACCTTTGTCTCAAACATGCTTGGCGGGGACGAGGGACAGGGCCTTCTCGGTGGTGGCCCCCCGCCTGTGGAATTTGCTCCCCGGAAATTAGGTCATCCTCATCCCTCCTCACCTTTAGAAAAAAGGTTAAAATGTGGCTGTGGGACCAGGCCTTCAGGCAATCAGGTTAAATCAGGTTTAATAACGTTGACTATGGCATGGAAGAGGATTTGGATAAGTTAAGCGGAGTAATCATTAGTAGATGGCTAGCTAAACAGCCACCAGACGGGCAATAGCTAATCAGAGTGTAAGTATACTGTTTTAATCTTTATTTATTAATGTTCATGTTTAATTGTTATATTTGTTATTCTGTATTTTATGATGCGGCATTGAATTATTGCCAATTGTAAGCCGCCCTGAGTCCCCCCAGGGGTTGAGAAGGACAGGGTAAACATGTTCTAAATAAATAAATAAATAAATAAATAAATAAATAAATAAATAAATGCAGTCTAGCTATCATAGAATCATAGAATCAAAGAGATGGAAGAGACCTCATGGGCCATCCAGTCCAACCCCATTCTGCCAAGAAGCAGGAATATTGCATTCAAATCAGCTTGCTCCCTCTTCCCTGTGGCTTCCTCTCACATATTTATACATGGCTATCATATCTCCTCTCTGCCTTCTCTTCTTCAGGCTAAACATGCCCAGCTCCTTAAGCCGCTCCTCATAGGGCTTGTTCTCCAGACCCTTGATCATTTTAGTCACCCTCCTCTGGACACATTCCAGCTTGTCAATATCTCTCTTCAAATTGTGGTGCCCAGAATTGGACACAATATTCCAGGTGTGGTCTAACCAAAGCAGAATAGAGGGGTAGCATGACTTCCCTAGATCTAGACACTATGCTCCTTTTGATGCAGGCCAAAATCCCATTGGCTTTTTTTGCCACCACATCACATTCCTGGCTCATAGAATCATAGAATCAAAGAGTTGGAAGAGACCTCATGGGCCATCCAGTCCAACCCCATTCTGCCAAGAAGCAGGAATATTGCATTCAAATCACCCTGACAGATGGCCATCCAGCCTCTGTTTAAAAGCTTCCAAAGAAAGGACCACCTTCTTCCAGACGTGGTCTAACCAAAGCAGAATAGAGCATGGGAAGCATTACTTCCCTAGAACTAGGCTCCTATTGATGCAGGCCAAAATCCCATTGGCTTTTTTTGCCGCCACATCACATTGTTGGCTCATGTTTAACTTGTTGTCCACGAGGACTCCAAGATCTTTTTCACACGTACTGCTCTCGAGCCAGGCATCCCCCATTCTGTATCTTTGCATTTCATTTTTTCTGCCAAAGTGGAGTATCTTGCATTTGTCACTGTTGAACTTCATTTTGTTAGTTTTGGCCCATCATCTCTCTAATCTGTCAAGATCGTTTTGAATCCTGCTCCTGTCCTCTGGAGTCTTGGCTATCCCTCCCAATTTGGTGTCGTCTGCAAACTTGATGATCCTGCCTTCTAGCCCTTCATCTAAGTCATTAATAAAGATGTTGAACAGGACCGGGCCCAGGACGGAACCCTGCGGCACTCCACTTGTCACTTCTTTCCAAGATGAAGAGGAAGCATTGGAGCACCCTCTGGGTTCGTCCATTTAACCAATTACAGATCCACCTCACCGTAGTTTTGCCTAGCCCACATTGGACTAGTTTCCTTGCCAGAAGGTCATGGGGGACCTTGTCGAAGGCCTTACTGAAATCCAGGTACGCCACATCCACGGCATTCCCCGCATCTACCAGCTTGTAACTCTCTCGAAAAAAGAGATCAGATGAGTCTGGCATGACTTGTTTTTGATAATCCATGTTGACTATTAGCGATGACCGCATTTGTTTCTAAGTGTTTGCAGACCACTTCCTTAACAATCTTTTCCAGAATCTTGCCTGGTATCGACGTGAGGCTGACCGGACGGTAGTTGTTTGGGTCATCCTTTTTTCCTTTCTTGAAGATTGGGACCACATTGGCCCTCCTCCAATCTGCTGGAACTTCTCCCGTTCTCCAAGAACTCTCAAAGATGGTTGCCAATGGTTCCGAAATGACTTCCGCTAGTTCCTTCAATACTCTGGGTGTAGTTGATCTGGCCCTGGGGACTTGAACTCATTTAGAGCGGCCAGGTATTCCTGGACGACTTGTTTCCCAATTTGGGGTTGGATGTCCTCTAATCCCTCATCCACTCCATCTTGCTGAGGTTGAAGATGACTTTCTTTTTGTGAGAAGACCGAGGCAAGGAAGGCATTAAGTAGTTCTGCCTTTTCCCTATCCCCTGTCAGCATTGCCCCATCTTCTCCTCAAAGAGGCCCTATC
>NW_026847660.1:131373115-131403081 GCF_025583915.1 Anolis sagrei ordinatus | reverse complement strand
TCTTTTTCACAGGTACTGCTATCAGTGGGGAGAAGCATGCAGAGGTCACGAACTTTGAGATAATCAGTTTGAAAAGCCACTGTAGAATCCTGTTGCGATTTGATAGCTATTCAGATGCAGGAATACACTTGTCCTGGCTGTAAATATGATTTTGGTGGTTCTTTGATTTTTTTGTTGATTTTACTTCCTTGTTGTAATCCCTTATATTAAATGTCACAAACAGGAATCAGATTTAGGAATAAAAAATAGCTCAAAAATAGATTTCCATTCAGAAGAGTCTGCTTTACAAATCAATATCTTCTCAAATCCAAGGGAACACATGGAAAACTATCCATAAAGGATATTATTATCTATCAAGTTGCACAGCATCAGTCATGGAGTCTCCAAATTATGCTGTTGAGAAGGCAGAGCATTACGAGATTGGAACCATATGTGAATGTTATGTTGAAAGATATGGAAGTTTTGGGGAGAGTCTTGACTCATGTAAACTGAAGAAAAGAAGAGAATGGAACTTTACTGCTTATCTCCTTCTTTTAAAACAAAAATGGGAATTTACCGAAACCAAATTTTATGTTATTTCTGATGTACGCTGCAAGGATAAGGAGAGTCAAAATATTGGGGGGTGGTGGGGGGTGGTTAGTTAATTTATCCATGCAGAAATGGTAAAAATGCACTGTAGCTTGATCTGAAAAATTAACCTGCAAATTATGATCAGAAAAAGGAGAAATAAACAAAAAATTGCTCAAGGCTATATGAAAATCACTTTTTAGTTATAGGTTCTGTAATTTGTAATTTAGGGAAGGAAGTGAGAGTGGATGAGATGAAAGCAAGATTTTACATTTGATTTATTGTTCTACTCTAATTAATAAATAAATGCCACATATAATCTTCCCCTTGTTGCCAAATTTTCTTTTTATTCCCTCAAACTCAGAGTGGTTCGAAGAGTGAATATGCATCGACCCTGTTTGGGGGGTCTTCATCCCTTTTGCTGCTGCGTCTTCTTCGTCACTCACTTCTCCTCATGGAAGAGAAGCAGGAAAATCACACTCAAAGCACCCCCAACAGATGGCAAGCTATTTTAGGCCTAAGGAAGGGGGTCTGGCAAAGCCACGACATCCATTTTAGAGAAGGAAGACGGCATCTTATGTTAGGTTTGCCTTAAGGGGGCGTGTTCTAGTCTAGGAGGGAAAATCAGAAGGCTAGAGAGAGCAGTTTGGGTAGTGAAGAAGGAATTTTGGGTCAGTCTTTTGAGGAGTATTCAGAAAAGCTATCAAGAAACATATCTAGAATACTGTGTGAAGCAGCTCCCCATTAGTGGTCTGTTCTTTTCCTAAGGAAGGCTAGTTCAGGTTTTGGCTAGATTCCTAAGGGGGATTTTTGTGGGAGTTACTTTCAGAGATTCATTTCCTGAAGTAATTTTCTGTGTTGAAACCTTTAAGACTGGTAACCCAGAAGTTTCTAAGATCTTTATTCTATGTAACCACAAGATTTTATGCCAGTATTTTACTGAAACTATTACGCATTTGTACCTGAAATATTCAAGCCTGTTCAATAAACTTTCTTGTTATTTTTATTAACTTATAAAGTCTCAGTGTGAATACCTTTGGGGTCAAAGCATTATTCAAGTCAGCTTTTAACAGCCTCTAAAAAATCTATAGTGACACAGAGTGTGTTACTGAACAATCTCTCAACATAAACTCAGCCTGTTGATTATTAATACTGGTGGCAGCAGAAACCTTTTGAAGAATCATTTTAAGTCTCACAGTTCCAGTGGTTCCCAGTTGGTTTATCAACCACCATACTCCTTCTACCTTTTGTGAGCGCTATATTTTTGGTGAGCTAGTCTGTAAGGAGGTGTCATTGTTGTAATTTGGTGAAGCAGTGGGTTGGGATTATTTATATAGTTATTTTCCCTGTCAAAGGATTTTAATTTCAAAATCTCTCTCTACTCTCTTTTACGTCACTACTTTGCGTTATAGCCATCCAGCTTTAAAAGTGATGTTGAGCAGGAATGTGGGGATCTCTGCCAGGAGGCAGGGACCAATCAGACTCACCAGAGTCCATTTGCCCTGGTGAGACAGAAAGAAGCCCCCAAGATTTTTCCCTAATTTTTCCCAATAAAAGTTGAAGAAAAGCCACCGAGTTGTTTTTATTGAGTCCCAGCTGGTACGGATGTCAAACTGCAATCCCTTGCCAAAGCTGACATGCTTAGCACGGCAAAAGCATACATATTTATAGAAATACAGAACTGTCAAATTCAAACTTCCCGCCCCCCGTCCCCTTGCAGGCTTTGCACTGATTGGCTGCAGTCATCAGCTGGAGGGGAGGCACGGTGGGCCTAGGTATGCCTCGGCCAATGGGAGAGCCAGCGCCGCTTCGGCTCCTCAGCCAATGAGGAGTGAGGAGGCGGTACAAGTGGGAAGCAAAGAACTGAGAGGAAAATGAGTGGATTATTGTGACTTAATGTTTTGTCCGATTGGCGATAATCCGGAGATTCCTCAAGCTGGCCTTGTATTGTCTTATGAGGGTGAAATATACAAAAGTGGCTGGTGCAGATGCCAAGCCCCAGTAATCTCTAGTCCTGGGTATGGGATCAATTGATGTTATCTGGTCTTTGGTTTCGGCCAAGGGTATGAAGACAATGGGTGAGGTGGGTGGGGTACCCAGATTCTCCTGAAGGCAGGATGTCCCTTTGTTGATGAGTGATTGAGTCACCATGGGGTGCTCCCTTCAGGCGGCCATGCTCCAAGGCCTGAGGGGCACCATTGTTTCTGTCCATGCAAGAAGTCTTTGTTGAGTCCTTATAATCAATGGAGAAAATGATACAAGGAAATGAAGAAGAATTTCCTAAGAGTTTGGCATGCTGGGGTCACGAAAAGGGTGGCATTTCGTATTTTATACATAGACAGTTAGACACATATATGGGGTTCATAAGGTATACATTGGAAAAAAGGAAAATAAATTCATATTGACCCATCCCACCCACCAGAGTTCATAAAGGGTCTAAAATCATAAAAAAGGAGTCCATGGGGTGTTGGGGAAGAAAAAGTTCCAAAACGTTTTTCAAAAGTTTTCAAAAAGTTGATTAAAGTTTGTTAAAGTTCTGGAAAAGTTGTAGAATCCATGGGGGCAGAGTCCATTGAGTCTTTGGGAAGTGGTTGCCAGTGCTGGGGGTCGAGATCCACATTGAAAAATGGAGAGAACTAAAGATCCCATCTCAACAAGGATCCGGATGGCCTGCTGGTCTTCTGGGGGGTCCCAAGGGGTGACCGCAGCAGGTTCCCCAGGTCAACAGGGCTCTTCAGGCATCAACGAGATGGCGGCAGCGATGTTGCATCGGGAGTCAACTGAGCTCCATGTTGAGTTTTTGAGGGCAAAAAAAGGTTATTTCTGGGGCGGAGAGGTTAGCGGAGCAAAAGCGAGATAGCCATTAGTCTTAGAATTTGCCCAGGAAAAGAATGGCACCGATTTTGAAGCAATACGTTGATCCGCAGATATGGGGACCCGATGGGTTTCCGTATCCACGGTTCAGAGGAACGCAGTTTTGGCTTCCTCGGGATGCGAAGTGCATATCTCGGGTGAGCTGGCAGCCATCTGCAGCCCAGGAGAGGGAAAGTTCGTGAATTGAAGAGTTTGGAGGCAGCAAAGGACACAAAGTAACACTACAGAGAGGAAAAAGTTACAATTAATTGATACTTTATTGGGGGGATCTGTTACAATGTTAGGTAGGGGGAGAGAGTGAAGTAGAAAGAAAGTCTTGTTGTTGAAGCTGCTGCTGTGGCCACATTTCAAGGAAGCTGGCCCAAGCGGGCAATAGAGAACTGCGGAACTCCCTGCTGCAGGTCAGATCAGCTTAAAGGCAGGGAATTCTGGGTTGGTCATCCTCAATGTGGCTTAAAAGAAGGTATTGGTATCTATTTTTATTTTGAAATTTACCAGTACCTGCTGCATTTCCCACCCTCAGCTTATACTTGAGTCAATCCGTTTTCCCAGTTTTTTGTGGTAAAATTAGGTGCCTTGGCTTATACAATGTTCCCCCGCTACTTCGCAGTTCGCTTATTGCGGACTCGCTGTTTTGCGGCTTTAAAAAATATTAATTTAAAATATATATTGTGGTATTTTTGCTGTTTTGTGGGGGTTTGCCGCTGCCGCCGCTCTCCAAGTCACTTTCCCTCCTCAGTCCTCCCTCCCGCCTTGAAGGGCCTTTCCTTCCTGTCCTTCCTTTTATTTTAAGTTTATAAAGACTTAAAATAGTGTGTTGTTGTTCATTCGTTCAGTTGTCTCCGACTCTTCGTGACCTCATGGACCAGCCCACGCCAGAGCTCCCTGTTGGCCGTCACCACCCCCAGCTCCTTCAAGGTCAGTCCAGTCACTTCAAGGATGCCATCCATCCACCTTGCCCTTGGTCGGCCCCTCTTCCTTTTGCCTTCCACTTTCCCCAGCATCATTCCCTTCTCTAGGCTTTCCTGTCTCCTCCTGATGTGGCCAAAGGACTTCAGCTTTGTCTCTAGTCTCCTTCCCTCCAGTGAGCAGTCGGGCTTTCTTTCCTGGAGGATGGACTGGTTGGATCTTCTCGCAGTCCAAGGCACTCTCAGCACTTTCCTCCAACACCACAGCTCAAAAGCATCTCTCTTCCTTCGCTCAGCCTTCCCGAAGGTCCAGCTCTCACATCCGTAGGTGACTACAGGGAAGACCATGGCTTTGACTAGGCAATGGATCTTCGTTGCCAGTCTGATGTCTCTACTCTTCACTATTTTATCGAGATTGGACATTGCTCTCCTCCCAAGAAGCATCTTCTGATTTCCTGGCTACAGTCTGCATCTGCAGTCATCTTTGCACCTAGAAATACAAAGTCTGTCACGGCCTCCACGTTTTCTCCCTCTATTTCCCAGTTGTCAATCATTCTTGTTGCCATAATCTTGGTTTTTTTGACGTTTAGCTGCAACCCGGCTTTTGCGCTTTCTTCTTTCACCTTGATTAGAAGGCTCCTCAGCTCCTCCTCGCTTTCGGCCATCAGAGTGGTGTCATCTACATATCTGAGGTTGTTAATCTTGATTAGAAGGCTCCTCAGCTCCTCAGCTTTCGGCCATCAGAGTGGTGTCATCTGCATATCTGAGGTTGTTAATGTTTCTTCCAGCCATTTTCACCCCAGCTTTGCATTCCTCAAGCCCCGCACATCGCATGATGTGTTCTGCATACAAGTTAAAAAGGTTGGGTGAGAGGATACAACCCTGATGTACTCCTTTCCCAATCTTGAGCCAGTCTCCTCTTCCGTGGTCAGTTCTGACTGTTGCTACTTGGTCCTTGTACAGATTCCTCAGGAGAGAGACAAGGTGGCTTGGTATGCCCATCCCACCAAGAACTTGCCACAATTTATTATGATCCACACAGTCAAAGGCTTTAGAATAGTCAATGAAGCAGAAGTAGATGTTTTTCTGAAACTCCCTGCCTTTCTCCATTATCCAGCGGATATTGGCAATCTGGTCTCTCGTTCCTCTGCCTTTTCTAAACCCAGCTTGAACATCTGGCAACTCTCGCTCCATGTATTGCTGGATTCTTCCTTGAAGGATCTTGAGCATTACCTTCCTGGCATGAGAAATAAGGGCCACTGTACGGAAGTTGGAGCAGTCTTTCGCATTTCCCTTTTTTGGTATGGGGATATAAGTTGATTTTTTCCAGTCTGATGGCCATTCTTGTGTTTTCCAAATTGCTGGCATATGGCATGCATCACCTTAACAGCATCCTCTTTTAAGATTTTAAACAGTTCAGCTGGGATCCCGTCATCTCCTAGTAGTTATACACTATATAAAATAGTGTATAACTACTAAATAATATATAAATATTAAAATAAATAGAGCATCCCTACAACACGGTTTTTCACTTATTGCGGGAGGTCCTGGAACCTAACCCCAGCAATAAGTGAGGGAACACTGTATTCAAGTCAGCTTATACTCGAGAATGTACGATACCTCATTTTCTGTCCCTATGAGAATTGGATTTGAAAAAAATTGGTTTGTTGTAGAAACATGGATTGGTGAGAAAGCCTCAGTGGAGACCCCTTTTCCCCATGGTCAAACTATCAAGTTAATATTTTAGGCCCCATGTTTTTTGGCTGACTTTTAACACCACCATGAAGTCAAAACAGGGTACCTCCTGATCCTTCCTGCCACGATCCTCTTGTCTCTCCCACTTCAAATAAAAGAAGGTGCCGGTTGTTATGGGTTGCTCTGAAGCGCAAGGAAATGGTCTCTTCATGTCCAGCATTTATTTTTAAAGTTTTAACTATTACATCTGGCCCGGCCATAGGTTTTTAAATCCTTGTGTGTTATTGTCTATGTGTGAGATATATTAACTGTACTGTTTATTTTGCTTATTGCCTGTTGTTTTTATTGATGTCTTTATTGGGCTTGGGCTCATGTAAGCCGCTCCGAGTCCCTTGGGGAGATGGTGGCGGGGTATAAATAAAGTATTATTTTTATGATTTATTATTATGGTGGAATGGGCCATGGTGTCCCTGGGGCTTCTCCTTCCCAGGAGGCCATGCAGCTGTGCCAGGGAAGGGACCAATCAGTACTCACCACACGGTAAGCACTGATTGGTCAATTGCCCCTGTCCTCATCCAGAAGCCTGGGTATGGGGGAATCTTTCACTTGGTCTGCTCAGGGATTTCTCAGGGACTTTGGTTGTTGTTCATTTGTTCAGTTGTTTCCGATTCTTTGTGACCTCATGAACCAGAAGAGGCATAACACACCAACCTCATATTCTCTATTTTATTCATTCTGTCCAGAGGTCTCTCTCTTTCCCTCACGGAATCCTCCATTTTGTTCATTCTACCGAGGGACTTATCTCTTTCCCTCATGAAATCTTCCATTTGGGTGACTCTTCCCAGGGATCGTACATTTTCCCTCACAGAATCCTCCATTTTGTTCATTCTGCTGAGGGACAGGGAACTTCCTCTTTTCATTCAAGCCAGGACTCAAAGGAGATCAAGCCCACCCATGTTGACCATCTTCTTATCCCAGAGCCCTTTTCTGAGGCCATCAGCTTCTCATACAAACTCAAGGGAGGCCCTCTCCCTGCCTGTGGGCACCCATCCTGGGCCCAACGTGGAAAAGAAAGCCAAAGGAGAACAGATCTCTCCATAAAGAGAGGCAAGAAGAGATCCTTCCATGTTGAAGTGGACTTTCCCCTCCATTTTCCTCTGAGGACAAACTCCAAAAGGAGGATATTTCATGGAACTATTTCTGCTTCCGAAAGAAATGGCTCAGAAGAGGTGGCCTTTTGAGTGTTATGCAGAAACCCTTTAAGACAGTCTTTTTTTAATAACACAATAACAAGAAACCAATGTTAAAATTAAATAATAAATAGATGAAAGCCATATTTAGCACCATAGTTCTCCAGTCACTTCTGTCCTTGGCCTTCTTCTCACTCTCCTTTGAAGAAATGGGACCCAAGAGATACGGGCAACTGCAGACCAACCTAAACAACACACATCACACCTTACCTTGCTCCTGGTGCAAATTTCCACTGGGAAACGTTTGGATGTTGTTCCCTTAATGATATCAGAAGTGAAATCAAGGCTAAAAATATAATGATCTGAAATCTCCATGATTGTAAGTCTCTGTCTGCTATCAGTCTTCCACAGGTTCCTGGTTCAATAAGGTGAAGAAATTGCCATGGGCTCCTCATTCTGCTTCAGAGAGCAAGTGGCAGGAGCTTTCCATACATGTCCCAAAAGCCCCTCTCTCCCTCCACCCCAAAATAATAATGACTGGGGTGGGCCTGGTGCACCATGCAGGTGCACAGGTAGGTGTTGCACTCCAGGTCAGGAAGAAGACCTCTGACTTCAAAACACCACACAGAAGGTATTGAAGTAGGCATAAGCCTAAGAAATATTAAAAAATTAAAAGCTTTAACCGAAATGTTAGTATAGAGGTCATACAAAGTTCAAGGTTTTGGCTTTTTGAAAAGTTGCTATATTAGCGAGCTTACATAGGAAGTTGGTTTGTGGTTAAGCGCAAAGTCTGCAGGTGCAAGAAGGTACTTCCCATCAAAAGGTCAAGGGAGGGGGGCTGGAAAGAGAGTACTTTCCATGACCAAAAAACCCTTGTATTACCTGAGTATAAAGGTTTGCAAAAGCTGAGGAGGAGCACGGCAGTCTGTGGAAGCACTTGCAGAAGTGCTGTCTGTTCGCCTCTTGCTGAATAAATGGTGTCTTACCTGAACCTATTGGACTCTGTGGACTTCTTCGAAAAGGGAACCCGCATCCTAAACCCGTGTTCCCTTACAGTATAACTTGAAATCTCTCCAAGTCAGGACTGCAAGGTTCACCACAGCAACTTGATTCAATTTCAACAACACTTCGTCTGACCTCAGATTCTGTATTTGGAACTTATATACCCTAAAGCTATTCTAAATTCCTTTTCAGCGTAATTTTCATTTTTTCTCTTAACCTGGCAGAATGGCTGGACATTTGTTGTGCTATCCTGTTCTGTCTGAAAACAAGCCTATCATCTGGCTCATTAATTTCTGCAGCTGGGCCAGGTGGTGAGCTTTTCTCAGGCTCAGAGTCCTGGGAATTCTCTGGTAGCAATTCAGGCCCTCTCCCAGCCTCCATCCCATCACCCCAAAACTCTTCAGGAACATTCTCATCAGAAAAGACATTTGAACCGGGAATCCCATTGTCATTCTCTGCATCTAGGGCACCCTCATCATTACAAACAACATTGTCATTCCCAAAAGTACCCTGATTGAACGCAATCACAGGCTGAACTCCAACACTGGGTGGCATTCTCCTCAGGGCAGATGCTGTTGGAAAAACGAACCAATTTGCATGCATTTTTGAAATGGTTCTGCAGTCTCTATGTTTCTGTGTAACTTATTTTTCTTGCCTTGCTAAGTTTTATGGCACCCTCATTTAAGTAATTTGCATGGAGTTCTGGGACCTTCTCCATTGGGGATGTGGGACAAGTCACATAGAATAGTTCTTAGATCTCAGGAGCCTTCCTCCTCCTCCTTTTCTTGATTTGGTCCTTCTAAACAGAGTGACCAGCTATGTAGTTTTTGCAGGCCGCAGGGTGATTTTTAGGCCCATGCTGAAGGAGAGAATGTTACCTTTTTACTCTGTCACTCCTTCCCACCTGCTACTAAGGAGGCTGTCGAGGTCCTGAACCGGTGCCTGGCCGCTGTAATGGTCTGGATGAGGGCGAACAAACTGAAATTAAATCCAGACAAGACAGAGGTACTCCTGGTCAGTCGCAAGGCCGAACAGGGTATAGGGTTACAGCCTGTGCTGGATGGGGTCGCACTCCCCTTGAAGGCGCAGGTTCGCAGCTTGGGTGTGACCCTGGATTCATCATTGAGCCTGGATCTCCAGGTTTCAGCGGTGACCAGGGGAGCATTCACAGCTTAGGCTCGTGCGCCAGCTGCGCCCGTACCTTGGGAAGTCTGACTTGGCCACGGTGGTACACGCTCTGGTCACATCCCGCTTGACTACTGCAACGCTCTCTACGTGGGGCTGCCCTTGAAGATGGCCCGGAAGCTTCAGCTAGTCCAGCGCGCGGCAGCCATGTTACTAACAGGAGCGGGACGCAGGGAGCACACAACGCCCTTGTTGTCCCAGCTCCACTGGCTGCCGATTTGCTACCGGACCCAATTCAAGGTGCTGGTCTTGGCCTACAAAGCCCTAAACGGTTCCGGCCCAAAATACCTTGCCGACCGCATCTTGGCCTATGAGCCCACGAGGACCTTGAGATCGTCTGGGGAGGCCCTTCTCTCGATCCCGCCTGCTTCACAGGCACGTCTGGCGGGGACGAGAGAGAGGGCCTTCTCGGTGGTGGCCCCCCGGCTGTGGAACGCCCTCCCTGTTGACATCAGACAGGCGCCCTCCCCTATGTCCTTCCATAAGAGCCTAAAGACTTGGCTATTCGAGAAGGCATTTAATTGAGTGCTACATTAACCGGTAACGACGACGGGAACGGAGTATGGATTACGAATATGGTTATGATTCTATGACGAGACGGAGCGGATTATTTAGTGTAATTATATTACTGTGTATTAGTGTTGTTGTTTTTGCTCTTGCTTATTGTAAATTGTTTTTATATGTTGTACACCGCCGTGAGTCGCCCTAGGGCTGAGAGCGGCGGTTAACAAATGCAGCAAATAAATAAACCTTTTTACTCTCTATTTTTGGATTGTATCTTTTGATATTCTGCAACAAATATATGCTGTACCAATGTGAACCTTCACTCAAGATTTGTGAGTAAACTATATTTTATTATATCAGCCAGTTGATGTGGAGTTTTTTTTGTTTTACTGGCATTTCTGAATGTGTATTCCTTGCATGTTAATGGGTGTGTGTGTGTGTGTGTGCTGAGATCAATAGCTCTTAACATTTCACAAAAAAGTTAAAACTTGGTTTTTTGAGCAAACATTTGCAAATGCAGTGTAACAGGCAAAGACAGACCTACGGAACAACTGGACGATGCGACTGGAAAATGATTTTAGTAAGGAGACTCTGAAGATGTATGTTTTTATTGGTTTTGTATGGTTTTTATATTTTATATGCTAATGTTTTAAATTGGATTTTATGTTGTTGGTGGCATTGAATTGTGCTGACTCTAAACCGCCTTGAGTTTCCTTTGGGCTGAGAAAGGTGGCATATAAATACGGCAAACAAACAAACAAACAAACAAAGCTAATAAATAAATAGCTAAGTAAGCTTTTAATTCTGCCTGCATCCTTTCCTTTTGAAAGGGCAAGCTATCCTATCTCATATCTCTGCTCTTCTTTTTGAATTTGACTCTGCTAATGTGGTGCTCTTAGAGCAGGTATTGGCCAACTTGGGCCCTCCAGGTGTTTTGGACTACAACTCCCACAATTCCTAAAAGCTGGTAGGCTGTTAGGAATTGTAGAAGTTGAAGTCCAAAACACCTGGAGGGCTGAAGTTTGCCCATGCCTTTCTTAGAGGAAGTTATAGCCATTTCAAACGATTAATGAGCCCTTCCACACTCTAAGCATCTACATGACCTTGTTGTTTATTCATTCAGTCACTTCCAACCCTTCATGACCTCCTGGCCCAGCCCAGGCCAGAGCTCCCTGTCAGCCATCACCTCCCCCAGCTCCTTTCAGAGTCAAGCCAGTCACTTCAAGGATGCCATCCACCCGCCTTGCCCTTGGTCGGCCCCTCTTCCTTTTCCCTTCCCTTTTCCCCAGCATCATTCTCTTCTCCAAGCTTTGCTGTCTCCTCATGATGTGGCCAAAGGACTTCCACTTTGTCTCTAGTCTCCTTCCCTCCAGTGAGCAGTTGGGCTTTATTTCCTGGAGGATGGACTGGTTGGATCTTCTTGCGGTCCAAGGCACTCTCAGAATTTTCCTCCAACACCACAGTTCAAAAGCATCTCTCTTCCTTCACTCAGCCTTCCTTATGGTCCAGCTCTTGCATCCATAGGTTACTACGGATGTATTGCTTTAACTATGTGGATCTTCGTTTGCAGTGTGATGTCTCTACTCTTCACTCTTTGATCGAGATTGGCCATTGCTCTCCTCCCATGAAGGAAATGTCTTCTGATTTCCTGGCTGCACTCATATTTGCACCTACAAACCTTGTCACGGCCTCCACGTTTCCACCCACTCTTTGCCAGTTATCAATCAGCCTTGTTGCCATAATCTTGGATTTGTTGATGTTTAATTGCATCCCAGCTATTGTGCTTTCTTCTTTCACCTTGAGGGCCACAGGGAGGAGGGAGCAAGCATGTTTTCTGCTTCCCTGGAGACTAGGATGCAAAGGAACAATGGCTTCAAATTACAAGAAAGGAGATTCCACCTGAACATGAGGAAGAACTTCCTGAGTGAGAGCCGTTCAGCAGTGGAACTCTCTGCCCCAGAGTGTGGTGGAGGCTCCTTCTTTGGAAGCTTTTAAAAAGAGGCTGGATGGCCATCTGTCAGTGATACCGAGTGCAGCTCAGACCACTGCATTTAAATTAATTTGACCTGCAGCGGGGAGTTCTACAGTTCCTGGAGGCAAAAATTGGGCCCAACTGATGAAATGTGCCCCAACAGTAAGCTCAACCAGGGACTCAACACAGTCCTATGCTCTCTCTCTCTCTCTTTTCACTTTCCTACCCAACTTTGTAACAAACCCCCAAATAAAGATTAATGAAATTGCAACTTTTAACTCTCTGGCTTGATACTTTGTGTCTTCCCTTGCCTGAACTATCTAAATGCATGAAACACCTTTTCCAGGCCGCAGGAGACTGCAGGCCTGCCCGGAATGCCTTCCTGGCGTTCCGGGAAGGCCAAATCTGTACTTTCCCAACCGCGGATACTGAGTCCCCCCTTTTGGGCCCCAGTATCCACAAGATGGCAGATCGCCTCCATTTTGATGTCATATTTTTCCTAGCTTAATTCTAACACTATCTGCTATCTCGCTTTTTGCATTTCGGGCTTCAATGCTCGGGAAATAATCATTTAAGTTTTGAGAAGATATTTTACAAGAAACAGCTGATTGCCAAAAAAGCCAGCTTCGTTGCTGCCGCGCTGCTGCACTTTGCCATTTCATCGCCTCTGCCAGGCCCTGGCCCTGAAGACTTGGTGCGGCTACCCCATGAGGCTAAGAGCCTGGCCTTGGGGCTCCAGTCCTTGGAGGGAGTTATAGTTTCCCAAGGACCAAAGACCAACTCGACCTTGGCGCTGCGGGAATCCATTCTTTGGCTCGGTGGAAATAATCAAACACCTTTTTGTGACTGTTGGACTTTCTTCAAATTTCTTTTTGGCTCCAATGAACTCCTTTTCATATCCGAACTTCCCCAATATGAACTATGGACATGCTTTAATAAAATTAATATTTTATCAATTTCTCTGGTGGGTGGAGGGAGGGAAGGGAGGTTTGATATGAATTTCTTCTGGATTCCTATCTTTCCCCATATATTTTTCCTTGGCACCCAACCCCTCGCCCCTTCCTCATGGGAGGGGGGAAACTCCTCAGGGCAGTGGTCAGCAATCGTAAGGACCATCAGCGAACACAGAAAACCCCATATCCTGGAACTCTGACATGAACAATAAGACTTGGAATCCCTATTTGATTTCAGAGTTGAGGCCATCAGACTGGAATTTCCTTTGGCAAACTTTTGGGTCATTTCACAATGGGAGGTTGCCTTCCCAATTTTGTTTACTTCATTCAAAACTAGACATTCCTCCCAAGCCTCTCCTTTGTGCCTTATCTGATTGTAACAGAAAGACCCGGATAAGGTGATCAGGGCTCATCACAAATCCACTCAAGGACAATAGACTGGGCATCCATCATAGACTGGATTTCTCTGATTCCGGGCCCCTGGGCATCAAACCCATTGATCCCTTCACCAGCCCATTGTTCCTGCTTCGTCCCACCTCCCCTCTCCTGATTCGCCAGAGCACTGAAGCGGGGGAGTTTTCCCATTGGCTCCTGCGCAGCAGAGGAGCTCTGCAATTGGCCCTGACACAGGGTGGGCGGGCGGGCCCTCCTCCCAGCTGCAATTGTGTCAGCCAATAACCTGTGAGCCGGGCGGGGGATGGAGGGCAGGACTTTTTAATTTTCAAACCTGTAAATTCCTATAAAATGCCTCTGATCTTTGTACTGGGATGCTCTGTAGGCAAATGATTGCTACATTGCATCCTTTTCAGCTGAATCGCTAATAAAAACACCTCGGTGCTTTTTCTTCAACTTTGGTGAGCTTTATTCTGAATTTTTTATCTAAATAAAATTGCTGAAATCAGGCTTCTCTGGCTTGCCAAAGTAGCGAACCCTCTTTGGTGGGGTCTTAGGGTCCCTCCTCCTGGGGAAGACCCTCCTAAAGCTCCTATCGGCTTCATCAGGGGTGATTTGGATGCCATATTCCTGCTTCTTGGCAGAATGGGGTTGGACTAGATTGCCCATGAGGTCTCTTCCAACTCTAGGATTCTATGATTCTATTATTAGAAGGCCTCTCAGCTCCTTCTCACTTTTGGCCATCAAAGTGGTATCATCTGCATATCTGAGGTTGTTAATGTTTCTTCCAGCACTTTTCACCCCAGCTTTGCAATCATCAAGCCCCGCACATCCTCGCATGATGTGTTCTGCATACAAGTTGAATAGGTTGGAGGAGAGGATACAACCCTGCCGTACGCCTTTCCCAATCCTGATCCAGTCTGTTGTTCTGTGGTCAGTTACTGTTGCCATCTGTTAAGGTTCCCATCTGTGTTGGGAACTTGCTTTCTTCAAAAAACTGTTTAAAATGTCAATGTACACTGCCACCGGAGCCGCCAGTGGCACAGTGGGTTAAAGCGCTGAGCTGCTGAGCTTGTTGACCGAAAGGTCACAGGTTAGAATCCGGGGAGCGGAGTGAGCTTCCACAGTCAGCCCCAGCTTCTGCCAACCTAGCAGTTTGAAAACATGCAAATGTGAGTAGGTCAATAGGTACCGCTCCAGCGGGAAAGTAACGATGCTCCATGCAGTCATGCTGGCCACGTGACCTTGGAGGTGTTTATGGACAATGCCGGCTCTTCGGCTTAGAAATGGAGCACCACACCCCAAAGTCGGACACAACTGGACTTAATGTCAGGGGACAACCTTTACCTTTTAACTACACTGCTAATAGGATTTTAAAGAAGCATTGCACTATAATGTAAAGGAATTGAAAAAAAGCAACCTGACACACACACCCCTCCCCTGCATTAGTAGCTATAGATTTTTTAAAAAATTAATTGACTTCGCTTAAGTAGAATTTCCAAAGTGAATTACAACACAAATGATAAAATCTCAAATATAAAAAAGCAGCCAGAATAAAGGTTTAAGTGCGTCGGATGAAGCCAATTGTCCGTGAAATTCCATTTTTAAATGTAGTCCTGCTTTCTCTTTTTGTTCCAAAACAGACTGCCATGATCATCCTTTTGAATAATAAAACAGTCACATTGAAACTGTTCAGGCAAAGATCTAGGTAATTTTTAAAACAAAGCCTTGGTTCAGCCGCTCCTTCCTGAACCCCATCAAATAGGAACAGGGCCTTCTCTGTCATGGCCCCTCAACTCTGGAACTCACTTCCCAAGGATATCAGGCAGGCCCTGACATTGGCAGTCTTTAGGAGAAGCTTGAAAACGTGGCTGTTTCAGTGTGTCTTCCCAGAATAGGAAACTACAAGCACCTTGTCCCAAATGCACTTTAATAGAGATTTAGGTCTGTCCACATGCCCTACCTATTCACCAAAATACCTATCCATTTTACCCGGTCATGCCCAGCTTTTTAAAAATTTTAACCATTACATCTGGCCCTGACATTGGTTTTAATTGTGTCATGTTTATTGTTAATGTTTACTGTTTGATTTTTATTTACTGCTGTATTGTAGGGCTGGGCGGTTTCGTTTCGTAATTTCGTAATTCGTTAAAAATTCGTTATTTTTTTTGGTTACGAAGCGATAACGAACCATTCAGGAGCATCTAAAAAACGAAACGAATTTTTCAATTCGTTTCGTAATTGCTTCGTATTCGTTTCGTATTTGTTTCGAAATCGTTTCGTTATTATTTCCGCATGTCTGGGGCAAGTTTTATAGCTGTTGTTTGTTTAATCAGTGAAAAAAAATTATAAATATCACACCAACAGTCAACAACAGAGGGAGAGGGAAGCTTCAGAAGTTCCCCCTGTCCCATTTGGAGGTTTTTTAGCGTATTGCGCGTCGCGTCCGCCATTAACGAATCGATTCGTATTCGTTTCGTATTCGTTTCGTATTGTTTCGTAATTTTACGAAATTTCGTAAATATCGAACTTTTTTAAAGAAAAATTTCGGAATTCTTTTAAATATCGAAACGCAAAAAACCCCAAAAAACGAATCGAGTTTAGAAACAAATTTTTCCGTGGTTGCCCAGCCCTATGTATTGTTGTCTTTTATTGTTGTATTGGGTCTCGGTCTATTGTAAGCCGCACCGAGTCCTTTGGGAGATGGTAGCGGGGTATAAATAAAGGTTTATTATTATTATTATTATTATTATTGGAACCGGGCAAGAATACTCCTTGAGCACAGCTTTCTGCTGTTGGGGTGCAGCGTCACATGCAGGCTTCTCTCTGAAAAAACAAGCTCACCTTGAGGCGGAAAAGCTTTATTTAAAAAATAATTGGAGCAAGCTGCTACATCTTGGTTATGATCAGAATTGGCAACCTTCTAAACATTACAGTATTGAAAATCTGGATATTTCAAGCAATTTTCTCATGTGCTTTAATTTCCATTATATACTTCTATCTGATAGTATAAAATACAGTGTGTAAAATACTAACCAATTTAACATGTACAAAATATATTTTTTACACTTTGGCATGTGTAATATTTTTGCATTTGGCAACATGGTGAATGCACAGCAACAAAATATATCAGAACCATAAAAGAGAACATAAGAAGCACGGGAAAATGGCATGGCCCAAGCACAGACACAGCAAAAGCCCTGCATATGGTCACCATCCTGCTCTTTGTGGTGGGGATGAAATACTCTATATACTCATGTATAGCTCTAGGAATTTTAGTTCAAAAACTTGGGTTGACTTGTAACAAGAAATTCAATGTGCAGAGTTGACAAATATGAATTTAATGATGATGTGTGGGGATGAATGGAAGGAAGGAAGGATGGATGTATTTTGGAAACACCAGTATAATATTAAGGCCTACAATGACGAATACCTACTTGCTGGACTTGCTAATGAGAAACTCTGATAAGAACGGGACAGTGATAAAGGAAATGTTTGCAATCTTCCTTATGTTAAGAAGGAAGTCAACACAAGCCTTGTGTTTGTTAACACCAATCAAGAAGATCAACACTGAGATGGATCCAGGATGGAAGACGTCTATCATTAATTTACAACTTTGGGACTACATCAACAGAATATTCCTATAAAAGACTCAGGCTAATAATGCTCAAATCGTGGCAGACCGAGGAGTCTATTCCACCCACCATGCTCTGCTCCATGGAAAGGAGAGAGATGATGTACCTATGCTCCATTGCATCCTAGTCTCCAGAGCAGCAGAAAAGAAACTTGGTCCCGCCTCCCTGTGACTTCCCCTTGTGCAGATTTGACAAATGTGCAGATTTGACAAATGTGCAGATGTGCAGATTTGACAAATATGAATTTAATATGTGTGGAAATGATTGGAAGAATGGAAGGATGTGTGGTTGGAGTTAATAATTTTGGAAGCACCAGTATAATATTAAGGCCTGCAATGACTAACTACCTGCTTGCTGGAACTGTGATCAAAACCTGCTAATGAGAATTGATAAGAACTGTGACAATGGTTCTTTCAAGTTAAGGAAATGTTTGCAACATTCCTTATGTTAAGAAGGAAGTCAACATAAGATCAACACCAATCAAGAAGATCAACATCTGAGATGGAGCCAGGATGGAAG
This sequence comes from Anolis sagrei ordinatus, assembly GCF_025583915.1. Taxonomy (NCBI): domain Eukaryota; kingdom Metazoa; phylum Chordata; class Lepidosauria; order Squamata; family Anolidae; genus Anolis; species Anolis sagrei. The sequence goes on along the minus strand of NW_026847660.1, from coordinate 131,385,684 downwards.
ACATCTATCATTCATTTACAACTTTGGGACAACATCAACAGAATATTCCTTTAAAAGACTCAGTCTAATAATGCTCAAATTGTGACTGACCTGAGGAGTTTGGTTCACCCACTATACTCTGCTCCATGGGAAGGAGAGAGATAGTGTACCTATGGAGAGTGGCAGATCTGCACGGGAGCAGTCTGGTCACTTTGGGGCTTCTTTCTCAAGGGAAGAGGAAGAAGTGCGCTTTTGGAGTCTTGGATTTTGTGCAGGGAGTCAGGTTCTGCTGTATGGAAAACAGAGATCTGGTCCTTGGCATTGTTCTTAGGGAAAGAAGTTTTGGCAATTCGGCGTTTTGAAGTTATGACATTATGGAAGTTTTGGAACTATGCATTGGCAGGCTGCAGGAAAGCAGGTTCTGGCCTAAGAGGTGCTTCTCCAAGGAGGGAGAAAATGATATGGTAATACTTGAATGCCTGAGGATGAATGCATGTACATGTGTATGAATGTTGAGTGAAAATGTAATTCCCCTTTGTTTGTTTGTTAACCAATGTAATTGTGAATCCAATGTAGTTGCATAGAATCTGTATGTCTGTATGTCCAATGTCATTCTTTGTCTAAATGTTTTCTGTAATCTGATATACCTTCTCACACTGGAAATTGCAATAAAAAGAACCTATGCTTCAAAGTTATTGAAAAGTCATTCATGACAGACTTATCTATGGTTCAATGTGAGCACTGTACCTTAACTCTTAGAAAAAGGAACCATCTCCTTCTCCAAGAAGTGAAGAGCAAGTGCTTACTCTGTCCTGGGAGAACCTAAAAGCAGCACAACCTTCTCTATTCTTTCCACGGTGGCACTGCTTCTGGCGTTATTGAATGCCTGGGTTGGGAAATAGTGGTGGTGGCCAGTGGAAGCTGGCTCATTAAGTAGCATTGGGGCTTACTCTCACCATTGGGTGATGCTCAATTTATCCACAGAATCAGATCATATCAAAATCCATAAATTTGTCTCCAAACTCTGCCCTTGACGTATCCATGAGGTCGACTTATCCATGAGTATACATGTTAGTTGAAGGCACACCTTGATGCAGGAGCAGCTTCAGGTGGAAGGAGATGTTCCTTGGGGCACCAAGTCTGAATGGAGGCAGGTCAGCTCTGTCTCATGGCAGGTGAGATGGATAAAGACTGCAATCCTAGAGTTTGTTTAGGTAAATAAATGTGAGGTGAATACTAAAACCACACCTGAAGCACAACTTTGTTACATTTAAATCAATGGTTCTCAATCTTTGGTCTTCCGGGTGTTTTGGACTTCAACTCCCAGAAATCCTAGCCAACCTACCAGCTATTAGGAATTGTGGGAGCTGTAGTATAAAACCCCTGGAGGACCAAAGGTTGGAAACCACTGGTTTAAATGGTAATAACTTGAAAAGTTGTCTTTTCAATCTGTAACAGTGCAGGACTTTGATATATGTTTGCTGACCTTACTGATGTGGCATCTTTTTATGTATTGAGAATCCCAAGTTTATCTATGTGAGCCTATTATTGTAAATTGTGAAAGAGACTATATGATATAAAAGCAGACCAAAAGATGGCTATTATGGCTACAAATGCATAACCTTATACTGTCCCCTGATGCAACCCCCCCCCCAACCCACCTTTACATGCAGCACCTTTGAGCAACAGAGGTCTGTGTTATTAGTGATCAGGAAGCCTCAAGATAGCATTTCTAACTAGTGATCTCTAGTGATATGAAGAATGGCCACAGAGACCCTGCTTCAGATTGTTCTGCCAGAGATTTCTGGATGGAAAGTTGGTTTTCTGCTGCCCTACAGACTATGACGCAGAACAATGACTTTGAACTACAGGAAAGGAGATTCCACCTGAACATGAGGAAGAACTTCCTGACTGAAAGCTGTTCAGCAGTGGAACTCTCTGCCCTGGAGTGTGATGTAGGCTCCTTCATTGGAGGCTTTTAAACAGGCTGGATGGCCATCTGTTGGGGGTGCTTTGAACACGATTGTCCTGCTTCTTGGCAGAATGGGGTTGGATTTGATGGTCCATAGGGTCTATTCCAACTCTATGATTCTATGAAATGCCATCCTCCAGCACCCCGAACACCAGCAGAACAGTGAGCCATTGTCTGGGACAGTTGCTGGTTCTTCAGGGAGGCTTGAAGGGGTCAAGCTTTGTGACTGTGGCCAATTTTCTTATGTTATTGCTGGTGAGCAAGGCATTGGCACTTAACTGAATTTCAAACTGAATTCACAACATGATTCTTTTAAGTAAACACACGATTTCCAACAAAATCAAGGAAGGAAAGAAAACTGAATGCATTCAGAGTAAATAATTGTGTTCCATTAGCAATGCAAGCTTTCGGAAAGAGCACATGGAAAGATGTGCACGACTGCCTTAGGTGAACCAGCTTTTAACAGCTGCCATTCTTTTTATTGACCCTTCTTTAAATTTGCCCAGCGAGGAAACCTTCCTTTCTTCAATCTAATCATGGATAGCCTTTTCTTCAGGCAGAAGTGGTTTGCTATTAGCAATCTTCTGTATTATTTCAGCCTTCCTCCTCATTTCTTTCAACACCCGAATTCTCTCCTGGTAACCTGGCTTCAGCTCTTCCTTTTCGGACATGATGAGCAGGTCGATGTATTCTGGGGTGGAGAGCGGGTTGGGCTTCAGGGCGATTTCCCGTAAGCGGCAAAGGCTCTGGGAAGATTGCTTGATCAGCTCTTCCAAGATGTGCTTGACGTCTTCATACTCTTCCCTGAGTTTTTCAAGAACTTTCTCAGTGGTCATCACCTCACCAGAAGCATGCTCATATTTCTGCTTCAGGTCTTCATAGGTCTTTTTCTCTTTTACAACTTTATATGTAAACTTGTACTTCTGGTTGAAGTGAATATGCCATTCACATCGGCCAGGACACACCTCGCATGTTTTTGTATTGGAATCCATAGCTGCACAGCAGTACTTCCAATCATCTTGGGCAATTCCACAAGGATAATGACAGGTATAATGACAATTCATGCAATTGGTTATGAAATCCCACTTCCAGAGATGTCCTCCTTCACTGGGACAGTTTTTTCCACCTCGTACTCAAAGTTCTTGTTGGCAGCCATCTCATCCCTGTGCTGATTCAGAGCTTTCCGGGTATTTCTCAGCTCTTCCAGTTTCACCAGTCCAGCTTGGATCTGGGGCTCCAGACCTTCCACAGCAGCTTCCAGGTGTTTCCGTTCCTGGAGGACTTCCTTCATCAACGTCAGACTTTTAGTTTCCAAGGTGTTGGATGAGTCAAAGAAAGTCTTCATGCTCATACAGCCCATTTTCCAGAACATTTCATCAAAATTAAGGCTGCCTCCACTCTCAATCTTATTGTTGGCAAAAAGGGCAGAATTGTTGAATTTGAAGTGGACAGGCATCCCACTGGCATCTTTTGCACATGGCACATCACCTTCCTTAATGGCTTCCAGGATAGGAGGGGACTGCCCATCAGCAAAAGTGACTAGGATTTGGATGTTGTCTTTTATGTCTCTTCCAAAAATGGAGAGGACTGAGTCAAACACATATTTCTGGGGCTCAGTTAAGTGAGTCAAGGAGGCCTGGACTACAATGCAGATGGCATCTATATGGTCAGGATGCTTTTCTCCTGGAATGGAGAAAAACGTCCTGATCTTCTGTGTTGTCAATTTGTCATGCTCAATTCCTCTCGTGTTCCCAAATCCTGGGGTGTCAATAATTGTGAGAGAAAAAGGAACTTTGAAGCCCTTCTGATGGTTCACCATGTAAGCAGTTACTTCGGAGGTCTGGCTTTCAGCTTGGCTCCGATTGGTCTCTTCATGAATGAGTTTGAATCGGAATTTGTCTTCCCATTGGACACCCAAGATGTAGTTGATCATCCCATTGATGAGGGTGGTCTTCCCTGACCCTGTGGCTCCCATCACCATGATGACTTTGTTGGGGATCCTCAGGTTCTCTTCCCCAAAACAATATGTCAGACAGGATGTTGAATCATCAGATGTCACCTCTAGTGGAAGAGCATAGATTGATGGTTGTCCTTTTACCAGTAGCCTACTCTTTGGGAGGTAGTTTTGAACTAATCTGTCCTTCTCAACTTCATCCAGGGATGTAGAAACCTCCACCTCTTCACTGGGAATACTCTGAGTCCCATCGGCACACACTGCGGACACTCTGAGTCTGTAGACCATCTGAGGATTCAGCCCACTAATCTGGAAGAATTCTGTTTTTCTCCCTGTCCTTCTTTCATTCCATGCATCTTTGCTCTTGATGTTTTCATGCCCAGTCTCTTCTCTGTACTCCACTTTGTACTCTTTTATAACAGCTCCCACTCCAATGACAATGGGACTTCCCCAAGCAACAGAAATCATGGAGGCTCCCACACTCACTTTCCTGGGTTTCCCAGGAGGTCCAACGGGAAGGGTCTTCACAGACGGGGTGATGTTGCTGGTCTCACTGAGGCCCGGCTTGCACCTAACAGCGTATTGGAACTGGTACTCCGTGTTTGGGCTTAGACCTCTTAGTAGGAAGATCTCCTGGCTGCTCTCCGTATTCACAGTCTTCCAGTTCTCTTCTCCCTCAATCCTGTACTCTACCTGGTAGCTGGTGATATTCTCTCTCCCGTATTCGGCTGGTTGAAAGGTCAGCTGGACGCTGTCATGTCTAATTCCATGGACAAGAAGAGGGAGAGGTTTTGAGGGAAGGTCAAAGCTGCAACTGACCAGCTCCCATCTTCATACAGGTAAACAGAAGTTCCTGGGTTGTCCTTGTTTGGAACAGAGGCCACAACAAACCGCAACTTCCCATTTGGTTTATTAACACGGGAAAACTCTGAAATGGATCTGGCAGCTTTACGAGACATCTGTTTATACTCAAACCAGGCCTGGCATTTGAAGTTAGTTTTTTCTTCCAAACCTTCTTTATGAAGATAATGTTGTAAATTGGCTAAAAATGGTTCCTCATCATGTAAAGAAGTGAATGTAAAGCTGATGACAAATTCATTCTGGTGGTCAAGCACTATTTCATTCAGTTTGCTCTCAGAGGAGAGGACTTCTATCCCACTGAGGATAGCAAGGTAAGAGTTCACAAAATCCATCTCCCGCTCCTTCATCTTCAGAAACTCCTGGAGCTTTTGGCTGTTGAAGGGAGACTGGTTCATGGACCTCAGGATGTCGGCCAGGGCGCCTTCCTCTTTTCCTCCTCCCCGGATGGAAGGCAAGAGTCCTGCCAGTTCTTTCTGGAAGGTCTGCCTGTGCTGCTTGCAGAGGTCCTTGAAAAGCTGGACCTTCTTCTTGATTTCTGGGAAGGTGTTAGCAATGGGATTTTTTCCCAGATCATTACATCTCATGTCAATTTCACTGAGTTCCTCCAGAACTTTTTGGGCATCAAAGATGAGTGCTAGGCTGATCTCTTGCACCATCTTGGCCGCCCTGGAATCCATCTTGGTCAATGGGTACAGCCAAACCATTACAGGTATAGCTTTTGCTCCATCATCTCCCATCATTTTGGGAAGCTCACTGGATTGTTCTCCAGAGAAAAGTCTCCATGGAACTTGCAGCTGAAATGTTCGGTCTGGGATTTTTCTGTGCCATCGATCTTTATTTCTCCTTGTCCCACATTAGATATTGACTGCTTAATCATACCTTGGAGATTTCCCTCTATCTCTTGCACAGACTCAGAAGAGGAAACTTCTCGGTCAAAGACAAAGAAAGCCTGAGCTCCATACAAGATGGCCGTGACAACATGGGTGGCGGTCCCGTGCTCAAAGACACTTGAGTGAGAGACATTTTGGACTCCCAGGTGACTCATGGTCAGCTGTTCATACCTGGTGGTGGCTTTGTACTGCAAGGTGACTCTGGCTTGTTGTTTGGAGGTCTTGCTGTCTTGGAGGAACTTGGCAGAGCCTTCCAGATTAACCAGTCCTCCCAGGAAACTGGCTTTGAGGGAGGCTGAGGCATTGAGGGCAAAGGCCTTGTCCTCAATGGAGTCAGATGCAAGGATCTCAAATTCCGTTTTTGGCTGGGGTCTGATGCTCACATCCTTCTGAAGGGAGTCCAGGTCCCAGAGGGTGATCCCTGAAATGAAGCAGAGGAAAATGGTCAAAGCTCAGAAACACTCAGGGAGAAATACAAAATGCAAGCATCCTAAATGCGTAGCCCTGGAAACTACATAGGACTGAAAATGTTGCTAGGGATGTGATGAAAGTTCATTGCTGTTTGCAAAATACATGCAATATGAAATGTCGCAGTTATGAAATTGCCAGCTGTTTGCTCCAGGGGCCATTAGGTGCTTCCAATGGATTTTAACATCTCACCAAGGTTCTGAAGAGGGATTCGTGGCCATTTTGCTGCACCTCAGGGGCTTCTAATCCCTTCTCTTGCCTGTTCCAAACCTGATCAAACAGGAAGTCACCCAACAGCCCTGAATTCTGTAGGAAACTCCTGGGGGGGGGGGGGAGACACAAAATCCCCTAAAAACTTGACGTGTTCCCTATTTCTTTTCCATATGTTCCTCTTTTTTTTTTTTTTGCAACACACATACACACTTGCAATGGAAAACTGGGATGATAATGTCAGCTCAGCTTGGAATGGAACTGAAGTCCAGAAACTGCTGGGATCTTTTAAAGTGTTTTTGCCTGTGTGTGTGTCCATTTGCTGAAGTGTCCTTGCCCACCTCAGGCATTGAGAGATTGGCCCTTACCTGGGATGAGGGTGTCTTTCCGGCAATCGTAGAGCATTCCCAGCTGGAAGGGTCGGCCCAAGGCGGGCATCACAGTGGAATCCTCTGATAGGGCCATGGCTCAGGTCACCGGGTCACTCTTCCCTCTGTCTCTCTGCTGGAAACAAGAGGAGTGAAGAAGCACAGATTGTGTGGCCAAAGAGGGGAGTGCGAGAGGGGAGCCAAGGGACAGCACCACAAAAGTAACTCCCAGAAAGACAAAGGGTGCTGCTGGCAGATATTGCATCGTAAAGCAATGGCAAGTCTCGTCACTCTTCTGGTGACATAGCAGAGTGCTTCTCAAATTGGTTGTCTATAGACTGGTGCATGTCCCTGGGTCATTGCATATACAAGTCCCCGGTGAATTTCAGGAAAGAAACATTTGGGCCAAAATATGGTCCTGGTCAAAGCAATGGTATTCCCTGTAGTAACCTACGGATGTGAGAGCTGGACCTTAGGGAACGCTGAGCAAAGGAAGATCGATGCTTTTGAACTGTGGTGTTGGAGGAAAGTTCTGAGAGTGCCTTGGACTGCGAGAAGATCCAACCAGTCCATCCTCCAGGAAATAAAGCCCGACTGCTCACTGGAGGGAAGGATACTAGAGACAAAGTGGAAGTCCTTTGGCCACATCATAAGGAGACAGCAAAGCTTAGAGAAGACAATTATGCTGGGGAAAGTGGAAGGCAAAAGGAAGAGGGGCCGACCAAGGGCAAGATGGAGGGATGGCATCCTTGAAGTGACTGGATTGACCTTGAAGGAGCTGGGGGCGGTGACGTCCAACAGAGAGCTCTGGCGTGGGCTGGTCCATGAGGTCACGAAGAGTCGGAGACGACTGAACAAATGAACAACAACAACATCTGGCCCCTAGGAAAAATTTAATTGAAAAATATAATCTGATAGCATGAGAAGCACTGAGATGAAAAGCTTAAAGGGCAGATAAGAACAGTCCACAGTAAGAGAAACCATCTCCTTGGCCCATCAAGGTGCCACAAAGTCCCCTAGTGAAGAGACCGAAAGAATATTATCCACATCCTTGATTAGGAAACAATGGACTTCATTGCATTAAGGCAATTAAATGGATTAAAAAGGTCGCCTGAGTAGAACACTTTCCTATGAAATGGGAGAATTCCTTCCCCTCACCACACTTCCATGCAACTCAGTATATATCCTCATTCTTTGAGTTAATTTATCATCACATTACAGTTCTGAGGTCCCACCCACCATCCCTCCCCCCGCATTATTTGTTGAAAGAAATCCTCCTCTCTTTGAAATCTCAGCCTCCCTCCGTACTAACGTGAGATCTGAGAAGTTTCTGAGCATGCTCAGTTTGTCCCTTTGGGACTATAGGTTCTATGGATTTCCTCCCCTTGTTATCAAGAAATTGGACCTCCCAAATTATGAATTATATAAAATTACAATGAAATAAACACTGCAGCCATGCAAATGCTAGCAGCCTTTTGCATTTCCCTAACTTTTGCTATGAAAACACCTTAGGTATGTTGCCCAATCACAAACAGGACTCCTGCCTCAATCTTCATAATCTCTTTAAAGTAGAACTGCCAAAAGGGTAAACGGAGGGTTGCACAAACCCAACAAGGACCAAGTAGCGACAGCACAATAACCCCAAATAAACAGTTCAGGGGAAGGTCCCAGGAGATTACATGTCTTTACACTAATGCACAGAACATGGGAAATAAACAAGATGAAGTCCAACTTTCAGCACAACACCACACCTACAATGTCATAGGCATCACTGAAACCTGATGGGATGACTCCTATTGCTGGAATGTAGACATTGAGGGCTATAACCTCTTTCACAGAAACAGAACAAAGGGAAGAGGAGGTGGAGTAGCCTTATACGTCAAAAACTGTTATGCTGCAGAAGAGATGCAAGACAGCAACCCGGAAACCAGCTTGAAAGCATCTGGATAAGAATCAAGGGAACTGGGACTCAAAAAGATCTCATTGTAGGCGTCTACTACAGACCTCCAAGCCAGGAGGAAGAACTTGATGAAGTCTTCTGCCAACAGTTGACCAAACAGGCACAGAGAAGAGATGTAGTAGTCATGGGCGATTTCAACTATCCCGATATTTGCTGGAAAACAAACTTGGCCAAGAGTACAAGGTCCAACAAATTCCTCGCTTGCCTTGCAGACAATTTCATGGTCCAGAAGGTAGAAGAGGCAACAAGGGGATTGGCTACTCTTGATCTCATCCTAACAAATGCGGAGGACCTGATCGATGCAGTTGAAGTGGTAGGATCCTTAGGGGCAAGTGACCATGTGCTCCTGCAATTTGAGGTACAAAGGAAGGCCAAAACTAAGACAAGTCAAACCCGCATTTTGGACTTTAGGAGAGCTGATTTCCGAAAAATGAAGGAAATACTGAGCAGCATTCCATGGACACCAATACTAAAAAACAAGAGAGTTACGGATGGATGGGAGGTTTTAAAGAGTGTGGTGGCATGGCTTGAGAGCTCCCGAGGTGCCAACTGAGCAAGGTGGTCGGGTAGAGCATGTAGCTCGCTCTCCCCAGCAGATCGAGTCTGGGGAGACTGCAAAACCCACAGGGCTAAACCCCAATGGTCTAAGAGACATTACCCCTGGTGGCTCATGACCCAGGAGGAAGCCCACTGGGTGCAGTGGACCATTGCAAGGTGAAGCGGGATTCTACAGCAGACCAATCCACATCTTAAACAAAAGAACAGGAGAGAAAGGCGAAGACCAAAAAACTGTAAGTTCTTAAAGAAAAAAATCGCTTTGTAAAGGTTAAAAATTGGCTGCCGGTAAAATTACGATTGGAAGTAAAGGATTAAGAGCGAAAAGGAAAGAGGGAATCTGAATCTGAACTGACAATTACTAAAAACTTAATCAAAAATTACTATTATTTTTAATTAAGTATAATAATAATAATAATAATAATAATAATAACAACAACAACAACAACAACAACTTTATTTTTATACCCCGCCAACCATCTCCCCAAAGGGACTTGGGGTGGCTTACATGGGACAAGCCCAAAAATTACAGATAAAACACAACCAATTAAAAACATCAGATAAAATATAAAACAATCACATTTGTAAACAAACATCAAAACAATTTGGCTGAGAAAAAACATAGCTGAGGTACAGATTTAATGAGTGCAAGACATTCGGAAAGAGTGCAAAGAAAGTGCAACAAACAACATCTGTCAACCATGACAACCCCCAAAACTAAAATGGACAGAGACAAAAAATGTACAACCCAAAGAAGAAGTTCAATACCCGGGGAACCGAATTTGAGAGATATCTTGGCAGAGATCCAAAAACTTTCTGAGAAACAGAATTCGTTACAGCACGAATATCTATGCTTAGGGACAAATATTAGGGACAAAAAAGGGACCATCAAAAAAGAGATGTCAATATTTCAAGAGGATTTAAAAGAACTCAGACAGGACAAGAAGAAGCTGGAAAAAGAACAAGAGAAGTCAAAAAATAAGATCGGAAAGTTAGAAGAAATAAGTATAAAACTTAAGTAGAGACAGGAACTGATAGAACAATGAGAGTTGGAATTTCAATTAAGGTTTAGGAAATGTTCATCAAATCATTGTCCAACTGACTGCAGAGTTGCTCCAAATTCCACAGGAACAAACGGAAGAATATGTAGATACGAACTATGCAAGAAGGAATAAAGAGACTTAATAGTTTAATTTGGAAGGAGGAAAATAAGAGATGAAAAATTGAAAAATAATGCAACCAATCCAATCTACTACAAACAAATGAAAATGGCTGTTCTAAAAGAGTTCCCGCAACTAACCTTGAACAAGAGAAGGAAATATACATTTCTCACTGAAGAAGTTTTTAAAAAGACAAATAAGATTCAGGTGGGAGAGAATGGAAGGACTCATGCTAACTTATAATGAAACAAGATACTGGATAACTTCTGAAGACAAACCTAAAGATTTCTACAAAAAATTGACAAAAGATGCAGAGAGGACCAAACCACCAGATGCAAAAAATCAAAAACAATCAAAAGAAGAAGAATCCAGGGAAGTCATGCTACCCCTGTATTCTGCCTTGGTCAGACCACATCTGGAATACTGTGTCCAATTCTGGGCACCACAATTGAAGGGAGATGTTGACAAGCTGGAATGTGTCCAGAGGAGGACAACTAAAATGATCAAGGGTCTGGAGAACAAGCCCTATGAGGAGCGGCTTAAAGAGCTGGGCATGTTTAGCCTGAAAAAGAGAAGACTGAGAGGAGACATGATAGCCATGTATAAATATGTGAGAGGAAGTCATAGGGAGGAGGGAGCAAGCTTGTTTTCTGCTACCCTGGAGACTAGGACGTGGAACAATGGCCTTAAATTACAGGAAAGGAGATTCCACCTGAACATTAGGAAGAACTTGCTAACTGTGAGAGCTGTTCAGTAGTGGAACTCTCTGCCACAGAGTGTGGTGGAGGCCTCCTTCTTTGGAGGCTTTTAAACAGAAGTGGATGGCCATCTGTCGGGGTTGCTTTGAATTGAATTTTCCTGCTTCTTGGCATGGGGTTGGACTGAATGGCCCACGAGGTCTCTTCCAACTCTATGATTCTATGACTCTTGACACCAAGGGTTATAATTTGGAATGGCATTGATGACTCTGGAACACACAGGGAAGAAAGAGAAGAATCAGTGGAAGAGACAGAGGAAGCAGAGGGAGAAGAAGAAGAAAATTAATCAAGATGGCAATTAGATATTTTGTAAACAATGTGAATAGATTAAATTTTCCAACTAAGAGTAGGAAAATATTCAATCAAATCAGAAAAGGAAAATACATAATAGTAGCATTGCAAGAGACACATATCGCCCAAAAACATGTCACCCACTTAATTCAAAAAGATATTTGAAAAGAATTCTATGCTTTAGCCAACAAAAAGAAAAGAGGAGTAGTTGTCTATATTGACCCAAAGATTCCAGCAGAAACAGTATTCAAAGACTAGGAAGGCAGATATATAGGTTTATTATTCATATTAAACAATCAGAAGATCTTATTATGTAATATCTATGTCCCAAACGCTCCAAAAACCAAATTTGCTAAGGTGCTAAAACTACAGATTTTGGCTCAAGAATATAATGTGCTGATCTTAAAGGGAGATTTCAACGGATTCTTGGATGGTAAATTAGATAGAAACACCCCAACAAAGCACAAAAGGAAAAAAGACACTGGAGAACTACCACCGTCAATTACTAATTTGGCTGACGAATTCAATTTATTTGGAGAATCAGAAACATGAAAGAAAGAGATTACACATTTTATTCAGATTTTCATCAGCTGTGGTCAAGAATAGACATGATTTGGACAACAAATACCCTATCAACAAAGATTCAAAAAATTAAAATCTCACCAAGAACAAATTTAGACCATTGCCCATTAGAATTTAAATTGGTCATTGGTGAACACATAATGGAGATTAAACATCAATTTATTAAGATCAGAAGAAGTCATCAATAAAAAAAATATTACAATAATTTTTTGAACTCAACTCATCTGAAAAAAATCCCCTGTCAAATGATCTGGGATGTGGATAAAGCAGTGATGCGTGACCACTTCATACAGCAAAACACAAGAAAAAACAAAGCTAAAAACAGAGCCATTATGGAAACAGAAAAAGAATTGAAGAAGAACCCCCACTGCCAGAAAATAAGGAATTAACTAGAAATTTTACAGAAACAAAGGGTATATCTAGAGACCGAACAGCTTTCAAAAAAAAAATTGAAATACATAAAACAACACAACTTCCAGAACGCCAACAAATCTGGAAAATGGTTAGCCAGGAAATTAAGGGAAAAAAGACAAACACAACACATAAAGGAAAATAGCCTCC
>NW_026847660.1:131210967-131331600 GCF_025583915.1 Anolis sagrei ordinatus | reverse complement strand
CCAGTTTTGGTTGCCCCCCCCCCCCCTCACCAGATGCCCATGTGAGTGTGTGTGTTGTGGTATGATAGGGAAAAGTATTCTGTGATATTCAAGGCACACACCATGTGTATAAGGCCCCTGCCCTGGGAAGGGGGCATCTGCTTGTGTTTTTCCGCTGACTGGTTTCTTCTGTGCAGAATTGCAAAGACCCTCCCGGGAGAGACATTCCATTGACGACTTGGCAGCCCGCTGTGAAGCATTTGCTCAGTACTTTGCGGACAAAGTCGCTTTGATCCGTTCGGGCTTTGACACCACATTAACGGCAGTCTCTGAGGATGTAGCAAAAGCATCTGCTTGTCCAGTTTTCATGGATTCGTTTCGATCTGTTCAAACAGGCCTAGTCGTCAGGGTTCTTGGAGAGGCGAGGCCCACCACATGCATCCTAGACCCCTGTCCATCCTGGCTGGTAAAGGAAGCCAGAGGGGGGTTGGCAGAGTGGGTGAAGGTGGTGGTTAATGCCTCCCTTCGGGAAGGCAATATTCCAGCCAGCTTAAAGCAAGCTGTTATAAAACCGCTGTTGAAAAAGCCATCACTGGACCCCACTCAATTTGTCAACTTTCGGCCAGTCTCCAATCTCCCCTATTTGGGCAAAGTCCTGGAACGTGTGGTGGCCTCGCAACTCCAGGAATTCCTGGTAGACACTAACTATCTAGATCCGGCACAGTCTGGCTTTAGGCCGGGACATGGTACTGAGACAGCCTTGGTCGCCTTAGTGGATGATCTGCGCCGGGAACTCGACAGGGGGAGTGTGTCCCTGTTGGTGCTGCTGGACCTCTCAGCGGCCTTCGATACCGTCGACCACGGTATCCTTCTGGGACGCCTCGCGGGGATGGGTCTTGGAGGTACTGTTTTGCAGTGGCTCCGCTCATTCCTCGAGGGCCGGTCCCAGAAGGTGTTACTGGGAGACTCCTGTTCAACCCCACAACCTTTGTCTTGTGGGGTTCCTCAGGGTTCAATACTGTCGCCCATGTTGTTTAACATCTACATGAAGCCGCTGGGAGAGATCATCCGGAGTTTCGGGGTGCGGTGTCATCTGTACGCAGATGATGTCCAACTCTGTCACTCTTTTTCACCTGCTGCTAAGGAGGCTGTCCAAGACCTGAACCGGTGCTTGGCCGCTGTGACGGTCTGGATGAGGGACAACAGATTGAAACTAAATCCAGACAAGACAGAGGTACTCCTGGTCAGTCGAAGGCCGAACAGGGTACGGGGTTACAGCCTGTGCTGGACGGGGTCACACTCCCCCTGAAGGCGCAGGTTCGCAGTCTGGGAGTTCTCCTGGACTCATCGCTGAGCCTGGAGTCCCAGGTTTCAGCGGTGGTCAGGGGAGCTTTTGCATAATTAAAACTTGTGCGCCAGCTGCGCCCGTACCTTGGGAAGTCTGACTTGGCCACTGTGGTCCACGCTTTGGTTACATCCCGTTTAGATTACTGAAAACGCTCTCTACGTGGGGCTGCCTCTGAAGACTGCCCGGAAGCTGCAGCTAGTCCAACGCTCGGCAGCCAGATTTCTAACGGGTGCTGGGTACAGGGAGCATACAACCCCTCTGTTACGCCAGCTCCACTGGCTGCCGATTAGCTTCCGAGCACAATTCAAAGTGCTGGTTTTGACCTACAAAGCCCTAAACGACTCTGGCCCAGTTTACCTGTCCGAACGGATTCTCCCCTACAAACCATCAAGGTCCTTAAGATCGTCCGGGGGGGGGGGCTGCTCTCGGTCCCACCACTGTCACAATCACGTTTGGTGGGGACGAGAGACAGGGCCTTCTCGATGGTGGCCCCTCGGCTTTGGAATGCCCTCCCTCTGGAGATTAGAACCGCACCCTCCCTCCTGACGTTCAGAAAACTAACAAAGACCTGGCTTTGGGATCTGGCCTTTGATAACTGAGTCAATGTGGGCTTATATGGAAGGAGCATGACTAACTGTGAACTACGACTAATGTTCTGACGACCTGGCTTATATATATCTGTGATGTTGATGATGTATATTGTATACTGTTCATTGAAATATGTTTTTAATGTTTTTTGATAATGCATTGTGTGTTGTAAATTTGTATTTGACACATGTTGTGAACCGAATCTGAGTCCCTCTCGAGGTGAGAAGATCGGTATAAAAAACCTCTAAATAAATAATAAATAAATAATAAATAAATAAATAAATAAATTGTCTGAATGGACAGGACCTGGCCGCATTGAAAGGAATTCTCCTCTTTTCTGGGAAATGCCATGACTGAAGAGGAAATGAAAGTGCCACCGCTATAGGAGAAGTGCCATGGTAAACGGAAATTTCAATTGGTCCAGTGGGCAGCGACCAGGTTGTTAACTGGTGCTCCTTACAGGGAGAGGTCAACCCTCCTGTTCAAGGAGCTCCATTGGCTGCCGTTCATTTTCCGGTCCCAATTCAAGGTGCAGGTGTTTACCTACAAAGCCCTGCCTACCTGCGTGACCACATCTCCGTATATGAACCCAGACGATCTCTCCGATCATCTGGAGAGGCCCTGCTCGCAATCCCACCTGCGTCGCAAGCGTGATCGCATATTTATTTATTTGTCGTGTCAGAACAACCAGTCAAATTATGTTACATTTCTAACAGAACAAAGCAAAACAAGCAGATTACAGAATTTGTAGTTGATTAAATGTCCTTTGACCAGTATCTGGCCACTTGGAGTGCTTCTGGTGTTGCTGCAAGAGGTCCTCCATTGTGCATGTGGCAGGGCTCAGGTTGCATTGCAGCAGGTGGTCAGTGGTTTGCTCCTCTCCACACTCACATGTCAAGGATTCCACTTTGTAGCCCCATTTCTGAAGGTTGGCTCTGCATCTCGTGGTGCCAGAGCGCAGTCTGTTCAGCGCCTTCCAAGTCGCCCAGTCTTCTGTGTGCCCAGGAGGGAGTCTCTCATCTGGTATCACCCACGGATTGAGGTGCTGGGTTTGAGCCTGCCACTTTTGGACTCTCGCTTGCTGAGGTGTTCCAGCGAGTGTCTCTGTAGATCTTAGAAAACTATTTCTAGATTTAAGTCGTTGACGTGCTGGCTGATACCCAAACAGGGGATGAGCTGGAGATGTCTCTGCCTTGGTCCTTTCACTATTGGCTGCTCCTTCCCAGCGGATGTCAGGTGGTGCAATACCGGCTAAGCAGTGTAATTTCTCCAGTGGTGTAGGGCGCAGACACCCCGTGATAATGCGGCATGTCTCATTAAGAGCCACATCCACTGTTTTAGTGTGGTGAGATGTGTTCCACACTGGGCATGCGTACTCAGCAGCAGAGTAGCATAGCGCAAGGGCAGATGTCTTCACTGTATCTGGTTGTGATCCCCAGGTTGTGCCAGTCAGCTTTCATATGATATTGTTTCTAGCACCCACTTTTTGCTTGATGTTCAGGCAGTGCTTCTTGTAGGTAAGCACGGTCCAGAGTGACTCCCAGGTACTTGGGTGCGCTGCAATGCTCCAGTGGGATTCCTTCCCAGGTGATCTTCAGAGCTTGGGATTCTTGAGATGAAAGGCACATGTCTGTGTTTTAGATGGGTTGGGGATCAGCTGGTTTTCCCTGTAATAGGTAACAAGAGCACCTAGAGCTTCGGAAAGCTTCTGTTCTACCATCTCAAAGCTCCCTGCTTGAGCAGTAATGGCATGGTCATCAGCATAGATGAAGCTCTCTGTCCCTTCTGGCAGTGGCTGGTCATTTGTGTAGATGTTGAACATGGATGGAGCAAGCACGCTCCCCTGTTTCCGCCATCTGCTTCTCTGACCCTGGAACTCAACAAAAAAGCTCCTGTTTTGTAGCAGGTTTCCTATGAGGCGGGTGAGGTGGTAGTCCTTTGTGATATTATACATTTTTCTCAGGAGGAGGCGGTGGTTCACAGTATCATAGGCTGCTGACAAGTCTATGAAGACAGCTCCTGTGATCTGCTGCCTTTCAAAGCCATCTTCTATGTGCTGAGTCAGGTTCAGCACTTGCGATGTGCAGCTTTTGCCTTTCCTGAAGCCAGCTTGCTGTGGGATCAGATAGGGGTCTATATTTTCCATAATTCTATGCAAAATAAGTCCCTCCAGGACTTTGTAAAGTGGCACAACAGGGAGATTGGTCTGTAGCTTTTTGGGTCATTACGGTCTTTGCCTGGCTTCAAGATGGCGATGACTCTTGCTTTCCTCCAGATTTTGGGGATCTGACAGGATGCAGTGCAGTTGTTCATCAGCTCCAGCAGCCAGCGCCTTGCTTTTGGACCAAAGTTCTTGATTTGTTCCATCCGTAGATCATCCAAGCCAGCTGCTTTGCCATTCTTACATTTGTTGAGAGCCATGTCCAATTCAGTAGATGTAAAGGGTTCATGAAGGTTGTTGTTCTCAATCTCTTGTTGTCTGGCTATTGGTTTCTTTCCTACTTTGGTGGCAAGGTTGGGTTTCCCGTTCTTCAAGAGTTGGTGTGCTATCTGATCTGCCTTTATGTTGGCATGGGTATTAGTTTGTGAGGGGTCATTGCTCAGCCGTCTTAGCAACCTCCACGCCTTCTGGCTGCTCCTGCCCATGTCGACCTCTGTGATCAGCTTGATCCACTGTTCTTTCTTGGCTTCAGAGATGGAGGACACAATGCTCTGCGCTGCCTGAAGAGTCTGCTCACTAAATGGGTCTTCGTTGTGGAGCCTGTAATAGTTTTCCAACAAGGCAGCTGTCTCAGGAGTAATGCCCTGAAGGTAGTGGGTTCTGCAGCCTCTCGGTATCGAGGCCCGTGAGCAGGTTTTCACTATTTCAATAAAGTGCTCGTATTCCTCAGGGATTGGCGCGGCCGATGTGATCATGTCATCTAACATGTCTGAGAATTTAGTCCAATCTGCCTTTCTGAAGTTGAATCTTCGTTTAAATCGAACTTCCTGAGGCCTTGTAGTTGGGAGCAGTTGGCATATTATTGGTCGGTGCTGTGTGTTTGGGATTGGTGGTCCCACTGATTTGGTGCATTGCTGTACGATGCTGTCGCTCACAAATAGGAGGTCTGGGTTATAACCTCGGTGCCATCTCCCGCTGTTGTAGGATGGTGGGAGCTTGCTATCATGGATGAGTGATAGTTTGTGCAGTTCAGACCAGGAGAGGACAGCCTCTCCATTTTCATCCTCTTGGGCATAGCCCCATACGTGGCTATGGCTGTTGAAGTCACCAATTACTACTGCCCTTTGGTGCCTGTCAAAGTTCTCGGGGGAGGAGAAGCAGAACTCTTCATTTGGGGGCTTGTACACAGAGGTGATGGTGATGTTATTCAGCTCTACTGTTAGAACCTCAATATTGTTTTCTTCAGCGTGATTGGTGGGAACGAGGGACAGGGCCTTCTCCTTGGTGGCCCCCCGACTCTGGAACTCTGTCCCCAAGGACATCAGACAAGCCCCAACGTTGGCAGTCTTTAGGAAGAGCTTGAAGACGTGGCTGTTCCAGTGTGCCTTCCCAGAATAGGAAACTCCAAGCATCATGTCCCAAATGCACTTTACTAGAGATTTAAGATTGTCTGCATACTGCACCTATCTCCAAAAACCTCTCCATTTCACCTGTCATGTCCAGCATTTTTTAAATTTTATTCATTACATTTGGCCTGGCCTCAGTTTTAAATGCGTCGTGGTGTTACTGTCTAATGTTTATTGTTATTGTTTTAATGTTTATTGCTTTACTTTATGAGTTTATTTATTGTTGTATTTGTTATGCTGTTGTTTTATTGATGTGTTGGGCCTTGGGACCTCTTGCAAGCTGCACCGAGTCCTTTGGGAGATGTTAGTGGGGTATAAATAAAGGATTATTATTATTATTATTATTATTATTGTAATATATAATACTGATATTGTACTATGCTAATCATATAATATACTATATGAAAATATATATTGTAAGCCGCTCTGAGTCCCCTTCAGGGTGAGAAGGGTGGCATATAAATGCCGTAAATAAATAAACAAACAAGTAAACAACGCCTTCTGAGTGTCCCTCTTGCTGTGTGGGGTATTGTCACATTGGGAGAAGCAAAAGATTTCAACAGCAAAAGATATTTAAAGATGGGCTTAAAGCCAGCCCTAAAAATATGGCACAGATGTTGTAAAGCACCAACACCACACCCACCCACCCCCGGTCAAAATAATAAACTAATAAACTCAGTACTGCAGTGGAGAGTTCCGCAGGTAGTAGGAGTCTGAAGTTCTATTGATTGGTTATGAAAATGATAGGGGATAGGGAGGAGCCCAGCAGCAGCTGCCAGTGCCCAGGAGACTTCTAGCAGCAATCTTTCCCCCTTTTATTTACCGTATATTCCAGCATATAAGACAACTGGGCATATAAGACAACCCCCAACTTTTCCAGTTAAAATTTAGAGTTTGGGATATGCTTGCCATAGAAGACTACCCCCCTCCAACACACATTAAAAATTTAAAAAACATAAGATTTCGGTAATTTTCCTATTACTGATATCCTTCTCTGCCTCTGAGATCTTGCACATGTGTGCCTGCGCTGCTTCACTGCCTCAGGAGCGAGATCTGAGAGGCCAAGAACAAAGTATGGTAATAGGATAGAAGGGTGGGCCAGATGAGTGAAAGAGGTGTGTTTTTCTGGAGACCACTCTATCTTTTTTCCATACTCCGGGCGCCCCGGACACCTGCAGCTTGCTCCACCCTTCACTTACACCTTCCTGGTGAGGGGCCCCTCACCTCGTCCTTGGGACCGTCATTTCCACAAATCCTGGTGAGTGGATTTTCTTCTACCATACTTGTACAGCGCTGCCCTTGCTGCTTTCATACACACAATGACCGTGGCTTCTCAATCTGTTGCAGCCTTCTTCCGCCTTTACAGCCGTTGTAACATGTACCATGTTATCCTCCATCTGCTCCACTGTTGAGGTCTTTGGGTCTTCGGACTGTGCTTGGTCTGGAACCTCCCCCGCGGCCACTCCTGGGAGTGCACGACTCCAGTTGTTGTGCCTACAGGTTCATCGGAACACACAAGCCCCCTCACCACGACAAGGTGACAGTCCATCGAGGGGGCATTTTTCCGAATGAAGCAGAGAGTGTTTGAGGACCGGGACATCCGTAGGGATACCAAGGTGCTTGTTTATAGAGCTATTGTCCTCCCAACCCTGCTATATGCCTGTGAGACGTGGACTGTCTACAGACGTCACATGCAACTCCTGGAACGATTCCATCAGTGCTGCCTCCGGAAAATCCTCCAAATCTCTTGGGAAGACAGGCGGACAAATGTCAACGTGCTGGAAGAAGAAAAGACCACCAGCATCGAAGCGATGGTCCTCCGCCATCAACTCTGCTGGACTGGCCACGTTATCCGGATGCCTGACCACCATCTCCCAAAGCAGTTGCTCTACTCCGAACTCAAGAACGGAAAAGAATGTTGGAGGACAGGAAAAGAGATTTAAAGATGGGCTCAAAGCCAACCTTAAAAACTCTGGCATAGACACTGAGAACTGGGAAGCCCTGGCCCTTGACCGCTCCAGCTGGAGGTCAGCTGTGACCAGCAGTGCTGCAGAATTTGAAGAGGCACAAATGGAGGGAAAGGGAGAAGCGTGCCAAGAGGAAGGCGCGTCAAGCCAACCCCGACCGAGACCGCCTTCCACCTGGAAACCAATGCCCTCACTGCGGAAGAAGATGCAGAGCAAGAATAGGGCTCCACAGCCACATACGGACCCACAAGAACACTGGAAGACAATCCTCCTCAGTAAACGAGGGATTGCCTAAGTAAGTAAGTAAGCTTTCATACAGTCGCCGCATATGGAGGGGATGCAGCTGCGGCTGTTTTTGAGCTCCCTCCAAAATATGTAGTGACCACAGATTCTCCAGTTTGGCTCAGAAGTTTCAGCACCTGCACTATAAGATGTTACCAGGCATATAAGATGACCTCTGACTTTTGAGAAGAATTTCCTGGGTTAAAAAGTTATCTTATATGCCAGAAAACACAGTAGTTATATTACAATGTCTCCAGCAAAGGATCATTGCCTTGTCACAGTGCTGGAGCCTGAGTACCTCGACGATGCCACGAGCGATTACCAGACTGATGGATAACTGGGAAATAGAGGGAGGAGGCAGTGTCAGACTTTGTATTTCTAGGAGCAAAAATGACTGCAGACGCAGACTGCAGCCAGGAAATCAGAAGACGCTTCCTTCTTGGGAGGAGAGCAATGTCCAATCTCAATAAAATAGTGAAGAGTAGAGACATCAAACTGGCAACAAAAGTCTGCATAGTTAAAACAATGGCATTCCCTGTAGTCACATCTATGGATGTGAGAGCTGGACCTTAGGGAAGGCTGAGCGAAGGAAGAGAGATGCTTTTGAGCTGTGGTGCTGGAGGAAAGTTCTGAGAGTGCCTTGGACTGCGAGAAGATCCAACCAGTCCATCCTCCAGGAAATAAAGCCCGGCTGCTCATTGGAGGGAAGGAGAGAGACTAGAGACAAAGTTGAAGTCCTTTGGCCACATCATGAGAAAGCTTGGAGAAGACAATGACGCTAGGGAAAAGGTAAGGAATAAGGAAGAGGGGTTGACCAAGGGCACGGTGGGGTGGATAGTATCCTTGAAGGGACTGGCTTGACTTTGAAGGAGCTGCGGGTGGCCACCGTCCACAGGGAGCTCTGGTCTAGGCTGGTCCAGGAGGTCACAAAGAGTCAGAAGCGACTGAATGAATAGACAACAACATATTACAAAGTAATTCTGTTAATTAATGATGTTGTTTAACATCTACATGAAGCCGCTGGGGGAGATCATTCGGAGTTTCGGGACTGAGGTGTTATCTCTACGCAGATGATGTCCAGATCTGTCACTCCTTCCCACCTGTCACTAAGGAGGCTGTCCAGACCTTTAACCAGTGCTTGGCCCCTGTGACGGTCTGGATGAGGGCGAACAAATTGAAATTGAATGCAGACAAGACAGAGGTCCTACTGGTCAGTCGTAAGGCCGAACAGGGCATAGGGTTACAGCCTGTGTTAGATGGGGTTACACTCCCCCTGAAGACGCAGGTTCGCAGCTTGGGAGTGATCCTGGACTCATCGCTGAGCCTGGAAGCCCAGGTCTCAGCGGTGGCCGGGAGAGCTTTTGCACAATTAAAACTTGTGCGCCAGCTGCGCCCGTACCTTGGGAAGTCTGATCTGGCCACGGTGGTCCACGCTCTTGTTACATCCCGAATAGATTACTGCAACGCACTCTATGTGGGGTTGCCTTTGAAGACTGTTCGGAAACTTCAATTAGTCCAACGGGTGGCGGCTAGATTACTCACCGGAGCGTCATACAGGGAGCATACCACCCCCCTGTTATGCTAGCTCCACTGGCTGCCGATCCAGTTCCGAACACAATTCAAAGTGCTGGTTTTGACCTACAAAACCCTATACGGTTCCGGCCCAGCGTACCTGTCTGAACGTATCTCCTTCTATGTCCCACCTCGGAGTTTAAGAGTTTAAGATCTTCTGGGGAGGCCCTGCTCTCGGCCCCGCCTCTATCACAAGTGAGGCTGGTGGGGACGAGGGACAGGGCCTTCTCAGTGGTGGCCCCTCGCCTGTGGAATTCACTCCCCGGGGAAATTAGGTCATCAACATCCCTCCTCTCTTTCAGAAGGAAGTTAAAAACCTGGATATGGGACCAGGCCTTTGGGTAAGCTGGCAGATGGATAAAAGACAATGACGACCAGAGTAGGAAAGGACAATGACAATGCTGGATGGATTATGGATTTATGAATTGGCGAACGTTGACCACAAGATGATTTTATTGCTTCTATTGTGTTAATTTTGTAAAGAGTAGAGACATCACACTGGCAACAAAGATCCACCTAGTCAAAGCCATGGTATTCCCTGTAGTAACCTACGGGTGTGAGAGCTGGACCTTAGGGAAGGCTGAGCGAAGGAAGAGATGCTTTTGAGCTGTGGTGTTGGAGGAAAGTGCGTGCCTTGGACTAGAAGACCAGTCCATCCTCTGTTTGCTTGATCCGTGTGTGCCTCGGATTGCAGTGCTCACATCCATAACCGGGGTCGCATCCTGCCAGGAGATGGAAAGCCTGACGTGGGGGGGGGGGGGGGACTGCAGAAAACAGCATTTTCTGTGAAAAAAATATTTTAAATTATTTATGTGCAAGAACTCGCATTTTCTATACAGAAATTTTTTTTTGGCTAGAATTATGTACCAACAGTGCCTTGGCCTTCCCCCATCAACCTGAAATAAATATCTGGTCATTGGCTCCATCAAGTGACTGGACTGACCTTGAAGGAGCTGGGGGTGGTGACGGCTGACAGGGAGCTCTGGCGTGGACTGGTCCATGAAGTCACGAAGAGTCAGAGACGACTGAACGAATGAACAACAACAAATTGTACTTTGATTGTATTAACTAGTTATAATTGTTGTTGTTATAATGTATTTTGTATATTGTATTTTGTGAACTGTTGGGCATTGAATTGTGCCTATTGTAAGCCGCCCTGAGTCCCCCCTAGGAGGTTGAGAAGGGCGGGTAGAAGCACTCCAAATAAATAAATAAATAAATAAACTTGGCCCATGGTGCCTTATCCTCCATGTCTGCTTCTTTGTATCGTTTGTGCCTCCTGAGTCTTTCTCTTCCACTTTCACCTTTTATAGCTGGCCCCAGTGGCGACATGGCCTCATGGTCCTCAAGGCGGGGCTCTTCTTCCCCCTTTCCTATATATTAACCTCCAACCCACAGAACCCTGTATCAACCATGCTCTCTTGGGGATGCCCTGGCTTCCATTTGCAGGGTCCCCCTCAGTATCTATGGGTCCCTTTGTGTATGAGCTCTCTTGCCCCGTGGATGCCCTGGCTTTCATTTGCAGGATCCCTCTCGGTATCCACGGCTCCTTGTGTGTATGTATGTATTACTTTATGTTTCACAAAACTTTGGAGTATGAAGCCACCCAGCATGACCTTGGTGACCTTTCACCAGCATCTCATGACCCGGGAACTCCCTCCAGCAGTTTTTCTAGGCATCACCTAAATACAATGGACACAAGTACCCATAATCTCCAGGGCCAATCTATCTCTATTGGCTCCATAACCCCAACTCTGTAGAGGATGACAGGATCCATTTGCAGGACTGTCCACCTTTTGTAAAGTCGCCTGGACATTACAAAAAACACACATCACCTGGCATAACTGTCCTTATGCCAGGAGGTCATGTCCTGTTTTCTCAAGATGACATTTCCCCTTTCCCAAAACTGGATTTGCTAATCTCATCACTACGGACAATGACCTATAGAAAACACAATGGACATGGGTGCCATGGGTGCCTGGCCCCGCGAATGGCTCACTCAGCAGCATTTGACACAGTCGACCACCATCTTTTGACCCACCGCCTTGCTGTTGCTGGAGTCAGGGGGAGAGCTTTAAACTGGCTGTCCCCCTTTCCTCACAACCGTGGACAGCGAGTGGAGAGGGGAGGCCTGGTCTCTGAGAGGTCCCCCCTCTCTCTCTTGTGGGGTTCCTCAGGGGGCCATTCTTTCCCCTCTGTTTTTTAACATCTATATGCGACCACTTGCTCAGCTGGTTCGAGGTTTTGGGCTGGAGTGTCATCAGTACGCCGATGACACAGCTGGTGCTGAAGATGGAAGGCCGACCGGACTCTGTACCTGATTGTTTCCATCAGTGCCTCGAGGCCGTGACTGGATGGCTGCGTGCCAGCACGTTGAGGGTGAATCCAGCAAAGACGGAGATCCTATGGCTGGGTCAACCGGGCAGTGGGGACATCCAGCTGCCTACCCTGGATGGCGAGGCGCTACGCCCGTCCTCGTTGGTCAAGAGTCTGGGAGTCCTTTTGGACCCTCTGCTGAGGATGGAGGCCCAGGTCTCCGCCGTGAGCAGAACCGCCTTCTTTCACCTGCGGCAGGCTAGACGGCTGGCCCCCTCCCTGTCCAGGGACGACCTAGCTACGGTGATCCAGGCCACGGTCATCTCAAGACTGGACTACTGTAACGCCCTCTACATTGGCCTTCCTCTACTGGTGATCCGGAAGCTCAAGTTGGTACAAAATGCAGCTGCTCGGCTTCTTGCGGGAATTCCGATGAGATGCCACATAACACCAATCTTACTGCAGCTGCATTGGTTACCAATTGAGCACCGGATCACTTTCAAAGTGATGGTACTCACCTTTAAGGCCTTGCATGGTCTGGGGCCGATGTACCTGAGGGACCGCCTCATCCCCTACCAACCCCAGAGATCCCTCCGTTCTGAGGACCAAGATTTGTTGGAAATTCCCAGTGTCAAGACCTTCCCAGCGATCCCTCCGTTCTGAGGACCAAGATCTATTGGAAATTCCCAGTGTCAAGACCTTGCGTCTAACAGCAACCAGACGGAGAGCCTTCACAGCAGTGGCACCATCACTCTGGAATATTCTGCCACCTGAAGTCCGTGCCTTGCGGGACTTACCAGCTTTCCGCAGGGCATGTAAGACATACCTGTTTCGACAGGCTTTTAATGTTTGATATTGCTGTTTTTAAATTGTTTTAAATTGCTTTTAAATTTTGTTAGATTTTAGCCATTCTTGTAAGCCGCTCCGAGCCCCAGGGGAGTGGCCGCAGTGAAGTTCAAATAATAAAATAAATAATAATAATAAATAAATAGACCACATGGGACCTTAGGGCCCCTCTTTGTTCTGTCCCTCTGTTGGGACAACAGTAATCCACTCAGAACTCTGCATTCCTTTGTCTCCTGGACCATCCTGCCCCCTGTCACTCATTGGAGAGAAGAAATCTGCATTGGAAGTGGAAAACGCCCTCTGATTGGCTGGTGAGTACCACAATTCCGCCATCCAAGCAGATTCCTTCCAGATGTCCATGACAACATCCCAGCTCTGCCAATCATGGTGAAGCCATGGTGAAGCCAGCTCCGAACGAATCTCCCCTCATGAACCTGTGAGGACTTTAAGATCATCTGGAGAGGCGCTGCTCTTGGTCCCGCCATCATCACAAGTACGGTTGGCGGGAACAAGAGACAGGGCCTTCTCAGTGGTGGCCCCTCGGCTATGGAACACCCTTCTTAGGGAGATTAGATTGGCTTCCTCCCTCCTATCATTCCGGAAGAATCTTAAGACTTGGCTATTTGAGTAGGCATTTGAGAATACGGAGTAATGGATATAATAACGGAATAACCATATGACAGAACTGGACATTGTTTTAATGATTATCGATTGAAGTATGTTTCATTATAATGTTTGATTTTATTGTTGCTGACCTTGGTGGCATTGAATTCTTGCCTTGTAAAACGCCTCGAGTCGCTGGAAGGCTGAGAGGGGCAGTATAGAAATATACTAAATAAATAAATAAATAAATAAATAGATGATAGATAGATAGATAGATAGATAGATAGATAGATAGATAAATACAAAGAATCTCTGCCAATAAAAGTATCTGTTTTGCAATGTATGGTATCTCAGCTTCCTTTAGTAGCTTACCATGAGCTGTCATCCTTTCCAGCTGGATTGAATAAATTACCTCGACTTCTTCTTCAACTGCTGAGATGTATTGATTGGGAAATATTATGCTATAATTTCTTCAGGTTTTGTTATTCATGTTTAAATTGCTTGATTTCATAGACACTGAGAGAACTGGGAAGCTCTGGCCCACAAACCTTTGACATGGAAGCCAACTGTGACCAGCAGTGCTGCAGATTTTGAAGAGCACAAATACAGGGTGAAAGGGAGAAGTGAAGGAGTTTCTCTCCCCCTTTCTGGGAAATGCTGTGACGGTAGAGAAAGTGAAGGCGCCAGGGTTTTAGGACCTTCTGAGTCCTAGCATCTTATGAGTGTATCCCTCGCTGTGTGTGCTGTGGACACATTGGGGAGTATACCGCACCCCATGGCCCATTCCCACTTTTAAAATAATAATAATAATAATAATAATAATATATCATAATAATTCAATAAGCTATTTCACAAATATGCTTAAAAGTTCTCCTTTTCTATCAGAATTTATAGGAGGTTGGAACGTGTAGATCACTCAGATTGGCCATCCATGTTTCCAGACCCTCCTCCACTTCGCTTGACGATATAAGTCTTTCTAAACCATTATATCAAAGCTCTACTCACCAAATCAGATGGCTATCCCAGCTTAAGTTGTCTGATGAATCGGGATTGTTTAAGATCCCTCCAAAGAATCGGTACGCCCTTCGCCCCCCCCCCGATACTCCAAGAACAGAAGCATTTCCTCTTTTTTGATCAGGCTGTGATTGCGATGAAATACAATCCTCTTCAAGTTTCCCTTCCCTTGACCTATGTAACTTTGATCAAGAGACCGGTGAATGCAGTTTCCTGGCTTGGTAGTCATCAGGACCGAGGACACTTACAAGGTGTGGTGTGTCGGTATATAGGTGTCACTCTTTTCAATGCAAGACCTGGCTGGCCATAGTGATCAGTGTTCTCTACCTAAGCCCAGTGGTCTTTGAATGTCGTCCGAGCGCAGGTACTTATACAAGAGGTGGCCCCCACTGGGGGGCTTCAAAAACAAGAGACGATCCTGTAGGTGTTAACTTATAGTTCTGCAAAGGACAAGGGTACCAGACTGCACAATAGGGGTTAAGTCTTGGTCAATTTGCCAAGACACTAACAACAATGAGGACCCCACGAGACTTCGGGAATGGCTAGACCTTGGGGTCTCTGCCTCTCTCTCGAGAGAGAGCTGTAGTTTTCCAAGGACCATGGGATCAGCTTCCATCCCAGCACTGCAGGGCTTTGTGTCTTGGCCCAGTGGAACTCCATAGACTCCTTTTGGTGGCTTTTTGATATCTGCTACATTCCTGGACTCCACTCTCTTCAAGGGCTCGCTCTCTACCCATGAACTTTCTTCAAGACAACTTATGAATTCATGCTGTGTGCTGATATTGTCTGCTTTTTATAATTGGTATTATTAATTTCTCTCTGGGGCCCTGGATGGGAAGATACCTGCATATGATTTCCCTGTGTATAATTTCTATATGATTTTCATGTTTCCTTGTATTCCTGACCTTTTGCCCCTTCTCCCTCCAAAGAAATATGTAAGGGGGATCACCTGGCCTTCAGAAACAAAAGCCATTAGTGGTTACTGAAACCCCCCAGCCAAAGACACTCTTGCATGGATAATAGGAAAGGATTCTTATCTCTAGCATCGGAGATGGCCCACTAGAGTAAAGAATTGTTTGGCAAAGTTTCTATCACTCTTCAAGTAAGATAAGGGGAAATCTTCCCCTCTGCTTTTTGTTTACTTCCCATTGATAGCATTAACCCCAGGCTGCCATCATTGTTCTCCTGTCTCACAGCCAGGAAGGATCTGGATATTTTTACACATGTTGATTTACAACACTCATGGACACAATAGATCAGTCCTGCTTGAGCTTTTTGTCTCGCAGGCCACATGGCATTTCCTTTGTTTAAAGACTCCTTCCCAGATTCCTTTGTGTTCTATCGTCCCGCCTCCCTCTCTCCTGATTTGCTGTTGCCGCCAGGTGGCAGAGGTCTCCCCATTGGATCCTACGGACCACTGGAGCTTCCTGATTGGTCCAGAGGCACCGGGGGCGGGAGGGCCGCCTCCCAGCTGTTTGCCCATCGCCCAATCATGGCGGGGAACAACAGGGAAGCCGGGGCAGGGAGTTTGAACTCTGCAACTTTGAATTTACTATAAATATGACTGTATTGGTGTATTCTCCTCATGCTCTGCTGGCGAATGATTGCAGCTCTGCATCCTTTTCAGCTGAATCGCAAATAAAACCTCGATGGCTTTTCTTCAACTTGGTGAGACCTTTCAACAAGCATGTGGACAATTTCAACAGAAAGGAAGAGACCATGAAAATGAACAAAATCTGGCTACCAGTATTAAAAAACTCAAATACAACAGCAAAACAACAGAGAGGAAACAACCAGGCACAGATTAACACCTCCCAGCAATAGATTTTCCCAGGCTCAGGCAGGCCTTCAAATGCTAATGAAGGTGATCAGCTGAAACATTCACACCTAACTGCAGCAGGGAAGAGCTCCTTGCCCCACCCCAGCCATTCCACAGATATATAAACCCATTGTCCTAATTCCAACAGACCTCACTACCGCTGAGGATGCTTGCCATAGATGCAGGCGAAACGTCAGGAGAAATGCCTCTAGAACATGGCTCTATAGCCCGAAAAAACCCACAAGAACCTAACTTGGTGAGACTTTTCATTGGGAAATCAGGGAAAAATATTGGGTGCTTCTCTTCTTGCCAGGAAAAAAGAACTCTTTGATGAGTCTAATTGGTCTCTGCCTCCTGGCAAAGACCCCTAAATTTTAGCTCTAGATCAGTCTTGGCTACCTGCATGATTTCCACGAAGCCACCTTCAAGAAGCCCACTTTCTGTGACAGCTGTAATGGTTTTCTCTGGGGAGTCTCCAAGCAGGGATATCGATGTTGAGACTGTGATATGATCTGTCACAAGCAGTGCAAAGACCAGGTGGAAGTAGAATGCCAGCGGCGCCTCCACTCCTGCACCTCCAATGGCACCATGCCACGCACTGCCACACCAGCAGCCACCTCGAYGCATCCCTCTTGCTCTGGGACAGAGGAAGAGGCGTTTCTTTTCCCACCAAGACAGGAATAGAGYAGGAGCCCCTTCACTGTGCCAGCAAGGGCCACTGGAAGCCACAGAATGAAGCACGCCAGMACCCAAACCGAGGCCACCAGCCCTGAGACCGGGAGGAGAGAGGAGTCACCCACAGCAAATAACCACAGCAGGAGTCAGCGCCAGCTACTGGAAAAGCTGAAGGAGTTGGAAAGGGCATCCTCAGAGGCTGTGGGGTATATTGGAAACTRGACAAGAGAGGTTTATATTTCTGTGGAAGGTCCAGTGTGGGAGAAACAGCTCTTGTCCAGCACCAACTSTCGCTCTGGGCCAGAGTGAMGAGAGGGGAGGCCAAGGGACAGTTCCACCTTGTCTCCTGTGCTATTCTAATAATATAATATAGTATAATATAATATAATATATTGTATATACATATAATATTTATAATATTATAATGTGCTGCAATATGATAATAATAAGAATATGATATTATAATTATATATTTACATTACTTGTAATATTACTAATAATATTACGACGTAGTGGTATGGTGCAATATAGCAATGTTTAATGCTGATATTATACTATGCTAATAATACAATATATTGTATGTAATATATGGCACCACAATTCAAGAGAGATATTGACAAGCTGGAATGTGTCCAGAGGAGGGCGACTAAAATGATCAAGGGTCTGGAGAACAAGCCCTATGAGGAGCGGCTTAGGGAACTGGGCATGTTTAGCCTGAAGAAGAGAGGCTGAGAGGAGATATGATAGCCATGTATAAATATGTGAGAGGAAGCTACAGGGAGGAGGGAGCAAGCTTGTTTTCTGCTTCCTTGGAGCAGAAACAATGGCTTCAAACTACAAGAAAGGAGATTCCATCTGAACATGAGGAAGAACTTCCTGACTGTGAGAGCCGTTCAGCAGTGGAACTCTCTGCCCCGGAGTGTGGAGGCTCCTTCTTTGGAAGCTTTTAAACAGAGGCTGGATGGCCATCTGTCAGGGGTGATTTGAATGCAATATTCCTGCTTCTTGGCAGGGGGTTGGACTGGATGGCCCATGAGGTCTCTTCCAACTCTATGCTTCTATGATTCTATCTGATTTGATAATCTGTAAGCTGCTCTGAGTCCCCTTCGGGGTGAGAGGGGAGGCATAGAAATGTTGTAAATAAACAAATAAATAAATAAATGTGTGGTTTAAATGGAATTGTATGAAAGCTGTATGGTTGGGGCCTATTTGGACTGAAAACAAAATCTGAAAGTATTGAGGCCTGGAAAACAACCACACTCAGGAACTGTAATTAAAAGTTGCTGACGAGAACTGTGACAATGATTAACTGTTGACATTGCTGACTTGATTAACTGTTGGTGGAAAAAATAACCTGTTTACATTGCCAAAGACAATGGCTCTTTTCAGTTAAGGAAACCAGTACCTGTTAAGAAGGAAATCAACACAAGGCACCTTAAGTTTACGAACACCAATTAAGGAGAGTCAACATCTGCCAGGAACTGGGATGGAATCAATATGTTTCAGACTGKGAAAACATCTCTTGTTCATTTACAGCTTTGGAACAACATCAGCAAAAAATATTTCTACATAAGAGATACATTACAATCCAAAAATTGTGGCAGACAGGAGGAGTCTGCTCTACCCGCCAAGCTCTTCTYCATGGGAAGGAGAGAGAGTTGGTGTATTTGCATGGTGACAGATCAGCAAAGGAACACAGAATCTGGTYGCTGCCTCCTTCTCAGGTTGGAAGGAATGCATTTCAGAAAAGTATTGTGCGTATTTGGGAGTGGCAGATTTGCAATGGTAAACAGAAGTCTGGTCACTTGCTTCTTTCTCAGGGAATGAGAAAGGATGTGTTTTGGCATACTGKAAATTTTGGAAACATTGTAAATCTGGCCTAAGAGGTGTTCTTCTGCAGGAGATGAAGGAAGAATGGTGATGTATGCATGTGAAGGGAGAATGTTTACATGTGTGTGAATGTTAAATAAAAATGTAATTCCCCTTTGTTTGTTAGCCAATGTCGATGTAGGTTGTTTAAGTATCCAATGTAGTTATACAAAATCTGTATGTCTGTATGACTAATGTCGTTCTTTGTGTAAAAGTTGCTCTGATATACCCTCTCACACTAAAATTGCAATAAAAAGAATCTTTATTTAAAAAATAGTCATAACATAGCTCTCCTTATGGTCAGAAAGTTCTTCCTGATGTTCAGGTGGAATCTCCTTTCCTATAATTTGAACTAGTATTTCCTTTAAGTTGAATCCTAAACATCTGCTCGAGAGGAAACCGATAGATGAACAAAAGCTATTCCAATACTTTGCTGTATTCAAAAAAGAATAGTGGCAAGTGGACTTGTATCCCCTGCAATTGGTTGCACAATCCTCGTTGTCTTGCTTGATGAATTGTGCTTCTACTTCATACTCAAAGTTTTTGTTGGCCTCTATGTCCTCATTGTGCTGATCCAGAGCTTCTTCAGTCCTCCTACTTTCACCAAGACAATTTTAATTAATTCTTCCAGACCCACCAGGGCACTTCCTTCTGTTCTCTTGGGACTTCCTTTGTCAGAGTTAAACTCCTAGTTTTCATGTAGTTCAGGGAGTCAAAGAAGGTCTTCATGTTCTTTTTACCCATTTCCCAAAATATTTCATTAACCCTACCATCACTGTGTACCTCATTGTTGGTAAAAAGCACAGAATTGTTGARTTTGAAGTGGACAGGAGTCCCATCAGCCTTTTTGGCACATGGCACACCGGCTTCCTTAATGGCTTCCAGGACAGGAGGGGTCTGTCCATCTGCAAAGGTGACCAGGAGTTGGATGTTATCCTTTATGTCTCCCCCAAAAATGGAGCGCACTGAGTCAAATATGTATTTCTGGGTAGGTGTCAAATGGCCTGAGGAAGCCTGGACTACAATGCAGATAGAAACCAGATGGTCAGTGCCTCCTGGTGTTGAGAAAAAATTCCTGATCTTCTCTATCATCCRTTTGTCATACTTGGTTCCTCTCGTGTCCCCAAATCCAGGAGTGTTAATAATGGTGAGAGAATAAGGAACTTTGAAGCCCTTCTGATGGTTCACCACATAAACTGTTACGTCAGAGCTTTGGCTTTCAGCTTGGGTCTTGGGAGTTCCTTCTTGAATGAGTTAGAATCGGAATTGGTCTTCCCATTGGACACCCAGGATATAGTTGATCATCCCGTTGATGAGTGTGGTCTTCCCTGAACCTATTGCTCCYATTATCATGATGACTTTCTTGGGGATTCTTGGGTTCTCTTCTCCAAGATGATATGTCAGACACCAATCAGCTGATTTCACCTTTAATGGAAGAACATAGATGGATGGTTGTCCTTTTACCACTAGCCTGCTTTTTGGGAGATATTTTTGAAGTAATCTCTCCTTCTCTTCTTCATCTAGAGATGTAGAAACCCCCACCTTTTCACTGGGAGAACTCTGGGGCCCATCAGCACACACAGCAAACACTTGGTGTCTGTTGGGTGCCTCAGAATGCAGTCCATCGATGTGGCTGAATTCTGTTTCTCTCCCTGTCCTTTCATTCCATCTACCTTTGTTCTTGCTGTTTTCATGCCCAATGGGAAGAGTCTTCACAGAAGGGCTGGCGTTACTGGTCTCACTGAGGCCTGGCTTGCACCTAGCAGCGTATTGGAACTGGTACTCCCTGTTTGGGCTTAGACCTCTTAGTAGGAAGGTCTCCTGGCTGCTCTCTGTGTTCACGGTCTTCCAGTTCTCTTCTCCCTCAATCCTGTACTCTACCTGGTAGCTGGTGATATTCTCTCTCCCGTACTCAGCTGGTTGAAAGGTCAGCTGGACGCTGTCATGTCTAATTCCACTGACAAGAAGAGGGAGAGGTTTTGAGGGAAGGTCAAAGCTGCGGCTCATCAGCTCCCCATCTTCATACAGGTAAACAGAAGTTCCTGGGTTGTCCTTGTTTGGAACAGAGGCCACAACAAACCGCAACTTCCCATTTGGTTTATTAACACGGGAAAACTCTGAAATGGATCTGGCAGCTTTACGAGACATCTGTTTATACTCAAACCAGGCCTGGCATTTGAAGTTAGTTTTTTCTTCCAAACCTTCTTTATGAAGATAATGTTGTAAATTGGCTAAAAATGGTTCCTCATCATGTAAAGAAGTGAATGTAAAGCTGATGACAAATAGCTCCCCATCTTCATACAGGTAAACAGAAGTTCCTGGGTTGTCCTTGTTTGGAACAGAGGCCACAACAAACCGCAACTTCCCATTTGGTTTATTAACACGGGAAAACTCTGAAATGGATCTGGCAGCTTTACGAGACATCTGTTTATACTCAAACCAGGCCTGGCATTTGAAGTTAGTTTTTTCTTCCAAACCTTCTTTATGAAGATAATGTTGTAAATTGGCTAAAAATGGTTCCTCATCATGTAAAGAAGTGAATGTAAAGCTGATGACAAATTCATTCTGGTGGTCAAGCACTATTTCATTCAGTTTGCTCTCAGAGGAGAGGACTTCTATCCCACTGAGGATAGCAAGGTAAGAGTTCACAAAATCCATCTCCCGCTCCTTCATCTTCAGAAACTCCTGGAGCTTTTGGCTGTTGAAGGGAGACTGGTTCATGGACCTCAGGATGTCGGCCAGGGCGCCTTCCTCTTTTCCTCCTCCCCGGATGGAAGGCAAGAGTCCTGCCAGTTCTTTCTGGAAGGTCTGCCTGTGCTGCTTGCAGAGGTCCTTGAAAAGCTGGACCTTCTTCTTGATTTCTGGGAAGGTGTTAGCAATGGGATTTTTTCCCAGATCATTACATCTCATGTCAATTTCACTGAGTTCCTCCAGAACTTTTTGGGCATCAAAGATGAGTGCTAGGCTGATCTCTTGCACCATCTTGGCCGCCCTGGAATCCATCTTGGTCAATGGGTACAGCCAAACCATTACAGGTATAGCTTTTGCTCCATCATCTCCCATCATTTTGGGAAGCTCACTGGATTGTTCTCCAGAGAAAAGTCTCCATGGAACTTGCAGCTGAAATGTTCGGTCTGGGATTTTTCTGTGCCATCGATCTTTATTTCTCCTTGTCCCACATTAGATATTGACTGCTTAATCATACCTTGGAGATTTCCCTCTATCTCTTGCACAGACTCAGAAGAGGAAACTTCTCGGTCAAAGACAAAGAAAGCCTGAGCTCCATACAAGATGGCCGTGACAACATGGGTGGCGGTCCCGTGCTCAAAGACACTTGAGTGAGAGACATTTTGGACTCCCAGGTGACTCATGGTCAGCTGTTCATACCTGGTGGTGGCTTTGTACTGCAAGGTGACTCTGGCTTGTTGTTTGGAGGTCTTGCTGTCTTGGAGGAACTTGGCAGAGCCTTCCAGATTAACCAGTCCTCCCAGGAAACTGGCTTTGAGGGAGGCTGAGGCATTGAGGGCAAAGGCCTTGTCCTCAATGGAGTCAGATGCAAGGATCTCAAATTCCGTTTTTGGCTGGGGTCTGATGCTCACATCCTTCTGAAGGGAGTCCAGGTCCCAGAGGGTGATCCCTGAAATGAAGCAGAGGAAAATGGTCAAAGCTCAGAAACACTCAGGGAGAAATACAAAATGCAAGCATCCTAAATGCGTAGCCCTGGAAACTACATAGGACTGAAAATGTTGCTAGGGATGTGATGAAAGTTCATTGCTGTTTGCAAAATACATGCAATATGAAATGTCGCAGTTATGAAATTGCCAGCTGTTTGCTCCAGGGGCCATTAGGTGCTTCCAATGGATTTTAACATCTCACCAAGGTTCTGAAGAGGGATTCGTGGCCATTTTGCTGCACCTCAGGGGCTTCTAATCCCTTCTCTTGCCTGTTCCAAACCTGATCAAACAGGAAGTCACCCAACAGCCCTGAATTCTGTAGGAAACTCCTGGGGGGGGGGGGGAGACACAAAATCCCCTAAAAACTTGACGTGTTCCCTATTTCTTTTCCATATGTTCCTCTTTTTTTTTTTTTTGCAACACACATACACACTTGCAATGGAAAACTGGGATGATAATGTCAGCTCAGCTTGGAATGGAACTGAAGTCCAGAAACTGCTGGGATCTTTTAAAGTGTTTTTGCCTGTGTGTGTGTCCATTTGCTGAAGTGTCCTTGCCCACCTCAGGCATTGAGAGATTGGCCCTTACCTGGGATGAGGGTGTCTTTCCGGCAATCGTAGAGCATTCCCAGCTGGAAGGGTCGGCCCAAGGCGGGCATCACAGTGGAATCCTCTGATAGGGCCATGGCTCAGGTCACCGGGTCACTCTTCCCTCTGTCTCTCTGCTGGAAACAAGAGGAGTGAAGAAGCACAGATTGTGTGGCCAAAGAGGGGAGTGCGAGAGGGGAGCCAAGGGACAGCACCACAAAAGTAACTCCCAGAAAGACAAAGGGTGCTGCTGGCAGATATTGCATCGTAAAGCAATGGCAAGTCTCGTCACTCTTCTGGTGACATAGCAGAGTGCTTCTCAAATTGGTTGTCTATAGACTGGTGCATGTCCCTGGGTCATTGCATATACAAGTCCCCGGTGAATTTCAGGAAAGAAACATTTGGGCCAAAATATGGTCCTGGTCAAAGCAATGGTATTCCCTGTAGTAACCTACGGATGTGAGAGCTGGACCTTAGGGAACGCTGAGCAAAGGAAGATCGATGCTTTTGAACTGTGGTGTTGGAGGAAAGTTCTGAGAGTGCCTTGGACTGCGAGAAGATCCAACCAGTCCATCCTCCAGGAAATAAAGCCCGACTGCTCACTGGAGGGAAGGATACTAGAGACAAAGTGGAAGTCCTTTGGCCACATCATAAGGAGACAGCAAAGCTTAGAGAAGACAATTATGCTGGGGAAAGTGGAAGGCAAAAGGAAGAGGGGCCGACCAAGGGCAAGATGGAGGGATGGCATCCTTGAAGTGACTGGATTGACCTTGAAGGAGCTGGGGGCGGTGACGTCCAACAGAGAGCTCTGGCGTGGGCTGGTCCATGAGGTCACGAAGAGTCGGAGACGACTGAACAAATGAACAACAACAACATCTGGCCCCTAGGAAAAATTTAATTGAAAAATATAATCTGATAGCATGAGAAGCACTGAGATGAAAAGCTTAAAGGGCAGATAAGAACAGTCCACAGTAAGAGAAACCATCTCCTTGGCCCATCAAGGTGCCACAAAGTCCCCTAGTGAAGAGACCGAAAGAATATTATCCACATCCTTGATTAGGAAACAATGGACTTCATTGCATTAAGGCAATTAAATGGATTAAAAAGGTCGCCTGAGTAGAACACTTTCCTATGAAATGGGAGAATTCCTTCCCCTCACCACACTTCCATGCAACTCAGTATATATCCTCATTCTTTGAGTTAATTTATCATCACATTACAGTTCTGAGGTCCCACCCACCATCCCTCCCCCCGCATTATTTGTTGAAAGAAATCCTCCTCTCTTTGAAATCTCAGCCTCCCTCCGTACTAACGTGAGATCTGAGAAGTTTCTGAGCATGCTCAGTTTGTCCCTTTGGGACTATAGGTTCTATGGATTTCCTCCCCTTGTTATCAAGAAATTGGACCTCCCAAATTATGAATTATATAAAATTACAATGAAATAAACACTGCAGCCATG
This sequence comes from Anolis sagrei ordinatus, assembly GCF_025583915.1. Lineage (NCBI taxonomy): Eukaryota > Metazoa > Chordata > Lepidosauria > Squamata > Anolidae > Anolis > Anolis sagrei. The sequence continues at coordinate 131,307,435 of NW_026847660.1, read as the reverse complement.
CAAATGCTAGCAGCCTTTTGCATTTCCCTAACTTTTGCTATGAAAACACCTTAGGTATGTTGCCCAATCACAAACAGGACTCCTGCCTCAATCTTCATAATCTCTTTAAAGTAGAACTGCCAAAAGGGTAAACGGAGGGTTGCACAAACCCAACAAGGACCAAGTAGCGACAGCACAATAACCCCAAATAAACAGTTCAGGGGAAGGTCCCAGGAGATTACATGTCTTTACACTAATGCACAGAACATGGGAAATAAACAAGATGAAGTCCAACTTTCAGCACAACACCACACCTACAATGTCATAGGCATCACTGAAACCTGATGGGATGACTCCTATTGCTGGAATGTAGACATTGAGGGCTATAACCTCTTTCACAGAAACAGAACAAAGGGAAGAGGAGGTGGAGTAGCCTTATACGTCAAAAACTGTTATGCTGCAGAAGAGATGCAAGACAGCAACCCGGGAAACCAGCTTGAAAGCATCTGAATAAGAATCAAGGGAACTGGGACTCAAAAAGATCTCACTGTAGGCGTCTACTACAGACCTTGTAGTATAAGAACTTGATGAAGTCTTCTGCCAACAGTTGACCAAACAGGCACAAAGGAAGATATATTAGTCATGGGCGATTTCAATTATCCCAATATTTGCTGGAAAACAAACTCGGCCAAGAGTACAAAGTCCAACAAATTCCTCGCTTGCCTTGCAGACAATTTTATGGTCCAGAAGGTAGAAGATGCAACTAGGGGATCGGCTACTCTCAATCTCACCCTAACAAATGTGGAGGACCTGATCAATGCATTTGAAGTGGTCAGATACTTAGTGGCAAGTGACCATGTGCACCTGCAAAGGGAGGCTGAAACTAAGACAAGTCAAACCCGCATTCTGGACTTTAGGAGAGCTGACTCCCAAAAAATGAAGGAAATACTGAGTAGCACTCCATGGACAACAATACTAAAAAAAGAAGAGAGTTACGGGTGGATGGGAGGTTTTAAAGAGTGTGGTGACATGGCTTGAGAGCTCCCGAGGTGCCAGTAGGAACCTGTCTGATCTCCCTAGGAAGGGAGTTACAGAGCTGGGGGGCCACCACCGAAATAACCCAAATTGGAGTAAGAAACTGAGAATGAACAATACAATTTATTTGTCTATAGAAAAGAACAATGGAATGCCATTAGGCAAAGACAAAGAGTTTGGCTGACCTTGAGAAAAAATTGTTGTGTCTGGAGAGGCCCTTCTTCATAAACATCCCATGGCTGTGAATGAGCTACGGAAGTGCCGTAAGAAGGGCACTGATGCCAAGAGAGAAGGGCGGAAATAAGGAGATATTTAAAAACAAAGCGAGAGTTAAAGAGGTTCACCGGAAACGGAACAGACTTAAGAAAGCAAAAGTTTGTATTTCCTGATACCACTGATGACCATGTATTTTTCCCAGATGCTTTGGAAACTGCCGATTCCGAGGTCACTGGCAGAGAAAGCGAAACTAGCCAGTCTGATGAAAATGTTTTGGAATCAAGCAGTGATAGCTCTCCAGAGGAACTCACAACTGGGGTTTTTAATGAGGAGCAAAGAGAACAGATTAGGAAAGACAGGAGTGAGTTGCAGCTTCTGCGAAGGTCAAATAGATCACAGGAAAAGAAAGCACAAGCTTCAAAGTCTGGGGGCGTGGCAAGAAATAGTTTCTTTAGTTTAAGGGGCCTTTCCCCCGGGCTGTCTGGCAGATCAAGCATCATTTAGACTGAGGCATCCTTGGCAGATTTCCTGCGTTCCATGGCCTGCATTCTCAAAGGATTCTAGTTTCCAAGTACAGTTAGTGAGATACTAACAGGATTCCTGGTTTTTGGATTGTTGCTTTTGGAATTGTGCTGTACTTCAGAGTTTTTCCTGACTGCTGTGTTTTTACTGTGGCCTTTTGACTTTGCATTTACCTTTCTTTGTAACCATTTTTCATCAATAAAAAGGGATTGTATTTTACCACAGACCAGTGTGGTGGATTTAATCTTATGGTCTTGTTTCCGGATCTGGGTTGCAACAGCCAAGAGAAGCAAAGAAAAGGACAGAAGTAATCCAAGGGAGAAGAAGCAAGCAATGCGGGAGAAAATGAAACTTGGAGAGTGACAAGCAGAGACAGGTTTGGATAAATAGACGTGACATGGTGACACAAGGATGCAAAAAGACAGAGTGAGGGCGGAAGCCTAAGCCAAGAGGAAGATAAGAAGGACAAATATAATATAATATAATATAATATAATATAATATAATATAATATAATATAATAAAAAAGACTGAGACCAAGAGTGAAGGGATACCGAAGATGTGGGATACCGAAGAACAGAATTGAGAATTCCAGCGATAGATAAGAGAGTTCAACAGAGAAATGGAAGATGAACAAGAGACGGAGAGAGAGCAAAGTAAGGACACTAAGCAAACAGGGGGTCAATTAGAAGTGGAGGAATAAGATCTCCACCTCTTCCACATAAATAAAGCCCATAGATAATAAAATAAGAATAAATTTCATAGAGCACAAAGACTAAATATATAGAGAACTACAGCAAGGACATAAAATAAAGGATAAATTACTGAATTATACTCCAGAGAAAATAAATAAATTTTACCAATTAATTTAACCAATTAATTTCATCAATTATTAATAATCAAATTATTAACTATTAATTTATCAAGTCATCAAACAAATTAAATTAAATATTAAATAAATCAAATCTGATATTAAATTTGATATTAAGTGCAATACAATAAAGAGATAATTAATTTACTGTCAACCATGACAACCCCCAAAACTAAAATGGACAGAGACAAACTGGATTTGCTAAGGTGCTAAAACTACAGATTTTGGCTCAAGAATATGACATGCTGATCTTAACGGGAGATGTCAATGGAGTCTTGGATGGTAAATTAGATAGAAGCACCCCAAACAAAGTACAAAAGGAAAAAAGACACTGGAGAACTACCACCGTCAATTACTAATTTGGTTGACGAATTCGATTTATTTGGAGAATCAGAAACACGAAAGAAAGAGATTACACATTTTATTCAGATTTTCATCAGCTGTGGTCAAGAATAGACATGATTTGGACAACAAATACCCTATCAACAAAGATACAAAAATTAAAATCTCACCAAGAACAAATTTAGACCATTGCCCATTAGAATTTAAATTGGTCATTGGTGAACACATAATGGAGATTAAACATCAATTTATTAAGATCAGAAGAAGTCATCAATAAAAAAAATATTACAATAATTTTTTGAACTCAACTCATCTGAAAAAAATCCCCTGTCAAATGATCTGGGATGTAGAAAAAGCAGTGATGATGTGGCCACTTCATACAGCAAAACACAAGAAAAAACAAAGCTAAAAACAAAGCCATTATGGAAACAGAAAAAGAATTGAAGAAGAACCCCCACTGCCAGAAAATAAGGAAATAACTAGAAATTTTACATAAACAAAGGGTATATCTAGAGACAGAACAGCTTTCAAAAAAATTGAAATACATAAAACACCACTTCCAGAACACCAAACAAATCTGGAAAATGGTTAGCCAGGAAATTAAGGGAAAAAAGACAAACACAGGTCCAGCGTGCGGCAGCCATGCTACTAACTGGAGCAGGGCGCAGGGAGCACACAACGCCCTTGTTGTACCAGCTCCATTGGCTACCGATTTGCTACCGGGCCCAATTCAAGGTGCTGGCGTTGGCCTACAAAGCCCTAAACGGTTCCGGCCCAAGATACCTGTCAGACCGCATCTCGGCCTATGAGCCCACGAGGACTTTGAGATTGTCCGGGGAGGCCCTGCTCTCGATCCCGCCGGCTTCTCAAGCACGCCTGGCAGGGACGAGAGACAGGGCCTTCTCGGTGGTGGCTCCTCGGCTGTGGAACACCCTTCCTGCAGATATCAGACAGGAGCCCTCCCTCATGATGTTCTGCAAGAAATTAAAGACGTGGCTCTTTGAGAAGGCGTTCTCACATGAAGTGCAATAAACGGCAATGACAACAGGAATGGTACAACGGATAATGATATTGGATTGTGGCTTAATGTGACGACGTGAATGACCTCTGTATTAGTGTTATTGATATTGAATTATGATGCTGTTGTTGATTTTGTAGATGTGTTTTATATCGCTAGGTTGTTGTTGTATTAGATTTGTGAACTGTACTTTTTTCTATGTTGTACACCGCGGTGAGTCGCCCCTAGGGGCTGAGAACCGCGGTCTATAAGCACCGTAAATAAATAAATAAATAAAGGAAAATAGCCTCCGAAGGGAATATTTTCACAAAGGACATAGAAATAATACAACCATTTAACAATTACTACAAGAAGCTTTATTCAGAAGAACACATAAGAAAGGAAGAGGTGATACAATATTTAGAAAAACAAAAATTGTCCAAAATCACAGAACAGCAAAGAGAAACACTGAATAAGGAAATAACGGATCAAGAAATTCAAGAGGCCATAAATAAGTTAGATATCTCTAAGGCACCAGGCTCAGATGGTTTTACGGCTATTTACTACAAAGTCTTTATAGATGTATTGAAACCACATTTGAGTAAAATAATGAACGAAATGCTAAAGAATCAGAAAATACCAGATACTTGGAAAGAAGCTAATATAATAATGATCCACAAAGAAAGCACAGAACCATCAGATATGAAGAATTATCTACCTATCTCCCTACTGAATTTGGATTACAAACMTTTTTACCAATCTTCTAGCGAAGAGACTAAAACTCTACCTCAAAAAAAATYGATTAAAGATGACCAAACAGGTTTTCTCCTCCAAAGAAACATCAAATAAATACTATGAATACTATGAAGCTAACAACCAGAAAAAATTGGCATTGATATTTATAGATGCAGAGAATGCTTTTGATAGCATCAATTGGAATTTTAAAATTATTTTTACTTAAAGAAATAGACACTGGATACTACTTTATAAATGCCATTAAATCTATTTATACCACCCAAGATACCAAAAACTCCAACAGACCTGGGGAAAAAACCAACAGCATCCACCACCAAAATACAACAGATACTTTTCTCCTAAAAATCAGCCTCAAGGTTAGCTCCTTAAATCCAGAAACACCCAGCTGCAACCCATCTCCTGCACACCTCCACCCCTCATTGCTCTCACCCATGAACTCCCACTTACAGATTACCAAACCCTCTAGAACTAATACTCACATTAACCCTTCCATTACCACCACCATCAACTGCAGAACATATGACAATACTGACCAAAAACATTTCACAAAAACACCAAGAAGAACTCCAAGAAAAGATTAGACTCCAAATAGTAAAAAAGTAAAATGTCTAGGAATTTTATTAAYAGCAAAAAAAAAAAAAAAAAAAAAATCCCAACTATGGAAAAATAATTACAAAATGAAATTGAAAGAGGTTAAAAAAGACTTAGAAAATCGGAGATATTTGAATCTATCCCTATTAGGCAGAATTGTGGCAATCAAAATGAATGTCTTACCAAAAATGTTATACCTATTCCAAAACTTACCAATAATTAGAAACTATCAAATATTTAAAACTTTGAATAAGGAGTTAACCAAATTTATATAGTTGGGCAAGAAACCGAGAATGATAAAGCTTCAGTGAAGACACCTCTTTCCCAGGATAGTTCTTACAGGAAAGGGGTGTTGTGATTTCGAAGACACCTAAATTGTGTGTTCAGAAGCCTGGCACCATCCATCCATCCATCCATCCATCCATCCATCCATCCATCCATCCATCCATCCATCCATCCATCCATCCATCCATCCTCCCCTTTCACCCTTCCCTTCTTCTATCCCTTTTTTTCTTTCTTTCCTTCTCTCTTTCCTTCCTCCTTACTTCCCTCCCTTCCCTTCCTCTTTCTCCTTCCATCCGTCCTTTCCTAGAAAGTTTGCCCATGCCTGTGCTACAGGGTTGTAACAGAAAGGCTGCAGAAACAGAAATTGTTAGATTAGTGCAGTTTGACCCCACTTTCACTGCCATGGAATTCACAGGAGATGTTAGTTTTACCCTTTTCTGCCAAAGCTGGCACCTCCCCAAAATACACGCCCTATGGCATATAGCCATGGCAGTGAAAGTGGTGTCAGACTGCATTCATTGGACAGTCTGGATGCACCATGTGTTTTTGTTTTGCTTGCAAACTTTTTGGAAATGCTAATTCTCTTCTTSTTAGTTGTAAGTAAACTTCTGGTTTTTAAGGTAATACTTTTATTCACCTCTACCTTCTACCTTTCATTTTTYAGTTATTGGTTTGGGGGGWCGGGGACCAAAATACTGCTTGCTTACACTTGAAAATTACCTAGGGCCAGCCCTGACCACACTCACACACACTATGTCAGAATGCACAGAGAAGTCACAAGAAGCACGTGGACAATTTCAACAGGAAGGAGGAAACCATGAAAATGAACAAAATCTGGCTACCAGTATTAAAAAAAAGACCAGCAAATAAAGAACAACACTCAGAAGACAAGGGAATTGCAGACAAGAAACAATCAGGGACAGCTAACACCTCCTAACAAAAGTCGTCCCCCCCCCCAGGCAGGAAGCAACCAGGCTTTGAAGCTGCAAGACCATTCAATGGTAATCAAGCTGGCCATTTGCGACATTCCCACTCACCTCAAGCAGACAAGAGTTCTTTCTCCCATCCTGGGCATTATTCCACAGGTATATAAACCCAATTTTCCTAGTTTCCAACAGACCTCACAACCTCTGAGGATGCCTGCCATAGATGTGGGCAAARTGTCAGGAGAAAATGCTTCTAGAACATGGCCATATAGCCCGGAAAATTCACAGCAAGCCAGTTATTCTGACCAACCATGGAATCCTTAAGACAACATATTGAACAAGAATCACTTATGGTTGCTCCAATGGCAGCCACAAGAGGGTGCCACAGACCTCCATAAAATAGAGGGACTAGGGCTCCCAAACTCATTGACAGAACTCTTGCAATAGAGAAAGAAAATCCTATATATTTCAATATGCGAGTTTAGTTGCATACATTTCTGAAATCGACACAGTTCTGGATGTATTTATATACCCCACCCTTCTCACCCCTTAGGGGACTCCGAACAGCTTACATATATAGGCAACAATTCGATGGCCCATAAACACACACCGGGTGAAATAAAAACATATACATTAAAATAATCGCTAAAAACATATCACRCATTAAAACCACTTTTTAAAAAAATCACACAATCCGATGTCATTGTCCGAGGCCTTTCCAATTGWCATTGTGCCATTCTGTGTTCTCTTTTTTGCACTGTTACTGCCTGAAAGCCTGGTCCCACATCCATGCCTTTAGCTTTTTCCTGAAGGTCTGGAGAGGAGGGGCTGATCTGATTTCACTCAGGAGGGAGTTCCATAGCCAAGTGGCCACCACCAAAAAGACCCTGTCTCTCGTCCCCACCAACCGCACCTGCGAAAGAGGTGGGACCGAGAGCAGGGCCTCTCCCAAAAGATCTCAACCTCCTAGCCTGCTCATAGAGAGGAGATACATTCGGACAGGTAAGCTGGGCCAGAACCATTTAGGGCTTTATAGGCTAAAACCAGCACTTTGAATTGTGCCCGGATTTATGCCATTGGAGGTGGCATAAGAAGGGAGTTGCATGCTCCTTGAATGCTGCTCTGGTGAGAAATCGGGGTGCTGCCCATTGGACTACTTGAAGCTTCCAAACAGTCTTCAAAGGCAGCCCCATGTAGAGCGCATTGCAATAGTATATTTGGGAAATAACAAGAGTTGTGGTGTATGTACCTTTTAATTAAGACATGTGCACTCAGGGGTGGCTCAACCCATTATGCAAAGTAAGCATTTGCAGTAGAGTTGATGTTGCCCAGGGGCACTCTTGAGGCACTCTTGGGGGAAAATAGACCTTGGCATTTGGGAGTTGTAGTTACTGGGATGTATAGTTCACCTACAATCAAAGAGCATTCTGAACTCCACCAATGATGGAATTGAACCAAATATGGCACACAGAACTCCCATGATGAACAGAAAATATATATCAATGATTGGTTGGGGGGGGGGGGGGGGCCAAAATACTGTTTGCTTACCCTTGAAAATTACCTAGGGCCGCCTCTGTGTGCGCTCATGTGCATTTTATGTGTGATTCGCGGAGACCGCAAAGAAGCACACTCCTATTCAATCCTATTGCAGTATCCGAAAAGAGTGGACAATGACAGCCATCCAAGAAGAGTACAGAAGTTACAATATCGACATGTGCTCCTCCACCATGTCCCAGTTTTCAATGTACTTACTTGATCGAATCTTCTTTTTACTGCAACTCTCTGTCTTCTTCTGGGAAACTCTAAGGATCTATAACCTCTCAATGACCGCACTTTTCTTTTTTCCTCTTGTCAAGGTTCGCAGTGGGAGGGCTGAAGTGAATAAAACGTGAGGAGTACCCCCAAGTCAGTAGCTCACCATAATCAGCCCCTTTAGCTTGAGACTACCCATGACCCATCAACGACAGAACATTCCCCTATGAGCCCTATAATTCCTCTACCCCAAATGTATTCCTGGGGAGTGAGGAGATGGAAATGGTGGTGGTGGTGGTGGGGCTTTCCACCTGGTCCTTCTGAGCTTCCTCCTCCTTTTTGGTGATTCCTAGGAGGGGCTCCGACTCTAGGTGACTATGAAGCACATTCTTGTAAATCCCACCAAAGAATCATAGGATCAAAGAGTTGGAAGAGACCTCCTGGGCCCTCATCCAGTCCAACCCCATTCTGCCAAGAAGCAGGAATGTTGCATTCAAAGCCCCCCTGACAGATGGTCATCCAGCCTCTGTTTAAAAGCTTCCAAAGAAGGAGCCTCCACCACACTCCGGGGCAGAGAGTTCCACTGCTGAACGGAATTTGCTGTTGGCATGAATACAAGATCACAGCATGAAGGCCATCCTGGAGCCTGGCACTGGCCACCATATCTGCCGACTCCCCACAACAGCTATGCCTGATGCTGGCTGAGAAGACCCCCACCCTCAAGACCCCCACTCACCTTGAATTGCAGGGCTTTCTTTAGGCTCTGGAGAGCAGCAAGAACGACCAGCAGTCAGGGCAGGCAGATTGGACCTGGGCAAAGGTCCACTCGGTGCCACCTACACACCTTTTCCTCCGCAAAACTGAAATTGAAAATATCTTGCTTTTTATTTCAGGGCAAAGTCTAGAATATTCACGTGCACAAGGCAGTGAAGAGAATCCGTTTGTTCTTGCAACTACTATCAAGGTAGCTTTGATTTAGAGCCGTGGTTTCCAACCTTCTTGTTGTTGTTGTTGTTGTTGTTGTTGACCAGGGACCACTCTCCCACATTAGTAGCAAAGGATTACAAATAGGTTTTTGGTCAACGTTAGATTTGGTTTGGTCATTTGGGGTGCTGATTCAGAAAATTGCACTGGATAGACCCCATCAGCTCTAGCTTCTGATGCAGATATATGCCATGGCTAGAGACAGGGAAAGAGTGGCAGGCGGCATGAAAGGAGCAGAAATAAATTAAATTAAATTAAGAGGAAGGAGGCTCGCAGGCCAGGTTTTCATCCTCACAGCCCACTGGTGGTTAAGAACCACTGACTTAGAGTGAGCCCATGTATGAAAGGCCTCCTGGTTCCCATCATCCACAGTCCTTTTCAAGGTCTTGCAGACTCAGGGCTGCCATTGTGGCTTCCACAATGGAATCCATTCATCTGGAAACAAGTCCACTATATTTGCAGAACTTTCCTCCAGGAAATGAGTGGATATTCTCCTGACAGTTTTCTTTATATTTAGGAATAGCAACACAATGGCATGGATTCCTAACTTCTGTATTCTGTGATATCCCGTGAGGATTTTTTCCACTTCCAATTCAACTGCAATATCAATTTAAAATAGTTAAAACACACTCAAAATGCCACAAAAGACCAGACTCGCAGCATTATTCTCCTGCCTCGACCAGTGAAGAGCTGAAGACGTGCCTGAAAGATGAAGGGCTAGAAGGCATGATCATCAAGTTTGCAGATGACACCAAATTGGGAGGAATAGGCAATACTCCAGAGGACAGGAGCAGGATTCAAAACGATCTTGAGAGAATAGAGAGATGGGCCAAAACTAACAAAAGGAAGTTCAACAGGGACAAATGCAAGGTACTCCACTAGAGTTGGAAGAGACCTGACGAGCCATCCAATCCAACCCCCTGCCAAGAAGCAGGAATTTTGCATTCAAATCACCCCTGACAGATGGCCATCCAGCCTCTGTTTAAAAGCTTCCAAAGAAGGAGCCTCCACGGGGCAGAGAGTTCCACTGCTGAACAGCTCTCGCAGTCAGGAGGAGGTGAGGTGGATCTGGAATTGGTAAAGCGGACAAACCCAGAGGGTGATTCTTCCCAAGGCTTCTTCCTCCTCATCCTGGAAAGAAGTGACGAGTGGAGTGCCATCAGGAGGGTTCCCTCCTGGGCCCGGTCCTGCTCAGGATCTTTATTCATGACTTAGATGAAGGGTGAGAAGGCAGGGTCATCAGGTTTGCAGATGACACCAAATTGGGAGGGAGAGCCAAGACTCCAGAAGACAGAAGCAGGATTCAAAACGATCTTGACAGATTAGAGAGATTTTGTTAGAAAACTAACAAAATGAAGTTCAACAGGGACAAATGCAAGAGACTCCACTTGGGCAGAAAAAAAAGAAATGTAAAGAGACAGAATGGGGGACGAGACCTGGCTCAAGAGCAGTGATATCGAGCTCCTTTTAGGAGGGGATCCCCTGCCGAAGGGATCCCCGAGGACCGCATCAAAGAGAGTCCTTAATAAACCTTGGTGAGGCCAGAGAAAGCCAATCAGAGCCGCGAGAAATATTAAAATAATAAGACCTCAGCAAAGCGGAAGAAGTCCAGCGACCGAAGCGTTTATTTAGCGATTCAGCTGATATTGGATGCATTGCAGGAATCATTCCACCGCAAGCATGCCAACACAAAGAATACAGGCATATTTACACAATTTTTGAAAACCCAGAGTTCAAAAGTTCCCGCCCCGGCTCCTCTGACGCTCCCCGCTGTGATTGGGCAACAGGGCGAGCAGCTGGGGAGGAGCCTCCCGCCCCCTGGGCTCCTGTTGCCCGCCGGCCAGCGAATCAGAAGAGGGGAGGCGGGACGATCGTGGACAATGGGAAGGGAAATGATGGGCTTACAAGTCATCAGCCAGCTGGAATGCGAGGCTTTGTCCTCGGCTGGCAGGGTGTGATTTGGGAAACAACGGTCTTCCTGTCCCTTGATGGGTTTTGGGGGGTGAGATGAATGACTGTCCCGGCAGCGGACCTCAGGGGGGATCAACGCTGCCATATGCAAATATAATTTCTTTTTTCCAAGTTTCCATAAGTCCCCTTATCCCATCAGACATGCTCAGAAAATGGGGAGGGGCCATTATGGCTATGGTTCCATGCAGGGTGAATTAATCAAAGGCGAGTCTCAGGAGAGGCAGAGGTTCTCCCTCAGGCAGTTCCTGGTCACATCATTTTGTGGGTCAAGGGTCAAGGGGAAAGGGGGAACAGACCATATTTCATATAATGATTCCTTATACAGAGTTCATATAAAAATTCCCTTCCCACCCCGCATCTTTATTTTATTACAATATTAGTTTATTAAAAGAGATTGGAAATCCCATGCTCCTGGGGAAGGTTCGTGGAAACGGAGGTGACTTGCAGTCTAAGTCAGGCCGCAAAGAGTAATTTTCTTCCTGCAGAAGTCAGCAGATGGGCGCTGAGTTGATCCATAACAAAATCCATTGCTCCGTCCTTGGGAACTATGTCTCCCACCCAAGGACTGGGTCTCCTGGCCAGCCACCTCTCCAGGGTCTCCTATGGGCATCCACAGCAAGCCCCCGGCTGTGGGGCCGGGCAGGGACGAGCGGCAGCAAGGAGAAATGGGCTGCTTTGTGTAGAGCCAGCCGAGTTTGACAATCAGCTGTTTCCCTGTTCAGATTTATTACTTAAAACAAAACAATTATTTCCCAGGCGAAGGGGTCCAAAGTGAAAGAAAGCGAGATAGCAGTGAGTCTTAGAATTAGTTGTAGAAAAATATAAAATTAAAACGGAGCTGATCCTCCATCTTGTAATTTTGGCGGATAAGGGGGTCCAAAGTGGCAGTTTCAGTATCCACGGTTTTAACGACCGCAGGTCCTGCATTCCGGGGGTGCTGGAAAAGCATCCCCGGTAGGCTCACGGTGCTCCGTAGCCTGGAAAAAGGTTTATTTCATGTTTAGTGGAGGTTCAGGCAAGGAAAGGGACACAAAGTATCAAGCGGGAAAAGTTTTAAAGTTGCAAAACTCAAGTACTTTATTAGGGGTTAGTTACAATGCCAGGGCTTGGGGGAAAGTAAGGAGAAGCTGGAAGCAGTCCTTCGTTTGAGCTGTTGACTGGGGCACATTTCATCAGTTTTTCCAATTTCAACTTCCAGGAACTGTGGAACTCTCCGCTGCGGGGCAGACCAATTGCTGGGCGGGGGCTCCCGTCATCAGTACTGTTGAGCCATGCATCCCACTGAGCCTCCTTATGAGAGAGAAGAGGCCAAATAGAGTAAAATCAAATAAAAGGACTCTCTGACTAGTTGGTTTGTATAATCTGCACATCTCAGAGGATGTTTACTGCAAGGAAAGCGCACCTGAGCTCAGGCGCGCTTTCCATCTCAACAATTTGTTATTCGTACCTTTTACATTAGCTAACCATCTTAATGGAGCATGGTCCGTTTGTAAGGTGAACTTCCTACCCCATAAATACGGTTTTAGTTTCTTAACGGACCAGATAATGGCATAGCATTCTTTTTCAATTGTTGACATACTATACTCATTAGAATGCCATTTCTTACTTAAAAACAATATAGGTCTGTCTTCTCCTTCTCTATCTAGTTGGCTTAGGATAAGTATCTGTTTGGGTTACTTTATTTAACTGCCTATAATCTACGCAAAATCTAACTGGCTTGTCTGGCTTCTGTACTAACACTATGGGTGAAGCCCAAGAGCTAATTGATGGAACAATGTTACCTAGGCCCAACATTTCTTTGATCTCCCTTTCAATACATTCATTAATTCTCCCCGTGACTCTGTAGGGTGGAGACACTATAGGAGCTGCATCACCAGTATTTATTTGATGCTGGACTCCCTGGACCTTCCCTGGTAAATCTGAAAATATATCTTTATATTTACTCAAAACTTCCACAACCTCTCTTCGCTGTGGTTGGGACAATTCTGTGTTTATTTCTACTCGATCCAAATTTTTGTATTGTTCACGATCACCCTCCCAAAAAGAAAAGGGACCGGATTCTTCTTCCGAAACAACAAAATACACATTAGCAGACCTTCCAACATAAGGCTTTAACATGTTTACATGAACTCTTCTTTCCACATTTGAATGTTCATCATAAATATCATAGTTTATTTGGTTGTGTTTCCTGGTGATCTTCCAGGGTCCCGACCAATCTAATTGAAGTTTGTTGGTTTTGTTGGGAGATAAAAATAAAACTTCATCTCCGATGTTGAAGATCTTTGGCTTAGCAGTAGAATCATAATAGTCTTTTTGTCTCTGCTGAGCTGCAAGCAAATGTTCTTGTGCAATGTCCCTAGCCAGTTGCATTGTTGATTGAAGATCCTTTAGATACTCCGACACTGGAACTGGATCTGTTGCTGGATTTTCCTCCCAATATTCCTTTATCAGGTCTAGTGGACCACGAGCTTTCCTTCCATATAGCAATTCAAACGGACTGTAGCCAGTACTGTCATGAGGGAGCCAAAGCGAACAAAGGTTTTAAAGATTCATCTGCTCTTTGTTCCTGTTGAATTTCTCTGACTCCTCCCGTTTTCTTAATAAGCTCAGCAACCGTAGCGCTGGATTCTGGATTCTCATCCCCATCCTGTTGTATGGCGAAACACAAGGCTTTTTGATCAGGGCTTTTGTTGTTATATTCTTCCTCCTCACACATCATCCTCCAGTTTTCAATCTTCTTAGCCAGATCATTTCCAATTAAACATCGGTATGGTATGTCTGGACTGACTGCAAAATCCCACATACCCTTCCAACCTCCATATTCTATTGGCAAAGACACCACTGCTGTTGGTATTGCAGGTCCCAAGCCTTTTAATCTTATTTCAGAGATAGGGCGCTGAAATTTCTGAGGTATTATATCTGGATGTACAATACACACTTCGGACCCTGTGTCCCGCAGTCCTCTCATGTCTTTGTTGTCAATGGAAATGGATTCTAAATAATCCTCCGATGGGGTGTTTGACAAAATGAACAAACACTGTTTCTCTTGAGGCTCTGTTTCTGAACTCTCCTTTGACACAGTATCTGGTTCTGTCTTCTTTGTTTCTTTTACTTTATTCACAAAGAGGGTTGTTTTCTCTTTTCTTAAAAGGGGACATTGATACTTTATATGGTCCCACTTTCCACACTGAAAACACCTCCTTTTTCCCTCAGGAGCAGTTTGACTTGTTACACCCTGCCTCCTCCAGGTGGGGTTTTCTATTTCAGAACCTTTTCCTTGCTGTGGGTGCGTTTGATGTTGGTAAAATGGCTGCCTGTTTGTTCTTTTATCACTTGGCAGATCTTCCCTTTTGAATCCTTCTTTTAGGGTAATTATTTGATCTACCATAACCGCTGCCTCTACTATAGTGGATGGTTTTCGATCCTGTATCAGCCAGAGAAAATAGGAAGGCACCAATTGGAAAAATTGTTCCAATTTTAAAAGTTCTCTCAGCTGTTGGTAATTTTCCACCTCAGACGTCCTTAGCCAACTATCGAACAGTTGAGACAATTTAGAGGCCACCTGAGCAAAACTTTGATTTTTATCCCTTTTTAGGGTCCTGAATTTGAATCTGTAAAATTCAGGAGTTAATCGAAATTCTTGTAGAATCTGTTTCTTAAATAAATCATAATCCCCATAGGACTCCTCAGGCATTTCTCCATAAATTTGTAAGAGCTTTCCACTTATCTGAGGCCTTAGGTATGTCATCCATTTTTCCTTAGCAACCCCGAAATCCCTACAACATCTTTCGAATGAGATTAAAAATTTCTCTACATCGTCATCCTTAGTAAATTTAGGAAATCTCTTTATCATATCTGGGTTATCCACTCCAGAGCTCCCTTCTTGGATGTTACTGGATGTTTGAGACAAAGCTAATTTTTGCTTTTGCAGTTCAAATTCCATTCTCTTCAATTCTATCTCCTGTTCTCTCTCTTTTTGTCTTTCTTCAAACTCTCTTTCCCTTTGTTTTGCCTCTATCTCCAGTTCTCTCTCCCTTTGTTTTGCCTCCCTTTGTCTTTCTTTTGCCTCGATTTCCAATCGTTTCATCTCTAGTTTGTACTTAAAAGCCATTTCTGACACAGGCACTGGCTCCGTTTCTGCTTCAGAGCCCGAACTTTCTTCTTGGTCTCCCTCTGTTTCCTCAACAAGCTTTTTCTGTCGCCTGGTAGCCATATTCCAATAACTTTTACCTCACAACTTATTCTTAAAATAGTCTTAAGGCACTTGATCAGTTGTTAAACGTATCCCGTCGTCTGCCACCAATTTGCGAAGGGGTCGTTATACTGCTACCACTAATTGTAACGATGCCACCAATTTGGGAAGGAGCTCAGGCCCCAAATTTGGTAAGGGGTTTCAGGAGAGAGAAGTTTCGATTTATTATTTATTATCCTTAATGGTGCCACCAATTTGTGATGTGAGGTAATTTTGGGAGATTGGGCACACTGAACGCCGAATTAATGGAGATGAGGCAGTCTTAAAATCAAAGAGAACAAGTTTATTTTGAAACAAAGCGTATGGTTGCAGTTTGGTGATAAACTTGGAAAATACTTGGAGAACGTTACATATAACTTGGTTGCGATACAGTTCAGTCTTCTGATGTTACAACTTATAAATAACCTTTGCTGTGGTGAAGCACTTTATTAAACAATGGTTCCTGAGGTGAATAGTCTTCCTGTTTGACCCTTCCGTGATCAAACCTCAGATCTCTAGTTCACTTTTAACTAGTGATCTAAACGAGCTTCTATTAGTCTTCTCTAACTAATAAAACTAATAAGGTTTCCCCTTCAGCCTTCCTGAACTGAAGAAACCTCCGACTATTCACAAACACTGCTTCTCTACTTCCCACTCTCTCTCTCTCTCAACTCTTCACTTCCCTGAGCCTAAACCTAACTCTTCATGACTCTTCACTCCTCTGAGCATAAACCTAACACTGACTTTAACTGTCGCTTTTCAAAACTCCCCTCTCTAAGCTCCTCCCACTTCTCTACAGCATTGTTTCCATGGTAACACACTCCTCACAGCTAGGCCGCTCCAGCATTAGCATCGTTTCCATGGTAACACACTCCTCACAGCTAGGCCGCTCCAGCATTAGGGCAACCAGTGTAAACACAAATACAGTTATAATAATATCATTTACAATCAATACAGTTTATAATCATATCATTTACAATCAACTTCTGTACACAAGGAAACTCATAGCCCAGTTTAACCACATGACAACCGATTACTCTCTGGGGTTTTGTTCAGGGCTGTTTCCGTTCACATGAACTCAGAAAAGTTCCACCACAACCGAGGCATCCTGTTTGCTTCTTTCTGGTCCTGCAGCACATTCTGCAAAACTAAGAACAAGATTCACTCCCAAGTCAGTTATTGCAGTATTATTGCAGTATTATCTAGATTAATTTAATTTCAAGCCAGTATTTTTTAATATATTTTTCTTACACTTCCCTTTATGTTGTTTTAATTCATTATATTTGTGGTTCTTGTGTCCATTCAAGTCATTTCCAACATATGGCGACTTTAAAGGTGAAGCTTTCACAAGGTTTTAATGGCAAGATTCCTTAAGAGGGGGATGGCTTTCCTTGAAAGGGCTGAGAGAGTGTGACTTGCCCAAGGCAACCCGTGTTTGGTCAGAGGCGTCCTGAGATTTCCTCCATTTGCACTCTAGCCTCCTTCTCGTACGTTTCATCACAGCCAGCTCCCCAGTGAACCAAGGAGATGGTATGTCTCGACGCAATGAAATGGCGCGTTCAGGAGCTAGAGCCTCACTTAGGGCCTATACTGTGGCTATACGGGTAGCCAGGGAGTCTTTCACGACTGCCCGCATAGCGTCTGCATCAAATAGATCTTTGGAGTTGTTTCGGGTTGTCGGGGAACTCCTTCACCCACCCCACCCCACCCCACCCCCGAGGTCTTTTTCAACTCTGTGCTGCGAGTTTGCGCACCACTTTGCAGATAAAGTTGCTCAGCTACGCCTTGAGTTGGACTCCAGTTTAAACACAGTGCCAGAGGAGGTGACCGAGGCATCTGCTTGTCTGGTTTTGTGGGATTCTTTCCGGCTTGTTCATCCTGAGCATGTGGAGGAGGTCCTTGGGGCTGTGAGGGAGACCAAGTCGCCTCTGGACCCCTGCCCGTCTTGGCTAATTAAATCGGCCAAAGGTGGGTTGATTGATTGGTTTATGTTGATCGTTAATGTATCGTTGGAGCAAGGTATTTTTCCTTCTGGACTAAAACAGGTTGTGGTCAGACCACTCCTGAAAAAGACTTCCCTTGACTCCACAGTCTTGAACAACTACAGACCAATCTCCAACCTTCCTTTCTTGGGCAAGGTGTTGGAGCGGGTGGTCACCTCTCAACTCCAGTGCTTCCTGGATGACATCAATTACCTGGACCAATCACAGTCCGGCTTCAGGCCTGGTCACGGCACCGAGACAGCTTTGGTCACCTTGGTGGATGACCTCTGTAGGGAGCTGGACAGGGGGATTGTGACCTTGTTGGTTTCCTTGGACATCTCAGCAGCTTTCGATGCCATCGATCATGGTATCCTTCTGGAACGACTCTCCGGGATGGGTATTGGAGGCATGGTTTTGTCATAACTCCAATCCTTCCTGGAGGGCCGTTCCCAGATGGTGAAGCTGTGGGGTCCTGCAAGGTTCCATTCTGTACCCCATGCTTTTTAACATCTACATGAAACCGCTGGGAGAGGTCATCCGGAGTTTTGGAGTTGGATGCCATCTCTATGCAGATGACACACAACTCTACTACTTTTTTCCACCTAACTCCAAGGAAGCCCCTTGGGTACTGGACAAGTGCCTGGCCACTGTGGCTGTCTGGATGAGGAGGAACAAGCTGAGGATCGATCCCAACAAGACAGAGGCCCTCCTGGTCGATCGTAAACCAGATCGGGGTATAGGGTGGCAACCTGTGTTGGACGGGGTTGCACTCCCCCTGAAGCCACAGGTCCGCAGTTTGGGAGTCCTCCTGGACTCATCACTTATGCTTGAAGCTCAGGCGTCGCCGGTGGCCAGGAGGGCCTTTGCATAATTAAGACTCATGCGCCAACTGCGACCATACCTCGTGAAGGTGGATCTGGCCAGGGTGGTCCATGCCTTAGTCACCTCCAGATTGGACTACTGTAATGCACTCTATGTGGGGCTACCCTTGAAAATGGCCCGGAAATTTCAATTGGTTCAAGGAGCGGCGGCCAGGTTAACTGGTGCTCCTTACAGTGAGCGGTCAACCTTCCTGTTTAAGGAGCTCCATTGGCTGCTGTTCATTTTCTGGTCCCAATTCAAGGTGCAGGTGCTTATCTACAAAGCCCTAAATGGTTTGGGACCCGCCTACCTGCGTGACCGCATCACTGTGTACGAACCCACGTGATCTCTTCGATCATCTGGAGAGGCCCTGCTCACGATCCCACCTCCATCGCAAGTGCATTTGGTGGAGACAAGGGACAGGGCCTTCTCGGTGGTGGCCCCTCGACTCTGGAACTCACTTCCCAGGGACATCAGACTGCCCTAACTCTGGCAGTCTTTCGGAGGAGCCTGAAAACGTGGTTGTTCCAGTGTGCCTTCCCAGAATAAGGAAACTCCCAGCAATATGTCCCTAAACGCACTTTATTAGTGATCTAGGATTGTCTGCACACTCTCCCTCTCCAAAATTTCTATCCTGTTTATATGTCACCTGGTCATGCCCAGCATTATTTTTTAAATTTTTAATTAGTACATTTGGCCCTGCCATAGGTTTTTAAACGTCATTGTGTTATTGTTAATGTTTATTGCTATTTTCTGTTTATGAGTTTTATTTATTGTTTGTATTACTGTTGCTATTGTTTTTATTGTTGTATTGTGGGCTCAGCCTTATATCAGCCGCACCGAGTCCCTTGGGGAGATGGTAGCGGGGTACAAATAAAGTTTTATTCTTCTTATTATTATTAGTGACTAACAATGGCCAAGAGAGGATTTGAACCCTGGTCTCTAGGCTTGGGCGATCAAGAAAAAAATTGGTTCTAAACTCGTTTCGTTTCTAGGGTGCGCTAGCGTTTCTAAATTCTGAGGACTTCCGAAATTTAAGATTTCGAAATTTCGAAATTTCCGAAATTTCGTAAATTACGAATCGATTCGTTAATGGCGGACGCGATTGCGCAATATGCTAAAAAATCCTCCAAATGGGACAGGGGGAACTTCTGAAGCTTCCCTCTCCCTCTGTGGTTGACTGTTGGTGTGAAAAAACAAACAACAACTGTAGTATATTATATTATATTATATTATATTATTATAATATTATTATATTATATTGTATATTATATTATATTATTATAATATTATTATATTATATTATTAATATATTATATTATATATATTATATTATACAATTATAATATAATAATAATATAGTAATATAATATATAATATTATAATATAATATAATATACAATACTGTAATATAATAGTATTATAATAATATAATATAATATATATTATTATTATATATTATATATTATATTATAGTATTGTATATTAGAGTGAGGCAAGAAGAAGCCTGAGGAAAGAGGAGGGAAGCAGCAGAGCAAAGGGACCGGAAGTGGGGTAAATGCGAGATTGTAAAACTTGCACCAGACATACGAAAATAATTACGAAATAATTACGAAATAATTACGAAAATTGGAAAAATTGTTTCGATTCTTAATTACTCCTCACACTATTCCTGCATGGCTCAATATTGGATCGTAAGCTAATTTAAATACGAATTAATTAACGAATTACGAAATTAACGAACTGGATTGCCCAAGCCTACTGGTCTCTAGAGTCAAACCACATCACTCCAGCAATAAGTGAGGGAAGACCGTAATAGTAATGGGAGAAGTTAACTATCCTGAAATTTGTTGGAAAACAAATTGCCAACATCAGAAGGGGTGGAGATAGCAAAAGTTATTACTCAGGAAGACTATGCAAGTTGGGGGAGGGCAGTTGAGCTGATTGGGGAGGGCAGAGCATCAGGTCCAACAAATTGCTTTGCAGACTATTCCTGGTCCAGAAGGCAGAAGAGACAACAAGGAGATTATGTGATTCAGATCTGATCCTAACCAACAGCGATGGCCCCGTAAATGGGGTGGATGTAGTGGGTTACTTAGGTGGGAGTGACCATGTTCTCCTGGAGTGTGTTATTCAGCAGAAGTTGGGTCAAACTGGCC
This sequence comes from Anolis sagrei ordinatus, assembly GCF_025583915.1. Lineage (NCBI taxonomy): Eukaryota > Metazoa > Chordata > Lepidosauria > Squamata > Anolidae > Anolis > Anolis sagrei. Next base: position 131,286,976 of record NW_026847660.1, on the reverse strand, counting down.
GAGATCCCACGATGACAAAGACCAAAATAGAACAGAGTTCATGATGGATGCGAGTTTCTGAAAAGGGGAATATTGGAGGCACACATTCAAACAGTTGAAATGAGGAGGAAAAGAAGGAGGTGTTTGAAGAACTAAGATTTAAAAGGGGCATGAACAAGAAATGAGAAAAGGTAGAAATCACAAAAGAGGAATTCAAATGAGTAGCCAGCATATGCAGAGGAAGTTAGGCTGGATCTACACTGCCCTATATCCAAGGAACTTATCCCAAATTATCTGCTTAGATTATCCGTAGACTCATGTAACCTAGTTCAAAGCAAATAACATGGGTTCAGATCCTGGGATAGAGGGCAGTGTAGATCCAGCCTTAGAAAAGCCAAAGCACAGAATGAGCTCAAGCTTGCGAAAGACGTTAAAAACAGCAACAAGGGCCTTTTTTTTTTTTTGGTGATGTTAAAGCTGAACAGACCGTTTTGGGGGTCCTGCCTCTAAGCAGGGACCAGCGGAAGCCACCAAGAGAGTCTGCGATGTCTGGTGAGCGATAGAAGCAAATACAAGATTTCCCCTATTTTCCCAAATAAATCTCACCAGGATGAAGCGAAGGTCACTGAAATTTATTTTTCTATTCCAGCTGGAAGAGGATGACGACCACAGTAATCTGCTGAAGAAGCCAGCATATCACAATACAGGAAAATACACTTCTTATACATTTCCATGTTTGAATTTCCCGCCCCCTGAACCAGCTTTGCTGTGATTGGCCAGTGGAATCCCAGATGTCAGTGGGCCGGGAGGAGAGGCTGGGAACTCATGCGTCTCAACCAATGAGAGTCCAAGCCTCACTTTGGCCTCTCGATCAATGGTGTTTGAAGAGGAGCGGCAGCAGTAGAAATAAGAGAAATAGTTGCTTAATGATGGGATTATGAATGGCCCTTCCTGGACCTTATTGATAAACGATCTGGGTGATTGCTGGAAGCCCTCAAGCCTGATCTGGTTATTGACATGAGGTTCTAAAACAGCATTTTCATCTGGACCTTCAGAGCCAGCCCATTGTTCAAGGATGCAGTGATACTGGTATCTTGATGGGATCTGTTGATCCAATTTGATTTACTGGGAAGGGGGAATGTCATTGTCTGGAAAGCGGCAACATCCCCTTTTCCTCGGAGAGGGGAAATGTCTTTTGTGAAGAGTGATTAGGATGTAAACCGCTGTGAGTCGCCTTCGGGCTGAGAACAGTAAGGTAAATAAACAAATAAATAAAATGTCCAAGGGCTTTCTACTCCTCAAGTGGCCTGGTCTTTGACCCTCCGAGGCTTGAGGAGAGGGCCCATTTGTCTATTGTTCATATTTTGAAAATGCTTGCAAAGTCCTTTAACAAAAACGAAGACCCAGGTGGTTGTGACACCTGGGCCCTGGAATGCCGGTCAAAGTTCATAAAAAGGTCACCTTGCTTCACATTTTATACAGATATATATAAAATTATAGAGGTTATTCAGATACACATATAGGGATTCATGGGGGCAAAGTGGGGAACCCTTTACACTAAGGAAAGGCACAAGGAAATTTGGGACATGCAGGGTGGGGGAAAGAGGGGTCCCTGTCACCTGAAGTTCAGAAATGGGAACATGTGGTTCATTGAGGCACCGATCAGCCGAAGTCCATTCATAAAATTGTTTGAGTCCACAGTGCTCTCTGGACGTAGGTGAACTACAACTCCCAAACTCAAGATCAATGCCTACCAAACCCTTCTAGTGTTTTCTGTTGTTTATGGGAGTCCTGTGTGCTCCATTTGGCTCAATTCCATTGTTGGTGGAGTTCAGAATGCTCTTCGATTGTAGGTGAACTCTAAATCCCAGCAGGTACAACTCCCAAATGACAACATCAAAAATGTTTGAGTGAAGGACATATGTTGGGTTGTTAGGTGTGCGCTGTCCAAATTTGGTGTCAATTCCCCCAGTGGTTTTTGAGTTCTGTGAATCCCACAAACGAATATGACATTTTTATTAATATAGATTCAAAGCAGATCACCTGGGATCAGGTCCTGGGATATAGGGCAATTGAGAGCCTTAGAAAAGCCAAAGCGCCGAATGAGCTCAGGCTTGCTAAAGAGGCTAAAAACAATCACAAGGGCTGTTTGGTGATGTCTGTAGCCAAAGGAAGAACAAGGAGGTGATAGGTCAATAGCGAAGGTGGTGAAATGCTAACTGGGCCCAGGAAAAGGCAGATCGACTCCACGCCTTCTTTGCCTCGGAAGTCTTCTTTCACCCAAAAGCTAAACTGGGCTCCACTTGGGGATGATGGAGCTGAGGATGCAGGAGGGGAAGTGCAGCACCAAAGAGGTAAAAGGGCAGCACAGGAATACCTGGCTAATCTACATGAATCCAGATCTCCAGGACTAGATGAATTGCATTCAAAGGCATTTTAAAAACTGGCAGAAGTAATTTCAGAACCAATTGCAATTGTTTTTAAGAATTCCTTGAGAACAGAGGAAGTCCCAGAAGACTGGAAGAAGGGAAACCTTGCTTTTCCAAAGAGGCCAGGGATTCTTCTCAGAGAATGGGGTAATCTTCTCTCCAGCTTCCCTATGTCTTAGAGCAGGAGTCCTCGAACTTTGTAAACAGAGGGCCAGGACACACTCCCTCAAACTGTTTGAAAAAAAACATGAATGAATTCCTATGCACATTACACATATCTTATTTGTAGTGCAAAAAACGCTTAAAAACAATACAATAATTAAAATGAACAATTTTAAGAAACACAAACATTTTAGTATTTCAATGGGAAGTGTGGGACTGCTTTTGGCTGATAAGATGTCATTGTTGTTTGTTGTTGTTGTTGTTGTGTTGTGTGCTTTCAAGTCATTTCAGACTTAGGTTGACCTTAAGTGAGGGCCAGGTAAATGACCTTGGAGGGCCATATCCGGCCCTTGGGCCTTAGTTTGAAGACACCCGTCTTAGATCTTTCAATTTTTGAGGTAGACCACAACCTGTCTCGTTCTCGCTTACTCCTCCGCTGCTCTTCCTCTTCCTCACGCTTAACCTCCTAAAGACCTCTTGCCCACAAAAAGTTCATTACACTTGGGTGAAAAAGTCTCGCTGTGGCTCACTGTGCGACAGAAATTGGGTGGAGGAGGATCTTAACCTTGAAGGAACGATAACCCTTGAAGGAACGATAACCTTGCAGAGGAGTCCCAGCTCTCAAGTCAAAAAAGAACGCAGCAAGAAATCTGCAAGGGAGAAAAAGGTGAGCATAATAAGAGACCAGAAGGATGGTGAAGGATCCCGGGAAGTGGCAGGGATCATTGATTATTTATTAGATCTCTTTTCCCACTTGCTCATCTTCTGTGGGGCACATCATGCTATTGGCAAACATCCCTAGGCATACAAACTTGCAAAGGAAAGGGCTTCTTTGTTAACCTGGAGCCCAGAAATTCAGCACCAGCAGGAAGCCAGTGGTCCTCTCCTACTTTGGGGGATATCACGGACATGTGCCGGAAGAAGCAAGGGTACAGTATAGGGATTCTTGATCATCATTTCTATCCTGCTCTTCCTCCAATTGGATCAGGCCAGGCACAGAGGCCTGAATTTGTTTGTTTGTTTGTTTGTTATTTAGGGCTTTTATATCCCATCCTTTCTCAACCTCTGCAGAGGGATCCCTAGCAAATATCTCCAGTCCTCAGATAGTTTATTTATTCCCAAAGCTGTTAATTGTACCCATGGCAATGTCTCTCCACCTTCTGATGTAAATTGATCCGACATGGTGCAAATCTCTTTGATTTCATAGGTCTATTTTGGTTGGGACTAACAATAGGATTCAGGTATGGTCTCCACTGGGCTGAGCATCTTCTCTCTCCTGAAAGCAGTTGGTTGATCTGTTCACAGAAAACATTCGGAAACCCCTCAACATTGTGCGAGACAACTCTAACGAGGTGAAACTTCAAAATGTTGCAGACAGCAATGCCAATTTGGAGCCCCCGGTGGTGCAGTATTTTAATCTATTGTATTATGTATGTTGGTTTGAAATGTTTTATAGTTAGCATTGAATTTTTTTTCTGTTCGCCGTTCTGAGTCCCTCTACGGAGGTAGAGAAGAACGGGATGCAAAAGTTTTAAATAAACAAATAAATAAAATGTTGAAAGCACAGTTGACTTCTTCCCCCTCAAGCCAAGGCATCTATCAAAATGTTGTAAAGTACTGTATCTACTCGAGGATAAGCCGACCCGAATGTAAGCCGAGGCACCTAATTTTACCACAAAAAAAACCTGGGAAAACTTAATTGACTCGAGTATAAACCGAGAGTGGAAAATGCAGCAGCTACGAATACATTTCAAAAATAAAATTACATTAAATTGAGGCATCTGTAGGTTAAATGGTTTTGAATTTTTACATAAAACTGTAATTTAAGATAAGACTGCCCAACTTCTTTTCAATTCCAATTACAAATGCAATCTTTATCTGACATCTTTCTGTGTTCTTCATATAGAACGGGAGAAGGAACCGAAAGAGCTAGACGTGGTTAATTATTTGCCACCAAAAGACATGGATGACTTGCTCTTGTTGCAACGTCTTTACCTCTGCTTGGAAAGCGAAACTATTTCCATCTGTTTCCCACTGACCTTCTCCTGATTTTATAGTCTTGAATATTTTCTCTTTTATATTGGTGATAGTAAACATCCTACTAGTAGTAATTTTATTGATTAGCCCTTAGGCCATATCACGATACCAAACAAAACAACAAGGCTTGATAAGACTTGATTGCACTCTATGTAGTAAGCTAAAATAAGACAGTGGGTTGTTGTAGGTTTTTTCAGGCTGTATGGCCATGGTCTAGAGGCATTCTCTCCTGACGTTTCGCCTGCACTTTGGCAAGCATCCTCAGAGGGAGTGAGGCCTGTTGGAGCTAGGAAAAAGGGTTTATATATCTGTGGAATGACCAGGGTGAGACAAAGGACTATTCCCTGTTTGAGCTAGGTGTGAATGTTCCAACTGACCACCTTGATTAGCATACAATGGCCTGACTGCGCCTGGGGCAAACTTTTGTTGAGAGGTAATTAGATGTCGTTGCCTGTTTCCTCTCTGTTGTGCTGTTGCAATTTTAGAGTTTTTTCAATACTGGTAGCCAGATTTTGTTCATTTTCATGGTCTCCTCCTTTCTGTTGAAATTGTCCACATGCTTGTGGATCTCAATGGCTTCTCTGTGTAGTCTGACGTGGTGGTTGTGAGAGTGGTCCAGCATTTCTGTGTTCTCAAATAATATGCTGTGTCCAGGCTGGTTCCTCAGGTGCTCTGCTATGGCTGACTTCTCTGGTTGAAGTAGTCTTCAGTGCCTTTCATGTTCCTGGATTCTTGTTTGGGCATTGCTGCGTTTGGTGGTCCCTATGTAGACTTGTCCACAGCTGCATTGCTTTAATTGTTTTTAATTTGCCTTAGGTTTTGTATTGTTGTATTGTGTGTTGAGGCCTTGGCCTATGTAAGCCGCATCGAGTCCTTCGGGAGATGCTAGCGGGGTACAAATAAAGTTTAATAATAATAATAATAATAATAATAATAATAATAATAATAATATTTGGGATGTAACCAGAGCGTGGACGACCGTGGCCAGATCAGACTTCAGACTGATGTCAGGCTCCCTTGGATCCCCCAATACAGGATCCCTCTGGAGGCTCGCCGTGGGCTCCAGCCTATCATTGATAACTTCCTCCAGCACTCTCGCCTTTGTGAATGTGTCTCCCCTTACAACACCCCTGTCTACCTAACAAAAATGGCTTTGATACCCTAGGAATAGAGGGCGAGAGAGTGAGCTCGATATCAAGAGTGTGCCCTGTCCAAGGTTGCCCATTGGTTTTCCGTGCCACATTTGAGCTTGAATCTCCCAAACTTCAATGTTGTCTCTTTTCCTTGCTTTAGGTACTTGGTGTTGGTCTCCACCATGAGGCTTTTCAGAGGACCCGCTCCTCTCCTTCTCTTGGTGTTCCTGGCAGCTTTGGTCACCCAAATGGATGCGGCCAAGCAACCTCCTGCCGTCAGGCAGAGGTACATCCACTTCCTGAACCAGCATCGGGACAAATCCAACGCAAACACCGGAGGAAGGTACTGCAATGATATGATGGCGAAACGAAGGTTGACCAAGCACAACTGCAAGGACAAGAACAGCTTCATCCACGCCACCGACACGGCCATCAAAGCCGTGTGCGGAGACAGAGGGGAGCCCTATGGGACCATGCGCCTGAGCTGCGAGGCCTTCCGCGTCACCACCTGCGACTTGAAAGGAGGGTCGACCCGCCCGCCCTGCGACTACAGGCACGACAACCGGCCCCGCTATATCGTCATCGCCTGCGAGGAAGGCTATCCCGTCCACTTCGACGAAGGCAAGGTCATCATAAATCGACCCCAGCCGTGTAAGAGATAAACCGGGCAGCGTTCCTCTCCCGCTGTGTCCATTTCTCCTGCAGCTTCTTGTTCTTTTGCCATTACAGCTTTCACAATAGAAGACTAGGCATGCGTTCTGTTCTCACCCTTCTCTAACCCTCCCCAGCTCTAACTCCTCCATTAAAGTGTGCCGGCTTGTACGCCAGAGAAACAAATATATCTTGCTTTGAAGCATTGCAAACTCCATTGTGGTCTGTCGTTTCTTTGAAATCTCTCTCTTCTTTTGGTTGCAAAGAGAAGGTCCTAGTTTGGGTTGGGGCAAGATGGCATCAGCTGTAGTTTTTATGCCTAGGTTTGCCACCTTTTCTTTGCATACTGGTCGGGTTGGGGAGGATTGATTGTGTCATCTGGGAGTTGTAGTTGCTGGGATTTATAGTTCATCTACAATCAAAGAGCATTCTGAACTCCACCAATGATGGAATTGAACCAAACTTGGCACACAGAACTCCCATGACCAACAGAAAATACTGGAAGGGTTTGGTGGGCATTGACCTTGAGTTTTGGAGTTGTAGTTCACCTACATCCAGAGCGCATTGTGGACTCAAACAATGATGGATCTGTACCAACATGGCACAAATACTCAATATGCTCAAATGTCAACACTGGTGGTGTTTAGAGGAAAAAGCCCTTGGCATTTGGAAGTTGTAGTTGCTGGGATTTATAGTTCACCTACAATCAAAGAACATTCTGAACCTCACCAGTGATAGAATTGGACCAAACTTCCCACTCAGAATCCCCATGCTGGCGTGAGCCTCCCTCCAGCCATGCATGCTCTCGGTCACCTGTACATAGAATCCTAGAATCAAAGAGTTGGAAGAGACCTCCTGGGTCATCCAGTCCAACCCCATTCTGCCAAGAAGCAGGAATATTGCATTCAAATCACCCCTGAAAGATGGCCATCCAGCCTCTGTTTAAAAGCTTCCAAAGAAGGAGCCTCCACCACACTCCGGGGCAGAGAGTTCCACTGCTGAACGGCTCTCACAGTCAGGAAGTTCTTCCTCATGTTCAGATGGAATCTCCTCTCTTGTAGTTTGAAGCCATTGTTCCATTAATCCTAGCCTCCAGGGAAGCAGAAAGGAAGCTTGCTCCCTCCTGTGGCTTCCTCTCACAAGAGCAGAAGCAATATTGTAATCACAACACCCATAGACCCAGTAGAGTCCATACAGCAGTGGTTCTCAACCTTCCTAATACCGTGACCCTTGAATACAGTTCCTCATGTGGTGGTGACCCCCAACCATAACATTATTTTCGTTGCTACTTCACAACTGTAATTCTGCTCCTGTTCTGAATCGTAATGTAAATATCTGATATGCAGGATGTATTTTCATTCATGGACCAAATTTGGCACAAATACCCAATACGCTCAAATTTGAATACTGGTGGGGTTGGGGGAGATTGATTTTGTCATTTGGGAGTTGTAGTTGCTGGGATTTATAGTTCACCTACAATCAAAGAGCATTCTGAACTCCACCAATGATGAATAATAATAATTGGCACACAGAACTCCCATGACCAACAGAAAATGCTGGAAGGGTTTGGTGGACATTGACCTTGAGTTTTCGAGTTGTAATTCACCTACATGCAGAGAGCACTGCGGACTCAAACAATGACGGATCTGGACCAAACTTGGCACGAACACTCAATGTGCTCAAATGTCAACACTGGTGGTGTTTGGGGTGAAAAGACCTTGACATTTGGGAGTTGTAGTTGCTGAGATTTATACTTCACCTCCAACCAAAGAGCATTCTGAACTCCACCAATGATGGAAATGAACCACTCTCAGCACACAGAACTCCCATGACCAACACAAAATACTGGAAGGGTTTGGTGGGCATTGACCTTGAATTTGGGAGTTGTAGTTCACCTACATCCAGAGAGTACCGTGGACTCAAACAATGATGGATCTGGACCAAACTTGGCACAAATATTCAATATGCTCAAATGTCAACACTGGTGGTGTTTGGAGGAAAAAGACCTTGACATTTGGAAGTTGTAGTTGCTGGGACCTACAATCAAAGAGCATTCTGAACTCCACCAATGATAGAATTGGGTCAAACTTCCCACTCAGAATCCCCATGCTGGCGTCAGCCTCCCTCCAGCCTTGCATGCTCTCCGTCGCCTGTACATGCGCACTACACTGCCATGCTCCGAACACATCTGCTCTCCCCTCTCTGCTTGGAGTCTCATAAACAGCCTTCCCTTGGCTGAGAGGCTGGCCAATCACAGCAGAGGAGGAATTTTGGTGAGAGGATTCACCGTCTGTTTCCAAAAAGGAAAAGAAGGACAGGCGGAGAGATTTTCAGCCTTCTGGCCAAAGTGGTTCCCAAGACCATCAGAAATATATGTTTTCTGATGGTCTTTGGTGACCCCTATGAAACCCCCTTGTGACCCCCTCCAGGGGTCCCGACCCCAAGGTTGAGAAGGGAAGGAATTGATCAAAAGTTGATTCCAGCCCTCTCAAGACATTATTCAAGACCAATGAGGAATTATTATTATTATTATTATTATTATTATTATTATTATTACATTGATTTATACCTACCTTCTCATAAAGAGACACAAAGTGGTGAGGCTGCATGAGGCTAAGCATAGAATGACTCATGGCATAGTCTGGAAACTAATACACTGTTGTGCAATGACACCCTGTAACACAATTTTTGTTCCTGGATTATAAATGTCATTTCCTAATTGGTTTGAGCTTATAAACATGGGAAAAGTTCATTAAACTGCCAAAACTTTGTCTTTGTGGGAGGCACATCATCCTGCATTTTGCTCTAGTTTTCCAATGAACATTTCATCTAATCTCAACCAATTCAATCTAGTTTGTGACAGCCACAAAAACAAAGTTTCTGGAGTAGAACAACTACTGTCAAAGTAAGGACCACACAATGAAACAGGAAATAACACTTTCAAACCAGGAACAGGATATTTTTCAAATGTTGTGGCCTAGAAATGGAGATACAGAAAAGAGATCCATAGGGAGGGGAACATCAGCATCAGCAGCTTGAATGGATTAATAGCCAGGTGGAAACAAAACACAGGGTGCAAGGCTCTTCCATAGGAAGGGGAACATTGAGAACTGTGGCTTGCACAGCGTCACAAAGCGTCAGCCTCCAAGGGAGTGGGGCCAAGTGGATTGATGGGGAGAATACCCTTCCTATACACCAAGAACACTACAGGATCTGGAATTGGTGAAGTGACCGAACCCAAAGGGTGGTTCTCCCCAATGGTTCCTCTTCTTCATCCTGGAAAGAAGTGATGAGTGGAGTGCCACGAAGAGGGTTTGGTTCTGGGCCCAGTCCTGTTCAACATCTTTATTAATTTCCTGCCACCATTTATTTATTTGTTCGAGCGGGTCTTCCATAATACATACAATGTCATCCGCAAATCCGTGGACTTTATAAGTCTGTTTCTTTGTTTTTAGACCTTTCAAGTCTTTGTTTCTTCTCAGGTTAGTTAATACTAATATGAACAATAATAGGGAGAGAAGACAGCCCTGCCTTGTTCCTTTATTTATCGGGATGTTCATTGATTGCTGTCCATTTATTATTATTTTAGCTTTTTTTGGGTATATATTGATTTTATCGCATTTATGAAGTAATATCCAGTGTCCATTTCCTTTAATACCATAGTTATAAAGTTCCAATTGATGTTATCAAATGTTATCAAATGCCTTTTCAGCATCTAAAAACAATAAGGCTATTTCCTTCTGTTGACGCTTCTCATAGTATTCTATGGCATTTAGTATTGTTCTGATGTTGTCTCTTATATGTCTCTTCAGAAGAAAGCCAGTGATGAGTGGAGAGCCATGAAGAGAGTTTGGTTCTGGGCCCAGTCCTGTTCAACATCTTCATTAATGACTTGGGTGAATGTTTAGAGGGCAGGCTGATCAAGTTTGCAGAGGACACCAAATATGGAAAATTACCAATGAAGGAAATAATAGCCCCAGCCTCAGCCACAAAAACTAAGTTTCTGGAGTAGAACAACTACTTTCAAAGTAAGAACTGCACAATTAAATAGGAAATAACACTTTCAATCCAGGAACAGAAAAAAAATCAAAGTTTGTTACATAGTATAATCTCTTTTTTAAAAATACATTTTTATTAAAGACATTATTATACAGTACTGGTTGCAGACTATGTTCTAAAAGAAGAGAAAAAACGAGAAAAGAGAAGAACGAAAGAAAGAAAAAAGAGAGAAAGAAAGTGAAGAAAAGGAGAACAGAAAAATAAACATAAGAAAGAAACATAATAACAATAAAATAAAATATGAGAGATATATGTATATATATGTGAAAATTATAAGAATAAAAAAATTGAAAGGTGTATCTACAATCTGGCTTCCATCTACTTCTTTGTGGTGGTCTCAAAATACAAAATGGTTCCTTGTTATATTTAAACCTAGTGTAATCTCTTTGCCTCGTCTCAAACCTTATGATTAAGGCACAGCCTGAGCAGTTCCAGATTCAAAAAACACATGGAAACTCTCAATTTTTCCCACCACAAGGGAGACTCCACCCACCTCTGACATCACAGGGAGTCCCCAGCCAATGACAGCTTGGATCCTAGCTTGGCCATTCCCCAGACAATCAGGGGAGGGAGTAGGTTTTTTGAATGGCTGCCAAGAGAGATCAAATGTCTTGCACTGTACTGTGTGGTTATGCCGGATTCTCTTTAGAGCGGAGACTCTGTACCAGACATCCTTTCAGGCCTGAAAGCAAACTAACCTTCTGTTATTGCCTTCAGTCTTGGTCTACACCGCTCCCTTGTGGCAGACAGATGATTTTGGAACCAAGCTTAGGGAAACCCATACAGTCCTGCTGCAGTTGTTTCTTCCAAAGCATAGGGTTGATGTAATATTCCCAATGCAGGCTGAGAATATGACAATAGACCAATTCTTGCTGCAGTTAAAAACAAACACCTTTTAGTTCCCACCCAATACAGTAAAGACAAGTAGATAGCATGAATCTATATAAATAAAAATGTAATGTTTGTTTGTGGGATTAACATAATTCAAAAACCACTGGATGAATTGACTCCAAATTTGGACCAAACACACCTGCCAGGCCAACAAGTGACCATCACTCATAAAAACACTGAAAAACACAATAGAAGGGATTTAAAAGGCCAAAAAAGCAAAAAGATGCTACAGCGCATGCGCAAAAACAATTCCCCCTGACAAACAAAACAAACCATAACATATGCACACTCTCTTCTGGACTACAGATCCCAGCATCCCCTAGACCCTTTAGGAGAGGAGGATGATCCAAATGCACTGCTTCCAAACTGTAAGCTTTCTTCTCCTTGGATTTTTTGAGGGGACCCCAATTCCTGCATATTTCCAATTTCCTATTCCTGGACTGCAACTCCCAGCAATACGTCCAGAGAGATAAAGTAGATAGATTAGATAGAGATAGATAGATAGATAGATAGATAGATAGATAGATAGATAGATTGATTGATCAGGAGGACTGTTGGGAGTTGCAGTCCAAGAATAGGTAGAGAAGGAAGAACGGGGAGAAAGAGGAAGAGAAAGAAAAGGTGGGGAGAAGGAAGGGAAGAAGAAGAAAAGGAAGGAAGGAGAGAAAGAAAGGAGAAGAGAAAGAGGGAGGGAAGGTTGGCCACAGCAAAGCGTGGCGGGCACAGCTAATAAGCAGTAATATTTAGCAATATGATGAGTCAGATAAGGCTATAGCAAAGTGTTGTGCGTTGAAGCCCCAGCTTTGCAAGGGGCTGGTAATAGCAATGCAAACGCCTCTTCTTTGGAAGGGGATCCATCGTACCGTTACTTTCCTTCAATGGCTTTCAGGGCTGCGGTGGAAAAGGACGATGGGAAATAGGGCTCCGCATCCATTCGAGGGTTTGGTGCCTTCACTGCTTCGGGTTTGGAGCTGGATTTGGTTTTCCGTCCACTGGAAGAAGCCCGCTAAAAGGAACAGGAGGAAGCAAGACGCAAGAAAGATCTCAATAAACCAATACACCCAGGAGCAAGTCAAGCCTGAGCCTTGAAGGCAATGCCACTCAACTGAGGCCATCATACTGTGGACACATCATGTGATGGCATGGCTCAATGCAAAAGACAAGAACGCAGCATGGAATGGAAAGGAGAAGGAAAAGGGGAAGACTGCAATAGAGTTCAGTTAAGGACAGCATGGCTTTGCAAGACCTGAATTGTTTGCAGCAGAGCTCCTCGTGGATATTATTTAGCTTGGGGATCCTCATGGACTCAATCCTGTCGCTTGATGCTCAGGTGTCAGCGGTGGCCGGGAGGGCCTTTGCACTACTCAAACTTGTGTGCCAGCTGCGACCATACCTCGTGAAGTCTGACTTGGCCAGAGTGGTCCACGCCTTGGTTACATCCAAACTGGACTACTGCAATGCACTCTACATGGGGCTGCCCTTGAAGACGGCCCAGAAGTTTCAACTCGTACAACCAGGCTCCTTACTGGAGCAAACTATAGGGAGAATATAACACCCCTATTAAAACAGCTTAATTGGCTGCCGATAAGTTGCTGAGCCCAAGTCATGACCTATAAAGCCCTAAACAGTTCGGGACCTGCCTATCTCCGCGATCGCATCTCCTTCTATGAACCGGCACAAGCTCTAAGATCTTCCGGGGAGGCCCTCCTCTCGGTCCCACTACTGTCTCAAGTGCCGTTGGTGGGGACAAGAAGGAGGGCCTTCTCGGTGGTGGCCCCCCAAACTCTGGAACGCCCTTCCAAGGGAAATAAGACAGGTCTCATCCCTCCCCTCCTTTTGTAAGAGCTTGAAGACTTGGTGGTTTCAACAAGCCTTTGAAAATGACCAGTTCTAACTCAGCCCTACACAATGTCGAATACGGCCTTATTTTTCCTACCAATTACTCAGATCATTTCCTCTAATCGGCCCCGGAATGAACAGCCACAGACCCGTACCTAATATTATTGTTGCCTGCCATGGCATTTCATTTGATTCCCAGGCCCCTTAGAATTTTTGGGCTTGCACCAATCTTGGCCCGGCCTTTTAAATTTTTTGATTGCCGTGAACAGGCAGGACTACTTTTAATATATATGTGTATTATCTATATATATAAATTTCCTCCTGGCGTCGTATGAGGAAACAAAACTCTAAAACCCCCCCAACGAAACTCCACCAAACTTCCCATGCCCCAAGGGCAACCAACAAGGTACAAACTAATCCAGTCAGAAATCCAAAACACACAACAACAACCACAATAAACGGCAAAGCAACTGAGCATGCGCACTGGCGCAAACTCCCTGGCGCGCGCACACACATGGCCCCTCACCCCCCCCCCCCCCCCCACACGCGCGCGCGTGCGCCCCTTCACACCCCCCGCGCGGCATTAGATCCATAGAATAGAGTTGAAAGGGACAGTCGAGAAGTAATGAGAGAAGGAGGGAAAGAGAAGGAATGAAGGAGAGAAAGGGGGAAGGAAGGAGAAAAGGAAATAAAGTTAAAGGAAACAGAAGGAAGGAGAGAAGGAACAAAAGACAGAGGGAAGGAAGGAAGGAAGGAAAGAGGGAAAGGGCGAGGGGGGGCGAGGGGGGGCCCGGCTCCCCCTCCGCCTCTGCCGCCTCCTCCTCTGCAGGCAGACCCGGGAATCTCGCCCCTGCCACCGCCGCCGCGCCTGATGTCACCGGCCCCGCACCGGTTGTGGGTCCACCACCTGAGTCGGGAGCAACATCACGGTTGGGAAGGGGGAGGCAGAAACAGAAGGAAGGAGGGAGGGAGGGAGGGAGGAAGGAAGGAAGGAAGGAGAGAAAGAAACACAAGGAAAAAAGGAAGGAGGGAAGGAAAGACAGAAGAAATAAAGGAAGGAAGGAAAGAAAAAAGGAAGGAAGGAAAGCAGAAAGGGAAGACTGAAATGGAAGGAAGGAAGGAAGGAAGGAAGGAAGGAAGGAAGGAAGGAAGGAAGGAAGGAAGGAAGGAAGGAGGAAGGGAGGAAAGGACAATACATCTATCAGGCCATTGAGTTACCATCACTCATAAAAACACTGAAAAACACAGCAGACGAGACTTACAAACCCAAAAAACAAATCCACTACAATGCATGCACATAACCACATTGTTCCCCTGACATTAAGTCCAGTTGTGTCCGATTTGGGGGAGGGGGGGGTGTTGGTGCTCATCTCCATTTCTAAGCCCAACAGCCGGCGTTATCCATAGACACCTCCAAAGTCATGAGGCCTGCATGGAGCACCCTTACCTTCCCGCCAGAGAGGTACCTATTGATCTACTCACATTTTCAGGTTTTCAAATTCCTAGGTTGGCAGAAGCTGGGGCTAACAGCAGGAGCTCATGCCGCTCCCTGGATTCAAACCTCCAACCTTTCCGTTACCAAGTTTCACAGTTTAACCCACTGCGGGCTTCAGCATAACCACATGTGTATTTATGCATAAACACATACACACACACATATACACATATATACACACACAAAACACATACACAGAGATTGGGCCACAGCAACGCGTGGCAGGGGACAGCTAGTGGTGTAATAGATTCTAACCTTTGCTGATTTCAACAGAGAAGGATTTCAACAGAGAAGAAGTATTATAGGCAGGGAGAAGGAAGCTTTTGAGTGAGTTGATCTGATAGGGAATAAAGAAAGGGACAAGGGCTTCAGTAAAACTGGACTAGGAGGGTCAGTGAGAAGACTTGTCAGCTTGTATTAAGGAGAGAATACAAGTAGGCTTATTGCCCTATAGTGGAGAGTAGACTAGAGAAGTCTGGTTACTCTGTAAGACAGCCAAGGTGACTGATCTTAGAAACACACTGTTTCAGAGGGTTGAATAGTGTGAAGTAGGTAACTCACTTCAAATAAAAGGTACTCCTTCTGTAGAAACCTTATGTCTAGTAAGCCTGAGCCTCAGTAACAAAAATACGTGTGTGTACCTCTCATTTTATGAGTTTCCATCTTCTTAAAGTTCAATAAACCTGTTATTAGTTCATTGTTAACTGGTCTCTGCCTCGGTCTGTCCTACTTAGTGAAACCAAGTCAGCCTGAACATCTTTATAGTCCAGTCAGCAAGCAAAGGAGTTTTAAAAGAAGAGCCAGAAGCCTGAATGTACCTCAAATACATTCACACCTTGTTTCCTCAAACAATAAAATTGAGGTGGCGGCGGCAAAAATCTACCAGTATCATCGGTCTCTCACATCATTAGTCATTCCCTCATTCAAATTCCTGTCACACAGGTGTGATAAGAGACCTGTCGTCGTCTCTCGTTGCTTCCCTTACATATGGCAACAATTGTTATGCTTATATTTTGTTTTGTTAATCTTATGGTTATGTTGTTTTTACTTTGTATGTTTTTGTGATGTTACCTGGGAACCGCCCCGAGTCCCCTCGGGGAGATGGATCAGTATATAAATAAAGGTTATTATTATTATTATTATTATTATTATTATTATTTTGTATATTTCTATCCTGCTCTTCTCCCCACAAGTGTGATGGATAAATATGATGTGTGGACTGAATGAAATTGTGTGAAAAGTGCATGGTTGGGACCTATATATACCTCTGAGGATGCTTGCCATAGATGCAGGCGAAATGTCAGGAGAAAATGCCTCTAGAACATGGCCATATAGCCTGAAAAAACCTACAACAACCCAGTGATTCCGGCCATGAAAGCCTTCAACAATATATAAAGATGTCATCTGAAGAAATGAGGCCTGGAAAACTACTGAATTTATGAACTGTAAATAAAAGTTGCTGTACTGTTGACATGGCTAGAGACAAACTCTTGGTGGAAAACAACATGTTTACATTACTTAGTGACAATAACTCTTTGAAGTCAAAACAAGGCCACTCAAGAAGAAAAACCAATGATCACTTAAGGAAGCAAAGCCAACATCTGTCTGGAGTCCGGATGTCTTGGCTGGTCTCCTTTCGCTGTTGGAAAAGGCCTCTCACCTGGCATTTCACGGAGGTCAACGGGGAATCTTGCATGAAGTTGAGAATGGAGACTTCAGCGGAGCAGTCCTTCACTGCCTGGGGAAGAGAAGCATTAGTTGGGGTTGAGACCCGTTCTTCTTGCCCTGGGATATATATTTTGGACTGCAACCCCCATCATTCCATTCTGATCAACTATTCCAACATTTCGTAGGGACAGTGCCAATCTCTCTAGAGCAGGCATGGACAAACTTGGGCCCTCCGGGTGTTTTGGACTTCAACTCCCACCATTCCTAACAGTCTCAGGCCGTTTCCTTTTTTCCTCCTCAGCTGCATAAGCGGAAAGGGGAAGGGAAAAGGAAAATGAAGGGGCCAATTTGGGCCTTCCCTCCAGGTGTTTTGGACTCCAACTCCCACCATTCCTAACAGCCTCAGGCCCCTTCCTTTTCCCCCTCAGCCGCTTAAGCCTGAGGTTGTTAGGAATGGTGGGAGTTGGAGTCCAAAACACTTGGAGGGTCCAAGTGTTCCCATGCCTGCTCTAGACTGATATCCCTCTTTGTTTCAACAGCTTTTTGATGGCACAGCTGGGAAACCAACCTTCGAAGATCTTGTGCTGTTTATTTGTTCTCTTGTTAATGGTTTAATTGCTTTTAATTCTAATTTTAGTCTTGTTATACATCTCCCACAGAGTTTAGGGATATGGGATCCTGGTGAAAGTGGAAGAAACACACATACAGGTCTTCTATGTATTATTATTATTATTATTTATTAGAAACACAACAAGATGAGTCCACAGCAGACACTCTGCTGGCTGTTGAATTGGATCACACGTTGGGCACTTCCCAAGTGTCTAGAACTGTGTGATGTATCGGCAGATAATGCGAGCTCCCATGACCAACAGAAAAGACTGGAAGGGTTTCGTAGCGACTGACCTTGAGTTTTGGAGTTGTAGTTCACCTACATCCAGAGAGAACTGTGGACTCAAACAATGATGGATCTGGACCAAACTTAGCACAAATACTCTATATGCTCAAATAGGAACACTGATGGAGTTTGGGGAAAATAGACATTGATATTTGGGAATTGTAGTTGCTAGGATTTATAGTTCACCTACAATCAAAGAGCATTCTGAACTGCACCAAAGATAGAATTGGGGCAAACTTCCCACAGAGAGCCCACATGACTGACAGAAAATAACGTGTTTTCTGATGGTCTTTGGCAACCCCTCTGACACCCCTTTGTGACCCCCGCAGGGGTCCCAACCCTTAGGTTGAGAAACACTGTACTAACTTAAATTATACAAGTAGGCACAACGACCACTTACCCCGTTTGTCTTGTATTTGCAGTCTCCCATCCGGTAACTGGAGGTCTTCTGGCAATGGGTCTCCTTGACGGTGAAGTTCATGCTGAAATGGACTCCCCAGCTAAATCTCTTTGGGGACAAAAAGGGAGATAGATAGATAGATAGATAGATAGATAGATAGATAGATAGATAGATGGATGGATGGATGGATGGATGGATGGATGGATGGATGGATGGATGGATGGATGGATAGATAGAAGGATGGATGGATGGATGGATGGATGGACAGAGAGACAGACACACGCAATGACATAAGAAGGCATCAGGTCCTTCTCCAAGGTGCTTACAATCAAAGGGAGGATCCTTCTGAAGTTGCCAGACCTGGTGCCCTCAACGCCACAAAGTTGGTGTGGTCAAGGGCCGCTTTCAAGTTCTTCATCTTTGGCCAGATTTTATTTTCCACCACAATTTACAAATAAATTCATTAAAAATCAGACAATGTGATTTTCTGGATGTGTTTCCTCATGTTGTCTTTCATAGAATCATAGAATTACAGAGTTGGAAGAGACCTCATGGGCCATCCAGTCCAACCCCTGCCAAGAAGCAGGAAAATCGCATTCAAAGCACCCCCGACAGATGGCCATCCAGCCTCTATTTAAAAGCTTCCCAAGAAGGAGCCTCCACCATCATAGGTAGACCTCATAGTTGTGGTCTACCTATGATGTCAATTGCAGACATATATTATATTATATTATATTATATTATATTATATTATATTATATTATATTATATTGTTGTTCATTCATTCAGTTGTTTCCGACTCTTTGTGACCTCATGGACCAGCCCATGCCATAGCTCCCTGTCAGCCGTCACCACCCCCAGCTCCTTCAGAGTCAAGTCAGTCCCTTCAAAGATGCCATCCATCCATCTTGCCATATATATTATATTATATTATATTATATTATATTATATTATATTATATTATATTATATTATATTATATTATATTATATTCTCAGACTTCACAACTTCTGAGGATGCCTGCCATATATATTATGTTGTTGTTCATTCGTTCAGTCGTTTCCGACTCTTCGTGACCTCATGGACCAGCCCATGCCAGAGCTCCCTGTCGGCCGTCACCACCCCCAGCTCCTTCAAGGTCAAGCCAGTCACTTCAAGGATGCCATCCATCCATCTATATTATATTATATTATATTATATTATATTATATTATATTATATTATATTATATTATATTATATTATATTATATTCTCAGACTTCACAACTTCTGAGGATGCCTGCCATATATATTATGTTGTTGTTCATTCGTTCAGTCGTTTCCGACTCTTCGTGACCTCATGGACCAGCCCATGCCAGAGCTCCCTGTCTGCCGTCACCACCCCCAGCTCCTTCAGAGTAAAGCCAGTCCCTTCAAGGATGCCATCCACCTCACAACTTCTGAGGATGCCTGCCATATATATTATGTTGCTGTTCGTTCATTCAGTCATTTCCAACTCATCGTGACCTCATTGACTAGCCTACGCTAGAGCTCCCTGTCAGCCGTCACCACCCCCAGCTCCTTCAAGGTCAATCCAGTCACTTCAAGGATGCCATCCATCCATCTTGCCATATATGTTATGTTATGTTATGTTGTTATATTATATTATATTCTCAGACCTCACAACTTCTGAGGATGTCTGCCACAGATGCAGGCGAAACGTCAGGAGAAAATATTCATTCCAGACCTTGGTCTTGCTTTATATAATGCAACCAGGAAGCAGAAAAGACACCTTTAAAGGCAGTCTAAAAGTGGAGGATATTTTCCTCTTCTGCAAAGGATGAATGAGCCCATTTTCCCCTAAATGTGCCCCAAACTGGCCTCTTTGGGTATGTTTTTTGGAAACAGAGAAAGTGTGACCCAACCAGCGCTTGGCAGGACACGAGGAACAGAAAGTTCAACCAGGAACTTTTAAAGCAAAATAAATAAAAATAAAATAAAAAATCAGAGTTAATTAGGGTGTCGTTTAAAAAGCAATCGATGCTGCTTCATCATAGGCATAAGAATGATGTTGTTTCCATATTATCTAATTGATTGTGCACAATATAATATAATAGATCAGCACTTCTAATTTCTTCCAGGAAGTTTTTGAAGGGTTCCCAATCTTTCTTGAATATTGAAAGATAGGTAAAAACTGCATGATATATACTACTTTTTAAAAGTCTGGGTTGCTGTGAGTTTTTCAGACTGTAAGGCCATGTTCCAGCAGCATTCTCTCCTGATGTTTCACCCACATCAATGGCAGGCATCCTCAGAGGTTGTGAAGTCTGTTGGAAACTAGGCACGTGGGGTTGCGAGATATACACCCACCCACACACACACACACACACAAACATATATCTGTGAAATAATATCCATGGTGGGAAAAAGAACTCTTGTCCTCTGGAGGCAAGTGTGAATGTTGCAATTGACGACCTTGATTAGTATTGAATGGCCTTGCAGCTTCAAAGACTAGCTGACTCCTGCCTGGGGAAATCCTTTGTTGGGAGGTGTTCTTTAAAGTCTATTTGGAGGCCTTGGTCAACTTTGCATTAATATAAAATAATAATAATAATAATAATAATAATAATAATAATAATAATAATAATATAATAATGTGTGGTCAACTTGGCTGGGACTTTTAGGTGGGCCACAGAGACACTAATAATGATAATAATAATAATAATTGTTATTGTATCCAACAGCATGAAAACTTAACCTTTTGAACAGGCTTATATTTTCACTCCCAAATTTGTAATTCTCTTTCTCAAGGTAGATTTTGCCCTTCCTAAATGGAAATGATGCAGGGATTCTCACCCAGATCCATAACAGCAATACAATGCCTCGGATTTTGCAGTGCAACTATCTCTGTTTTCAATCATTGTAATGCTTTGTAGGCTCAGGCTTAGGCCAGATTTGATTAATCTAATAATAATAATAATAATAATAATAATAATAATAATAATAGGAATATTCTGCCGATGTCATCCCAAAGTTGTAAATGATACACATCTTCCATCCAGGCTCCACCTCAGTTTCCTGGCCAGATGTTGATTCTTCTTGATCGGTGTTTATCTTATCTTGACTTCCTTCTTAACATTGTAAACATTTATCTAATCACTGTCCCAGTTCTTATCAGAGTTTASTTTTCAGTTCTTATTAGCAACTTTTAATTACAGTCCAGCAAGCAGGTAGTTAGTCATTGCAGGCCTTGGTCTTTTACTGGCGYTCCCAAAATTATTAACTCCATCCATACATCCTTCCATTCGTTCCCACACATCATATTAAATCCACATTGATCAAATCTGCAATGATGTTTTCGTGACACCTGCCCCTYCTTCCCTACCAGTCACACCTGCGAAGAAGGTGGGACTGAGAGCAGGGCGTCCCCAGACCATCTTAATCTCCAAGATGGTTCATATGGAGAGATATGTAAATGTTGATTCTTCTTGATTGGTGTTTATCTTATCTTGACTTCCTTCTTAACATTGTAAACATTTATTTAATCACTGTCCCAGTTCTTATCCGAGTTTACTTTTCAGTTCTTATTAGCAACTTTTAATTACAATCCAGCAAGTAGGTAGTTAGTCATTGCAGGCTTTGGCGTTTCCAAAATTATTAACTCCATGCATACAACCTTCCATTCATTCCCACACATCATAKTAAATCCACATTGATCAAATGTGCAATGATATTTTTGTGACACCTGCCCCTCCTTCCCTACCAGTCACACCTGCGAAGAAGGTGGGACTGAGAGCAGGGTCTCCCCAGACCGCTTAATCTCCAAGATRGTTCATATGGAGAGATATGTAGATGTTGATTCTTCTTGATTGGTGTTGATCTTATCTTGACTTCCTACTTGACATTGTAAACATTTATCTAATCACTGTTCCTGTTCTTATCAGAGTTTACTTTTCAGTTCTTATTAGCAGGTTTTAATTACAGTCCAGCAAGCAGGAAGTTAGTCATTGCAGACCTTGGTCTTTTAGTGGTGTTTCCAAAATTATTAACTCCATCCATACATCCTTCCATTCATTCCCACACATCATATTAAATCCACATTGATCAAATGTGCAATGATATTTTCGTGACACCTGCCCCTCCTTCCCTACCAGTCACTCCTTTGAAGAAGGTGGGACCGAGAGCAGGGCCTCCCTGACCATCTTAATCTCCAAGATGGTTCATATGGAGAGATATGTAGATGTTGATTCTTCTTGATCGGTGTTGATCTTATCTTGACTTCCTTCTTAACATTGTAAACATTTATCTAATCACTGTCCCTGTTCTTATCAGAGTTTACTTTTCAGTTCTTATTAGCAGGTTTTAATTACAGTCCAGCAAGCAGGTAGTTAGTCATTGCAGGCCTTGGTCTTTTACTGGTGTTTCCAAAATTATTAATTCTATCCATACATCCTTCCATTAATTCCCACACATCAAATGTGCAATGATATTTTCGTGACACCTGCCCCTCCTTCCCTACCAGTTCCACCTGCGAAGAAGGTGAGACTGAGAGCAGGGCCTCCCTTGACCATCTTAATCTCCAAGATGCTTCATACAGAGAGATATGTTCAGATAGGTAAACAAATCTCTGAGGATGTGATTAGCCAGAGATTCAGGCGAATCATCAGGAGAGAATGCTTCTGGAGCATGGCCATACAGCCTAAAAAACTCACAGCACCCTAGTGATTTTGGTCATGAAAGCCTTTGACAACAGATAGGACATATTTACCGTTTTGTGGATGTTCCGGAGCTTCAGTAGCCTGAAGACGGCTGAGACTCCCGTCGTCCCTTCATTGTAATCTTCGACTGCCATCCGGGCCACTTCAAGGGGGCTCAAGACCAAAGCGACATCCAATGCGGGAGAAGAGGCCCCCTCTGAGACCCCCAAAACCACGGCCGAGAAGGTGAAACCCACCAGGATGAGCAGCCCCATGTCTGACTCTTTCCAGTGAACGAAACCAAAGTGAGGCTCTTTGCAAACAGCCGGCTCTGCAAAATGCTGGAACTCGCTCAGCTTGGCCAAAGCCACATCCTCTCCAAACAGCCCCTAATCTGCGCATAGCTGGGACGTAACATCAATGGCTTTCCTTGAGAAAAAGGGATGCCTTTATGTCTCCGTTCCCAAGTCTATCTCGGAAAAGGAATGCTTTGCACAGCTGGCAGCAAACAGCTGTGTTGAAAGAAAGATCAAGTAGCAATCCTTCTGAATACTTGGCAAGGAAAAAGAAAGACACAGTTTGGGTGTTTTTTGTGTCCCGTTCTGTTCAGGTTGTTCCGAAGCAAAGCAAAACAAATATAATTAAAATGGTCTATTGCCAAATGCTACAGATCCCCATCTGTACAGGATATGGGGCATACCTTTTCACTATGCCAATACTGTTAAGGTGATACATCTGCCCATTTGGAGGTTGCAAAATTTGGAAGTTTCTTAAGCAGGGGCTGGATGGACATCTGTCGGGAGGGTTTGGATAGTGTCTCATTGCTTGGTAGAAGGGGGTTGGACTAGATGGCCTTCGGGGATCCCTTCCAACTTTAGCATTTTATGATCAGCAAGAAGGAAAGGGTCAGCATTATGTTTCCCTCCAAACTATCCTTACTGGACTTTGGCAGCTGACATGCCTTCAATATTTATTGAGATTATTGTCATGGTTGGTCCTGAAAAGGTCAGTTGGTTGTTTTGCTTGCTTGCTTGCATGCTGCAAGTCACCAGGAAAAGACCATAATGATCCAAAAAGCTATAGACCAATCTCTCTGTTGTGCCACCTCTACAAAGTTCTGGATAAACTTATTTTGCATAGATCTATGGAAAAATAGACCCCTGTCTGATTCCACAGCAAGCTGGCTTCAGGAAAGGCAAAAGCTGCACATCGCAAGTGCTGAACCTGACTCAGTACACAGAAGATGGCTTTGAAAGGCAGCAGATCACAGGAGCTGTCTTCATTGACCTGTCAGCAGCCTATGATACTGTGAACCACCGCCTCCTCCTGAGAAAAATGTCTAATATCACAAAGGACGACCACCTCACACGCCTCATAGGAAACCTGCTACAAAACAGGAGCTTTTTTGTTGAGTTCCAGGGCCAGAGAAGCAGATGGCGGAAACAGAACGGCCTACCTCAGGGGAGTGTGCTTGCTCCATCCATGTTCAACATCTACACAAATGATCAGCCACTGCCAGAAGGGACAGAGAGTTTCATCTATGCTGACGATCGTGCCATTACCACTGAAGCAGGGAGCTTTGAGATGGTTGAACAGAAGCTCTCCGAAGCTCTAGGTGCTCTTACTGCCTATTACAGGGAACGCCGGCTGATCCCTAATCCATCTAAAACGCAGACATGTGCTTTTCACCATAAGAACAGACAAGCATCCTGAGCTCTGAGGATTATCTGGGAAGGAATCCCACTGGAGCGTTGCAGCACATCCAAATACCTGGGAGGAGTCACTCTGGACCGTGCTCTGACCTATAAGAAGCACTGCTTGAATTTCAAGCAAAAGGTGGGTACTAAAAACAATATCATACAAAAGCTGACTGGCACAACCTGGGGATCACAACCAGACACAGTGAAGACATCTGCCCTTGCGCTATGCTACTCTGCTGCTGAGTACGCATGCCCAGTGTGGAACACATCTCACCACGCTAAAACAGTGGATGTGGCTCTTAATGAGACATGCCACATTATCACGGGGTGTCTGCGCCCTACACCAATGGAGAAATTGCACTGCTTAGCCGGTATTGCACCACCTGACATCCGCTGGGAAGTTGCAGCCAATAGTGAAAGGACCAAGGCAGAGACATCTCCAGCTCATCCCCTGTTTGGGTATCAGCCAGCACGCCAACAACTTAAATCAAGAAATAGTTTTCTAAGGTCTACAGAGACACTCCCTGGAACACCTCAGCAAGCAAGAGTCCAAAAGTGGCAGGCTCAAACCCAGAACCTCAATCAATATCTGATACCAAATGAGAGACTCCCCCATGAGCACACAGAAAACTGGGCGACTTGGAAGGCGCTGAACAGACTGCGCTCTGGCACCATGAGATGCAGAGCCAACCTTCAGAAATGGGGCTACTAAGTGGAATCCACGACATGCGAGTGTGGAGAAGAGCAAACCACTGACCATCTACTGCAATGCAACCTGAGCCCTGCCACATGCACAATGGAGGACCTCCTTGCGGCAACCCCAGAGGCACTCCAAGTGGCCAGATACTGGTCAAAAGACATTTAATCAACTACCAAGCTTGCAAACGTTGTGTTTTGTCTGTTTGTTTTGTTAAAAATGTAATACAACTGTCTGGTTGCTCCTGACACGATAAATAAATAAATCCTTACTGGACTGTAGTCCAGGTATTTCCTACTCACTAACAGAGCATCAGTGTCTGCCAGGATAAGACTGGGAATGCAGAGAACATATTGGGCTAGACTGGGAAGGTGCTGGGAAGTGGAGATAGGACAGGGATAAATCTTTTGGATAAATCAGTGGCTCTCAGCATTCCTAATGCTGCAACCCCTTCATACAGTTCTTCATGTTGTGGTGACCCCCAACCATCACATTATTTTCGTTGCTATTCCATAACTGCAATTTTGCTACTGTTATGAATCATAATGTAAATATCTGATAGGCAGGATGTATTTTCTTTCATTGGTAAAGAAATACCCGTTATGCCCAAATTTGAAGACTGGTGGGGTTGGGGAGATTTTTGTCATTTGGGAGTTGAAGTTTCTAGGATTGATAGTTCACCTACAATCAAAGAGCATTCTGAACTCCACCAACGATGGAATTGAACCAAACTTGGCACACAGAACTCCCATGACCAACAGAAAATGCTGGAAGGGTTTGGTGGGCATTGACCTTGACTTTGGGAGATGTAGTTCACCTCCATCCAGAGAGCATTGTGGACTCAAACAATGGATCTGGACCAACATTGCACGAATAATCTATATGCCCAAATGTCAACACTGGTAGTGTTTGGGGAGGAAAAGACCTTGACATTTGGAAGTTGCAGTTGTTGGGATGTATAGTTCACTTACAATCAAAGAGCATTCTGAACTCCACCAACGATGGAATTGAACCAAACTTGGCACACAGAACTCCCATGACCAACAGAAAACGCTGGAAGGGTTTGGTGGGCACTGACCTTGAGTTTTGGAGTTGTAGTTCACCTACATCCAGAGATCACGGTGGACTCAATGACAGATTTGGATCAAACTTGGCACAAATACTCAATATGCCCAAATGTCAACACTGGTGGTGTTTTGGGGGGAAAGACCTTGACATTTGGAAGTTGTCGTTGCTGGGATCTATAGTTCACCTACAATCAAAAAGTATTCTGAACTCCACCAACGATGGAATTGAGCCAAACTTGGCACAGAGAACTCCCAGGACCAACAGAAAAGACTTGAAGGGTTTGGTGGGCAGTAACCTTGAGTTTTGGAGTCGTAGTTCTGGATCAAACTTGGCAGAAATACTCAATATGTCCAACTGTCAACACTGGTGGCGTTTGGGGGGGGGGGGAGACCTTGACATTTGGAAGTTGTAGTTGCTGGGATGTATCGTTCACTTACAATCAAAGAGCATTCTGAACTCCACCAACAATGGAATTGAGCCAAACTTGGCACACAGAACTCCCAGGGCCAACAGAAAGGACTTGAAGGGTTTGGTGGGCAGTAACCTTCATTTTTGGAGTTGTAGTTCACCTACATGCAGAGAGCACCGTGGACTCAAACAATGATGGATCTGGACCAAACTTGGCATGAATAATCAATATACCGAAATGTTAGCTCCAGCCAACCTAGCAGTTTGAAAACATGTCCAGAGGAGGGTGACTAAAATGATCAAGGGTCTGGAGGACAAGCTCTATGAAGAGCAGCTTAAGGAGCTGGGCATGTTTAGCCTGAAGAAGAGAAGGCTGAGAGGAGACATAATGAGAGCCATGTATAAATATGTGAGGGGAAGTCACAGGGATGAGGGAGCAAGTTTGTTTTCTGCTTCCCTGGAGGCTAGGATACAGAACAATGGCTTCAAACTACAAGAAAGGAAGGAGATTTCACTGAACATGAGGAAGAACATCCTGATTGTGAGAGCCGTTCAGCAGTGGAACTCTCTGCTCTGGAGTGTGGTGGAGGCTCCTTCTTTGGAGGCTTTTAAACAGAGGATGGATGGCCATCTGTCAGGGGTGATTTGAATTCCTGTTTCTCGGCAGGGGGTTGGACTGGATGGCCCCTGAGGTCTCTCCAACTCTATGATTCTATGAAATCCAAAACAAAAAGGAACAGATTCCAAAGTAAAGTTAAAGGTTTCTCCTTGACATTAAGTCAAGGGGGTTGGTGCTAATCTCTGTTTCTAATCCGAAGAGCTGGCTTTGTCCGTAGACACCT
This sequence comes from Anolis sagrei ordinatus, assembly GCF_025583915.1. Classification (NCBI taxonomy): domain Eukaryota; kingdom Metazoa; phylum Chordata; class Lepidosauria; order Squamata; family Anolidae; genus Anolis; species Anolis sagrei. The sequence goes on along the minus strand of NW_026847660.1, from coordinate 131,259,949 downwards.
CCAAGGTCATGTGGCTGGCATGACTGCATGGAGCGTTGTTACCTTCCCGCCGGAGTGATACCTATTGATCTCACATTTCATAGACTTAATGTCAAGGGGAAACCTTTAACTTTACTTTTAGATCTGTTCCTTTTTGTTTTGGATGTGTTGATGCATTAAATCACCTTGACACTGGCAATTCAGACCTGAGACATATTGATGAAGAAATCATGCACATTTGACATTCCGATAGGCCATATTGTGCACCAATTTTATACACAGATCTTTCCTCTATATACATATATATATAATCTGTAAACATACGACATCCACATGTACACACCAGAGGGAAACCCTACAGCAACACGGAGGTTTGAGTATGACCCATTTCAGTAAAAAAACCAAAACAAAATATGATTTCCAGGTCTTGAAGAGCACAAACACATTTACTCGCTATGGAACCGGATGGCCCGCATTTTTTTTTTTGTTGCTCCGTATGAAAACGACTGCCGCCAGACAAGGACACCAGCAATTTATGACACTTAAAAGATTTGTACAATGGCAGTGATTAAAAATGTTTTTTTTTGGCCCACGTGCCACACACGTCGGTTTTTGCAAACTTGTCAGTTTACATCATATATAGGTTCGCCCAGGGTTTATGGAAGAACTAGCCTTTGGGATGCAACAGCCCTGCGGCTCCGCAAGGCCTTCGCGGTTTGCGGAAAAACATCTCAAGACACGACTTGTACATTCACGGAGGAGTTGGAAAGGATTACTGACCAGCTGAGAAAAGAAGTTCAAGTTAAATATATCGGGAAGAGGGGGAATGGAGAGCTTGCTTGCTTGCTACCCCTTCTTTTGCCTTTGCTTCAAGTTTCCATCCAAGTTTTGGGGATGCACATGGAGTGGTCAGAGGCCCTTCTTGAGGCCGGCACCTGGTCATCATTTGGGGTCGTATCTGGAGGTGAAAGGCTTTGGTTGGATGGAGAGTCCCAACGCTGAGCTGGTTGGAAGAGCCAAGCTGGCTGCGGAAATTCCACCAAATCCCTTCCATGGCAAACTAATAGCAACTAGGAAGACAAGATGCACTTGGAAAGCCAGAGACACCTAACAATAAGTGACTTTGGCTCACAAAAAGCCCCCAAGTTCTCCTCTGGGCCATTGGAAAGATCCTTGGGAAGCCATTCTTATTGGAGTGGAAAAGACTCTACAACACTCATGGGCCAACTTTGTCCCTCCAGGTGTTTTGGACTTCAACTCTCACAATTCCTAACAGCTCAGGCCCCTTCTTTTTCCCCTTCAGCCGCTTAAGCTCAGGCCTCTTCTTTTTCCCCTTCAGCCGCTTAAGCTCAGGCCTTTTTCCCCCCCCCCCTTCAGTCGCTTAAGCTCAGGCCTCTTCTTTTTCTCCTTCAGCCGCTTAAGCTCAGGCCTTTTCTTTTTCCCCTTCAGCCACTTAAGCTCAGGCCTCTTCTTTTTCCCCTTCAGCCGCTTAAGCGGCTGAAGGGGAAAAAGAAGAGGCCTGAGCTGTTAGGAATTGTGAGATTTGAAGTCCAAAACACCTGGAGGGACAAAGTTGGCCCATACCTGCTGTACAAGATGCCCAATATGTTTGGAGGCATCTACAACCTTCCTTGCTGCATCTTCACATAACCATCGTGCTTGCCGCAGCGAACTATTTCACCCATCGAATGCACCGGCCCTTTGGTCTGCTTGCAAAAGTGGAGTGGCAAGTACGGTGACAGCAAAGTGCTAAAGTGGAGGTACTGTCAATGGCTTTCACGGCCGGAATCACAGGGGTGTTGTTGTGTAGTTTCCGAGCTGTGTGGCCTATGTGCTTTCTGCAGCGAACTATTACACCCATCGAATTCACCGGCCCTTTGGTCTGTCTGTGAAAGTGGAGCGGCAAGTATGGTGACAGTAAAGTGCTAAAGTGAAGGTACTGTCAATGGCTTTCACGGCCGGAATCACAGGGGTGTTGTCGTGTGGTTCCCGGGCTGTGCGGCCTATGTGTTCAAGCAGCATTTTCTCCTGACGTTTTGCCTGCATATGTGGCTGGCACCATCAGAGGATCTGGTGGTGGTAAAGCAAGTGGAGAGTATGTATGTATGTGTATGTATGTATGTATGTGTATATATATAAATATAGAGAGAGCCTTCTCTGCTGTGGCTCCCCGGCTTTGGAACTCGCTAGCTGGTGAGATTAGGAAAGTCCCCACCCTAAAAACTCTTCCGATGTACCTTTGGAGAGTGACCATATATTCCATTCCTGTTGTTTCACCCACACTGTTGTCCTCATGATGCACTTTCCCCCTGTCCAAACCCCATTGCTCCCCCTTCTTGGGCTCCTCCCTCACAAATACACTTTTTAAATTCCTATCTCACCCAGGTTTTTAACATTTTATCTCATGCATTTGGCCCGCCCTTTGTGTTTGATTTGTATTATATTATTTTGCACTGTTTACTTTATTTTGTTACTCTATGTATTTTGTTGTGATGTAATTTTTCTGTTGTTTTGTGTCTAACTTTACTGTATTATTTTTGGGCTTGGAATCATGTTAGCCTCCCCGAGTCCTCTTTGGGGAAATGGTGACAGGGTATAAATAAAGATTATTATTATTATTGTATTGTCGAAGGTTTTCATGGCCGGAATCACTGGATCGTTGTAGGTTTTTTCGGGCTATATGGCCATGTTCCAGAGGCATTCTCTCCTGAAGTTTCGCTTGCATCTATGGCAAGAATCCTCAGAGGTAGTGAGGATGCTTGCCATAGATGCAGGTGAAATGTCAGGAGAGAATGCCTCTAGAACATGGCCATATAGCCCAAAAAAATCTACAACATCCCATTATTATTATTATTATTATTATTATTATTATTATTATTACACACACCATTTCCCCAAAAATGAGACATCCTCTGAAAATAAGACCTAGTAGAGGTTTTGCTGAATTGCTAAATATAAGGCCTCCCCCAAAAGTAAGACCTAGCCAAGTTTCTGTTTGGGAGCATGCTCCCTGCTGTACAAAGGGTCCAGGAACTGCTCTGGCAGATTATTACCATCTGCAGACAACAAGGAGATCGTTCCAGTCTCTAAACAGTGTGTGAGAGCCAGGGACTTCACAACCCTTATTTTTTGTGGCCCTGTGTGTAAGGGTCAATGTATTTATTATATACTGACAACTACTGTACAGTATATAATAAAATGTTCATTTTTTTTGGTTCAACAATAAATGTGAATTCTTCTTCATGGAAAAATAAGACATCTCCTGAAAATAAGACCTAGTAGAGGTTTTGCTGAATTGATAAAAATCACGCCTCCCCCAAAAGTAAGAGCTAGCAAAGTTTCTGTTTGGGATAATGCTCCCTGCTGTACAAGGGGTCCAGGAACTGATGTGGGAGATTGTTACTGTCTGCAGACAGTGTGTGGGAACCAGGGACTTCACAACCCTTATTTTTTGTGGCCCTGTGTGTAAGGGTCAGTGTATGTATTATATACTGACAACTACTGTACAGTGTATAATAAATGTTCTTTTTTTGGCTCAACAATAAAGATGACGTCTTCTTCATGGACAAATAAGACATCCCCTGAAAAAAAGACCTAGTAGAGATTTTGCTGAATTGCTAAATAGAAGGCCTCCCCCAAAAGTAAGACCTAGCAAAGTTTCTGTTTGGGAGCATACTCCTGGCCGTACAAAGGGTTCAGGAACTGCTGTGGGAGATTGTTACTGTCTACAGACAGGGTGTGGGAGTCAGGGACTTCACAGCCCTTATTTTTTGTGGCCCTGGGTGTAAGGGTCAGTGTATGTATTATATACGGACAACTACGGTACAGTATATAATAAATGTTCTTTTTTTCTTTTGGTTCAACAATAAATGTGAATTCTTTTTCATGGAAAAATAAGACATTCCCTGAAAATAAGAACTAGTAGAGGTTTTGCTGAATTGCTAAATAGCAGGCCTCCCCCAAAAGTAAGACCTAGCAAAGTTTCTGTTTGGGAGCATACTCCCTGCTGTACAAGAGGTCCAGGAACTGCTCTGGGAGATTATTACCAGAAAACAAGGAGATCGTTCCAGTCTCCAAACAGTGTGTGGGAGTCAGGGACTTCACGACCCTTATTTTTTGTGGCTCTGTGTGTCAAGGTCAGTGTATATATTATATACTGACAACTACTGTACAGTATATTATAAATGTTCATTTTTTAGTTCAATAAGACATCCCCTGAAAATAAGACCTAGCACATCTCTGGGAGCAAAAAGTAATATAAGACACAGTCTTATTTTCAGGGAAACAGGGTACATACCTGTGGAATGTCCAGGTTGGGAGAAAGAACCACTATCTGCTAACCAAGTGTAAAAAGTACAATTATCAAGCTTGATTTGCAAATGTTGAGTGGAATCTGCAATTGCAGAACACATGATAAACCGAGCTGGGCACAGAATATTATTTGAGGACATTGAAATGCTGGGCCGCTCTGACAACCATCATGTCAGACTACATAGAGAAGCCATGGAAATCCATAAGCATGGGGACAATTTCAGCAAAAAGGAGGAAACCATGGAAATAAACAAAAACATCAGAATCAAGTAAGTAAGGAACACCACCCAGCCACAGGAGGCCTCCAGGCAGCAAGCAATGAAGGGCCAAGTGAATGCCACCCGGACAAAGGATGTCTCCAGATGATAAACATTTGAAAGGGCACAAAGGCCTGGCTACTTATAGACAGATGCCTTCACTATTGACTATGCAATCTTCCACCAACACCCCCTTTGGGCCATTAGAAGGGACACTGGGAAGCTCTTGGAAATGTCCAACGCCATTCTCTCTCTTTTTTTAAAAAAAAATTAAGCAAATATTTTTATTGAATTTTTAGGGGGGGAAAGGGGGGGGAAGGCTTGGGTTGCGGGGTTCTGTAGGAAGAATAAAAGGATTTGGGGGTGGGGAAGGTAAATCACTAGTGGGGAGGAGTAATGAGGTTTCCCTATGGGTGGAATGGTATAGAGATTGGGGGGGGGGAAAGGGGGAGGAGAGATAAAAATAAAATTTAAAAAAAAGAAGAAAAGAGAGAGAAAAAATGAAATAAAAAAAATAAAATTTGGGTGTAAAAATGGAAAGTGTAGAATAAAAAATAAAAATAAAAAAGGGGAAAAAGGGGGAGGAGAGATAAAAATAAAAAATTTTAGAAAGAAGAAGAAAAGAGAGAAAAACATGAAATAAAAAATAAAATTTGGGTGTAAAAATTTGGGTGTAAAAATTGCAAAAAAGTGTAGAATAAAAAATAAAAAAGGGGAAAAAGGGGGAGGAGAGATAAAATATTTTTTTAAAAAAAGAAGAAAAAAAAAGAGAGAAAAATGAAATAAAAAAAATTGGGTGTAAAAAATGGAAATTGCAAAAAAGTGTAGAATAAAAAATAAAAATAAAAAGGGGGAAAAGGAGGAGGAGAGATAAAAATAAAATTTAAAAAAGAAGAAGAAAAGAAAGAAAAAAATAAAATAAAAATAAAATTTGGGTGTAAAAATGGAAATTGCAAAAAAAGTGTAGAATAAAAAATAAAAATAAAAAAGGGGGAAAAAGGGGGAGGAGAGATAGAAATAAAATATTGAAAAAGAAGAAGAAAAGAGAGAGAAAAAATAAAATAAAAAATAAAATGTGGGTGCAAAAATGGAAATTGCAAAAAAGTGTAGAATAAAAAATAAAAATAAAATTTTCTTGTTATTTGGCTTCCGAATCCAGGGTATTAGTTTCTTGGATATTATTGGGGTGAAAATGGAATAACTCAAATACTTGCAAACCAAGCTTGCTAATCGAACGCCTGATACTTGATTAACAGACATTGGTTCTTTCCACACACCTGGATACGCCACAGGTATATATATACACTCCACTTCCTTTAACACCATCAGATCCTCTGAAGATGCCATTGGCCACAGATGGAGGCTGAACGGCAGGAGAAAATGCTGCTAGAACATACTGGTCATACAGCTCGGAAACCACACAACATCTATTGTCCTATTTTTATACCAGGCATGGGACAACTTGGGCCCTCCCTCCAGGTGTTTTGGACTTCAACTCCCACAATTCCTAACAGCCTACTGGCTGTTAGGAATTGTGGGAGTTGAAGTCCAAAACGCCTGGAGGGAGGGCCCAAGTTGGCCCATGCCTGCTTTACACCTTGGGTGGGAACCCCAGAATGATGCGCCGATGTCTGCTAGGACTCGAAGTCTACCAACATCAGGATGCCCGCATCCTTCCAAGCTCTGCTTCATGCAACACACGTCACTATTCCATCAAAACTCCCCACAAATGTCATCACAAATGAACCAGCGCAGCATCATGGAAGGTGAAGGAGGGTATGGCCTAAAGAAGCCAGAAGCATGTCTGTCAGTGAAGGAGAAAGCGGTGGGCAGCCTTTGTTCAAGTAGCCCGAACCTTCAAACCCCACTTCGCAGGAACGTGGTTCCGTTTTTGTGCGTTTTCCCCAAAGGACAACGTTCCAAGCACCTTGAGATGGGATGTACCTCTCTTGGTAGAGTAGACGTCCGTCAACCATCCCTTCGTGACGAACGGGGTCAATTTCTTGCCCTGTCAGTTATGGTGCGCATGAATGACTGACCGACTGACCGACCCTCGCTCCCGCCCACCCGGCTCCTCAGATGGCCATGAGGGGAATGCACCCGACCCCGACCCCTCCCTCGTGGCACACCATGGGGGCCATGAACGTCCAGCGGTTGGTGTCCGGGTCGTACATTTCTACGGAGCTGAGGTTGGACTGTCCGTCGTAGCCCCCCACGGCGTAGAGGCGGCCACAGTTCGCCACCAGCGAGACGCGGCTGCGGCGGGTGTTCATGGGCACGATCAGGTACCACTGGTCCGCCATGGAGTCGTACACCTCGGCGATGCTGAGGAAGCCACAGCCGTCGTAGCCGCCGCAGACGAACATCTTGCTGCCGAGCGCTGCGGCTCCGTGTCGGCAGCGTTTGTTGAGCATGCTGGCCACCGGATGCCACGACGCCGTGTGGTGGTTGTAGTGTTCTACCTGCAGAGGAGGCCAGAACGGAATGTGAGAAACAGGAAGACCAGAGGAACAGGTACAGACTTGAAAATCTCCAAAACAGTATTGACAGTTATATCGCAAAGTGGACAGGCAACCTGGGCCATACCATTGACACATCGGAATGGGAAAAAATATGGAAGATAAAACTAAAATGGACCAACTCCTACAGCCTGAGAGAGAACTGGATAAAGATGATGTTCCAATGGTATTTAACACCTAACAAACTAGCCAAATATTACAAAAATGTAAACGAAAGATGCTGGAAGTGCAAGGAGAAGAAGGATACTTTCCTACATCTTTGGTGGACTTGTGAGAAGGTTAAGAAGTTCTGGACGGAGGTACATAGAACAACAACTAATATACTGGAATTACAAATAGAAAAGAAAGCAGAATATTACTTATTAGGTATTTTGGATTTGGAGATCGACAAGAACAAAGATAGACTTCTATTCCACATGGCTACGGCAGCAAGACTTGTACTAGCAAGTAAATGGAAAAACGAAGAAATCCCAAAACTAGACGACTGGAGACTAAAATTAATGGACATAAGGAACATGGACACATTGACCCAACACATAAGATCAAAGCAAACTGCAAGAGAAAATAAAACGGACTGGTCTCCAATCACAAACTATCTAGATGGAAACTAAGGACGTAAACGGGACAGGGAGCAAATAAGAGAAAACAGAAGAAGAGCAAAGAAGACAACACAAGTACTAACCAATCACGGGGGAAATAATGAGTAAACAAAAAGGATACCACAATACTAACACACTCCACGTCTCACACCCCAGCCACTGCCCCCCCCCCCCCCGCCTCTTTCCTACTAGATAAGGACTGTCCCGTACCCTGCTTCCTACCCTTTATCTCCCTCCCCTACCCAGTAGTGAGGTACCTACCCTCCCGCCCCCATCCCCTCCCCCACTACACCCCTGCCCCAGCTTTTAATATACAGTCACTATGTCAATGATTAACACCTGATTGATGTAATGACAAAGAAACTCACAATAAAAATGAGAAAAAAAAAGAAAATCTCCCAGAATAAGTTATGCACAGGAAGCGTTTGGGCTTCTTATAGAACAGTGGTTCCAAACTTGTGGTCCATGGACCACCAGTGCTCCCCAAGAACTAAAATATGTTCTGCAGTCTCACTGTTACGACACCATTGCAACGAGAGCCATCTGGAGGTGTTCTGTCGTGTGCTGGGCCTGTAAATAATTGTTTTTAAATAGGACGTGTGACTTGAGCCCAGCGGGAAGCCAGGGGGCCCCGAAGAGAAGTTTTCAGAGGTTTTCCACCACAAATAGTCTTTAGATGGCTCGTGAAGTATAACAAACTCCTTTATTAATGAACAATCAAACAGAACTTATCTTGTCTTCAGAAAGTTAAACAAATGATTCCAGGCTTTTATGCAACTGGTGACTTCCTAATCTTGTGCACGAAGGACAGGCAATTGTCTTCAATAACTAATTCTTTGCTTTAAAGGAAAATCCCTTTTTTTAACTTCTCCCAGGCTGACTGTAATCTAATTCTTACTGATGTGGGCTCCGCTACCGGGTCGAATTGTGTCTCGAACGCCGAGTGGACCTACCAGTAAGGTTAGTAGATTCTCCAGCGGGAGTTCTTTGGTCTTTAGGGCTGTTTCCCTGGAAATCTTTGGAGACTCTTAAGACTGTTCTCCCCGGAAAGTCTTAAAGGTTGAAGCTTTTGTACAGGAGAAGCTTGAACACGTCCTGTACATTAGCTTTCCTTGTTGAGACTAACTAAAAAAATGGCTCCTTTCCCTTCCCAATTGCCCTGAGCAAGGGGCGGAACCAAAACTTAACAATGATGGACAGGTGACTTGCCCTATGACTGCAACCAAAGGAAGCCACCTAACTGCAGAAACCCAGGGACCTTGGACTGCAAGCAAACATTTAATACAAAGCAAATAAAATTGGAGCTCCTGGTACAGCCGTACCAGAACAGGAGGGATTTGCATGTTTTTGAACTGCTAGGTTGGCAGAAGCTGGGTTTAACAATTATTATTGTTAAATCCCTTTGAGCCAATGAAGAACCTATTCACAGTTTTGCTGGCCTATTTGCTAAGGATGTTTTAAGGCTAATGTAAGGTTATGACAACTTTTCCTAAACCCCTGAAATAAATCAGGAAAGAATCAGGTAACTGGCCTAAAATAGATCAGAAGAGCGACACTCACGCTGTTGAAGATCTGGAGCCCGTCGTGTCCGCCAGAGACGAAGATCCGACCTTCGAATACCGTCACTCCGGCCGCGCTGCGGTTGGAGCTCATGGGGGTCACCACTGTCCACCTTCCCAAGAGAGCGACAAAGCAAGAGAGATGAGTGGCAGCTGGCATTCAGAGCCATTGCCGCACGGGCACAGAGTAATGCAGGGAGGTTGCAAGTGAAGTTCAGAAAGACTCACCGGTCTGTTTCAGGGGAATAGGCTTCTACCGAGTTGAGGGAGGAAGTGCCGTCGTACCCGCCGCAAACGTAGATTTGTCCGTCCAACACTACCGTCCCCATGGCACTGGAAATAAGCCACAAATCTCAACAGTTAGTGGGACAACTGGCCAGTAACAAAGGCCTTAAAAACACTGATTACATAGAATCATAGCATCAAAGAGTTGGAAGAGACCTCATGGGCCATCCAGTCCAACCCCCTGCCAAGAAGCAGGAATATTGCATTCAAATCACCCCTGACAGATGGCCATCCAGCCTCTGTTTAAAAGCTTCCAAAGAAGGAGCCTCCACCACACTCCGGGCAGAGAGTTCCACTGCTGAACGGCTCTCACAGTCAGGAAGATCTTCCTCATGTTCAGATGGAATCTCCTCTCTTGTAATTTGAAGCCATTGTTCTTTGTCCTAGTCTCCAGGGCAGCATAGAATCATAGAATCAAAGAGTTGGAAGAGACCTCATGGGCCATCCAGTCCAACCCCATTCTGCCAAGAAGCAGGAATATTGCATTCAAATCACCCCTGACAGATGGCCATCCAGCCTCTGTTTAAAAGCTTCCAAAGAAGGAGCCTCCACCACACTCCGGGGCAGAGAGTTCCACTGCTGAACGGCTCTCACAGTCAGGAAGTTATTCCTCATGTTCAGATGGAATCTCCTCTCTTGTAGTTTGAAGTCATTGTTCCGCGTCCTAGTCTCCAGGGAAGCAGAAAACAAGCTTGCTCCCTCCTCCCTGTGGCTTCCTCTCACATATTTATACATGGCTATCATATCTCCTCTCAGCCTTCTTCTTCAGGCTAAACATGCCCAGCTCCTTAAGCCGCTCCTCATAGGGCTTGTTCTCCAGACCCTTGATCATTTTAGTTCGCCCTCCTCTGGACACATTCCAGCTTGTCAATATCTCTCTTGAATTGTGGTGCCCAGAATTGGACACAATATTCAGGTGTGGTCTAACCAAAGCAGAATAGAGGGGTAGCATTACTTCCTTAGATCTAGACACTATGCTCCTATTGATGCAGAAAGGGCTTGTTCTCCAGACCCTTGACCATTTTAGTCGCCCTCCTCTGGTTCTAGCCCAGTGGTTCTCAACCTGGGGTCCCCAGATGTTTTTGGCCAACAACTCCCAGAAATCCAGCCAGTTTACCAGCTCTTGGGATTTCTGGGAGTGAAGGCCAAAACATTTGGGGACCCACAGGTTGAGAACCAGTCTTAGCTGCAGTAGTGCTGACAAATACACAGTAATAATAATAATAATAATAATAATAATACTATTTATTTATCCCGGGGGGGGGGGGGGGGGGAACTCAGGGCGGTTTGCAAGCAACAACATCAAAATATACAGAGTCACAACATGAACAAAAAATAACAGTAACAGCAACATAAGCATGGAATATCCAACAACTCATAAATATTAAAAGGAAAAATCCTGCCTGCTCTTCATGTCATAAGCGTAGATTATAAATAAATATTATTTTGGTTTGGAAATTGAGATGTGCATTAGATTCAACAGAGCATTAGACTCAAGTAAATATGACTTTGGTTTGAAGATTGAGATGCGCATTAGATTCAATGGCACCTTAGATTCAAGTAAATATGGCTTTAGTTTGGAAATTGAGATGCGCATTAGATGACATATTAGACTCAAGTAAATATGGTTTTGGTTTGGAAATTGTGATGCGCATTAGATTCAATGGCACATTAGACTCAAGTAAATATGGTTTTGGTGTGAAAATTGAGATGCACATTAGATTCAATGGCACATTAGACTCAAGTAAATATGACTGGTTTAGAAACTGAGATGCGCATTAGATTCAATGGCACATTGGACTCGAGTAAATATGACTTTGGTTTGAAAATTGAGATGCGCATTAGATTCAATGGAGCATTAGACTCAAGTAAATATGGTTTGGGTTTGAAAATGATTAGATTCAATGACACCTTACTCAAGTAAATATGGCTTTGGTTGGGAAATTGAGATGCGCATTAGATTCAATGGAGCATTAGACTCGAGTAAATATGGTTTTGGTTTGGAAATTGAGATGCACATTAGATTCAATGGTACATTAGACTCGAGTAAATATGACTGGTTTAGAAACTGAGATGCGCATTAGATTCAATGGCACCTTCGACTCAAGTAAATATGGTTTTGGTTTAGAAATTGAGATGCGCATTAGATTCGATGGCGCGTTAGATTCAAGTAAATACAGGTAGGAGGTGTTCAGGTGCATTTTAAATTCGGACAGCTTGTTTAGCTCACTTTAAGGTCACTATACTTCAGAAATGACTCGAAAGCACATAATGACAGGACATTGGGGAAAATGGGCCATCAAGTAAAAAACCAGGCTACTCTGACTCTTCACTCGATTCTCCAGACCAAAAAGCACTCAGACTGCACAGCCTTGAATGAGAACACCACAGGCACGCATACCTTCGCTTGCTGTTCATGCTCCCCACTTTGGACCAGGTGTCGGCCTCTGGGTTGTACACTTCCACGGTGCTGAGCCTCAGCTGCCCGTCGTAGCCCCCAATGGCGTACAGGAGCCCGTTCAGCACCGCTACGCCGACTCGACTGCGGGCCGTCGTCATGGGCTGGCACTTCTCCCAGCGGTTGGCAATGGGGTCGAAGACTTCCACCACGTTCAGCGAGTCGCCTGCATAGAAATTTGCTGCTCACATTTTAAAAAGTGACCACCAGAAGGAAAAGCTCACTGATACTGCTCAAATGGAATTGTAGTACCAATTTGGGGTGTTGCAGGGGTATCCGGGCTGGATGGCCGTGTTCTAGCAGCATTTTCTCCTGACGTTTCGCCTGCGAATGCAGGCGAAACATCAGGAGAAAATGCTGCTAGAACACAACCATCTAGCCCGGAAACCCCGCAACAACCCAGTGATTCTGGCTATGAAAGCCTTCAACAAAAAATACTGATTTATTTGTTTGTTTGCTTATTTATTTACTATATTTATATTCCACCTTTCTCTGTCCCGAAGGAGACACAAGGTGGTTTACAGACAGGAAATAATTCAACGCTTTAATAACAAAATACGATTAAAAACATTTAAATTAAATTAAAAACAAAGTTTAATTATATTTTAAACATTAGAATCACTATAAAACCACGCTAGCAGCAATCATAATCCAGGTCATTCCAGTAGTTGTTGCACCTAATTCCACTTTGTAACTACTTTAGCCTCACTTGTAGGTATGAATATGTTTTAATAATTTTCTCCCCATCACTGAAGAAAATACCTAATTCTATCCCAGTATTTGCACATCTTGAAGCATTTTGTGAAATTATTCTGTGCAGAAACATAGAAGCAAAAATTGTATTCCTTTGCAGAAAGATATGTTTTGCACCAAGCCCAACGATTTTTCTCAAGGATTTCTGTGCAAAATAACTCTCCTAAAATTTGCAAATGCCTTTATGATCTTCCAATCCCTACAAGAGAGGCAGCTTTGCATGCTTTTGAAGAATACCATCCCTGATAAGATGACAGAATTGAAAGATACCTGCAGAGTTGAGTCCTCCGACGGCGTAGATGAGTCCTGCAATGGAGGTGCAACAGCGGGGGCGGGTTTTGAAAGCCGAAAGGTGCGGCTGGCGCTCTGGCATGAGGTGATAGTCTTTTGCTTCGTCCACCAGGTCCCTATGAATCAAAGAGTTGGTCAGAAGTCAAATGTGCTTCCTCAGAGTCCTTATTTGGAAGTCTGCCAACCAAATTATATATAGGTGCAGGTGAATTTTTAAAACAGGAAAGAGGCAACTGGGAGATCTTGAAACTGTTTCTTCAATTGTTTTTGCTGCCACCTTTTTGTTTGGTATTAAGGCTGAGTTGTATGTGAAGAGTATACTTAGTAACATCCTTTTGTGTTACAATAGTGTTTGTTTTATTTAGAGGGTTTAAATCACAATGATGTTTACACCGAGGCTGTTATAGAGTGTTAACAATAAATAAAATGTTTATTTAACAGGCTTAAACTTCTTCTGGTACAAATGCGTAGTGGTTTCAGTAAGTTACTGGTACATAAGCTTCTGGTTACGTCTGATGTACAATTCTTAGATGGGTTCTGGGTTTAAATCTTGATGTCAACAAAATAGGAGATTATCTCAGGAAATTAATCGCTGATAATAATTTCAAACAAAATTCTCTCTTTCTGGAACCTAGCCAATAGCCTTTGGCCTAGCCTTCCTCAGGGACAAAGAACAGACCACAAGCAAGGTCCTTTTCCACTATCTGTATTCCTAGCTAATTTCTCTAGCTCTTGAATACCACAAAAGATTAACCCAGCTCTCCTATCTAACACCAACCAACTGTTATCACCAACTAACAAACTCCCAATGAACAAATTCCAACTGCCAACTCAAGCCTCATTTCAAAAGGTACATTTTTTTTCTTTTTGAATGCTAGGCTCCACCCCCTATTTCTAACCAATCCTGGCCGTCTAATCTCTGCTTCCTGGATTAGGACACGCCCCCTCTAGAAAACCCTTAACTAAGATGGTGTCTCCTTGTTTCCCTATCCTAAGATGGCCGCCAGGGCTTCGCCAGGCCCACATTCTAGCTGCTTAAGGTAAGGAGTTCTTTACAGATGGCCTTTGAGAAGACCGCAATGCCTGGGTTAGAACACTCTCTATAACACAGTTGTAGAAAGTCACACATGGTTTTTCATTTAATTTTTGGTTCCTTAAAAGCCTCAGATAATGCAATCTGTGCTAGGTCCTCTTAACCAATGCAGCTGTCGTACGAACACTGCTCCAGGTTGGGATCTCCCTCTTTCTGTGGTCTGTATGGGGAAGAAAATGTTTCACAATTAGGACTCCACACCTGCCATTGCTCGTGGGGCTTCCTCCTGTCCCACTCACCTGCACTTGTGGCAGCTGCGGACCAGGTCATCCTGTTGCACGCGATCCGTGAGGAACTGGGGCCGGCAGAGAGGCAGTCGGATTTTGGAGAGGAGCTCGGGCAGAAAGGGCTCTCGGTGCTCTCGGTCGTACCTCACCCAGGCCAAGGCAGCTTCAAAGACCTTTCGGAAGAGAGATCGGTCAGAGACGTTTCTGGTACAGCTTCACAGCCAAAGGCAAGGGATTCTTTTAGGTTTGGAGAAGTAATGCATGGAGAAGGCGCTGACAAATTACCCTGGCCAAAGGTTTGGAAGCCAAGTCTTGTGAGGAGTGGCTTAGGGATATTTTGCTTGGAGAAAAGAAGGCTGAGAGAAGGGGACACATGAGAGCCATGCCTATAAGCAGAGGCTAGGTGGCCATCTGTTGGGAGGGCTTCCATTGTGTGACTTGAGTGGCAGGGGGTTGGACTGGATGGCCCTCATGGCCTCCTCCAACTCTATGCATCTGTGAAAGGCAGAAAAGGTGGCTTTTGATAAAGACCCCCAACTTCGAATCTGTCCGCTCACCTGTTCCTCCAGCTTCACGTTGAGCTCGTCCCTCGAGACCAGCTCCAGGACGTCCTCGAAGGAGAGGGCCAGGAACTCCTCCGACATGGAGACCTCCACAAAGTGCTGGTGGATGAAGCTGTTGGCAGCGTCGTAAAGTACGGCACACATCATGGTTTCGGCAAACTGGCGCACGCCCAGGCAGTTCTTTGGGTGAAGCCTTTGGCAACAAAGCAAAAAGAGATGAGTATGTGGGAAATATTGGCATGCTTTGGGGTCCTTTTTCCTCTGGTTGCTAAATGGCATCCAAGGGCTGCAGGAGTGACACCCCAATTTCACCCCAATAAAGGAAGGCAGTCCTAGAAGACGATATGACAGCAGACATCTTTGATTAGCAACAGCAGGGATTGCTTTGGAAGCCTCTTGAGCAGTGATTCTCGACCTTCCAAATGCCGCGACCCCTTAACGCAGTTCCTCATGTTTGGTGACCCCCAATCATAATATTATTTTCATTGCTACTTCGGAACTGTAATTTTGCTAATATTATGAATCGTAATGTAAATATCTGATATGCAGGATGTATGGACCAAATTTGGCACAAATGCCCCGTATGCCCAAATTTGAATACTGGTGGGATTGGGAGAGGTTGATTTTGTCATTTGGGAGTTGTAGTTGGTGAGATTTATAGTTCACCTACAATTAAAGAGCTTTCTGAACTCTACCAACGATGGAATTGAACCAAACTTGGCACACAGAACTTTCATGACCAAGAGAAAATACTGAAAGGGTTTGGTGGGCATTGACCTTGAGTTTTGGAGTTGTAGTTCACCTACATCCACAGACACTGAGGACTCAAACTTGGCATGAATATTCAATATGTCCAAATGTGAACACTGATTGACTTTGGGGGAAATAGGCCTTGGCATTTTGGAGTTGTAGTTGTTGGGATTTATAGTTAGCCTACAATCCAAGAGCATTGTGAACCCCACCAACGAGAGAATTGGGCCAAACTTAATACAAAGAACCCCCAAGACCAATAGAAAACGCTGTGTTTTCTCATGGTCTTTGGCAACCCCTCTGACACCCCCTTGTAACCCCCCTAGAGGTCACAACCCCCGGGTTGAGAAACACTGCAATAAATGTTTCTCAACCTAACCTGGCACGAACACTCAATATGCCCAAATGTGAACACTGTTGGAGTTTGGGGGAAATAGATCTTGACATTTGGGAGTTTTATTTGCTGGGATTTATAGTTGACCTACAATCAAAGAGAATTCTGAACCCCACCAATGACAGAATTGGGCCAAACTTCCCACACAGAATCCATATGACTTGAAGGGACTTGCTGGTGCGAGCCTCCCTCCAGCCTCACATGTGTCAGGATTAATTTAGTTATGTATGTGTTTTTCAATGTGCTTCTATGTATTGCCACGATGGATGCCACTGTGAATTGAAAATGCCATGCAGAAATGTTTATACTTTGAGGCTGTGATTAAGTGAACTTGAGAAAGTAAGATAAGGTTTGTTCTTGCTGACAACAGAAGGGAGTTGCCAGTCTCAGCAAGAGATGATAAACAGATGTGAAGAGGCTTTCGGTTTTGACTACTTCTTGAATTGTAGCTCGCTGTAGAAAGACGTGTCTATTGTATGTACTTAGTAAACTTAGTTTCTTTTGTAACTCAAAGCCTGCAGAGTCCTTATTTTGCAACCCAGTGTCTGCTTGATCTAGCATTCCTTCCGTTGGGGATCGCCAATCTCTGACAACATGCTCTCTCACCTGCATATGCGCACTACGCTACCAAGCACTGAGCGTGCCTGCTCTCCCCTCCTTGCTTGGAGTCTCAGAAACAGCCCTCCCCTTGGCTGAGAGGCTGGCCAACCACAGTAGAGGAGGGCTTTTGAGGGGAGGATTTGCCTTGTGTTTCCAAAAAGGAAGAGAACGACAAGTGATCTTCAGCCTTCTCTGCCAAAGGCGTTCCTAAGACCATCAAAAATATACATTTTCTGATGGTCTTTGGTGACCCCTCTGAAACCCCCTCGCACCCTCCCCCAGGGGTCCTGACCCCCACTGCTCTTGAGGGTTCCATGATAGTCCTGAACTCACCCTGGCTAGTGGAAGGGAAAAAATGTATGCACAGAGCACATTGAAGCACATGAGGAAGTGGCAAACAGAGATTGGGTAGACTTGCAAACATTCACAGCTGTGCTTTTGTGCACTTAAGATTTCTGTTCGTTGTGATTTACAGTTAGCAGCAAGTGTTTATTTGCTGGGTTGTTGTAGGTTTTTCCGGGCTATGTGGCCATGTTCTAGAGGCATTTTCAACTGACGTTTCGCCTGCATCTATGGCAAGCATCCTCAGAGGTAGTGAGGTCTGTTGGAATTAGGGAAACAAGGGGTTTATATATCTGTGGAATGACCAGGGTGGGACAAAGGACTCTTGTCTGCTGGAGCTAGGTGTGAATGTTTCAACTGACACCTTAATTAGCATTTGATGGCTTGGCAGTGCCTGGGGGAATCTTTTGTTGAGAGGTGGTTAGATGTGCCTGATTGTTTACTTTCTGTTGTTTTGCTGTTGTAATTTTAGAGTTTTTTTAATACTGGTAGCCAGATTTTGTTCATTGTCATGGTTTCTTCCTTTCTGTTGAAATTGTCCACATGCTTGTGGATTTCAATGGCTTCTCTGTGTAGTCTGACATGGTGGTTGTGAGAGTTTAAATGTTTACATGTCACCCAGAGGACCTATGATATCAGCAGCCCCTCGGCTGTGGAAAGAGTGGGCCCCTGCCCTTTTGTCCACAGGCCTATCCGTGGTGTGGCTTAGCTCAACTAGCGCTTACAGTGACACGCCTAACTTCCCCAGAGGCCCCACATTTTTAAAATTCCCCTTCTCTGACCAACAAAGAAGTGTGTGGCTGGGCTTCCTTCTTCTCCCAGCAAAATGCCTGGACAGGATTCCACAAACGACTGGCTCAAAAGTTCTAAGGCGGGCCACTCAAGAGTCTTATCTTCCCCATTTTGACCTTTATCTCAGGCACATTTTGAGGAGGCATCTGTGCCGGAGGGAGCAGACCTTTGGTTGAACCCCAAAAGAATGCAAAGTGTTTTGAAAAGAGAAAGGCGGCAGCTGCCATTTGGATGGGAAGGGCAGCCCCATCTTCCATGCCAAGGGCTCAGGTTACTGGGCCTGGGCAAGAGGGGTTTCCAAGGCAGTGGGGCTGCTTGGCCCTGTAGCAACAAGGACCTCCAACTTAGAATCCTACAGTTGGAAGGAACCACAAGGGTCATCCAGTCCCACCAAAAATCAAAGCAACTGGAATTTACTGTATTAGATCTGAAGGAAAACTCTCCTGAAGTTCTTCATCAGTGGTTCTCAACCTTCCTAATGTCGCAACCCCTTAATACAGTTCCACAAGTTGTGGTGACCCCCAACCATAACATTATTTTCGTTGCTACTTCGCAACTGTTATTTTGCTCCTGTTATGAATTGTAATGTAAATATCTGATATGCAAGATGTATTTTCATCCAATGGACCAAATTTGGCTCAAATCTATCTAAACAAAAATGTAATGTTCGTTTGTTGGATTAACATAACTCAAAAACCACTGAATGAATTGACACGAAATTTGGACACGACACACCTGCCAGGCCAACGAGTGAGCATCACTCATAAAAACACTGAAAAACACAACAGAAAGGACTTAAAAGGCCAAAAAAACAAAAAGATGCTGCAGCGCATGCATAAAAACAACTCCCCCTGGCAAACAAAACAAATCATAGCATATACACACTCTCTTCCGGATTACAGCTCCCAGCATCCCCTAGACCAGGCCCTTTAGGAGAGCAGGGTGATCCAAATGCACTGCTTCCAAGATGCAAGCTTGCTTCTCCTTGGATTTCATTGAGAGCATCCCAATCCCTGCATATTTCCAATTTCCTATTCCTGGACTGCAACTCCCAGCAATCCTCCAGATAGACAAAATACATAGATTAGATAGAGATAGACAGGTAGGTAGATTGATTGATCAAGAGGACTGCTGGGAGTTGCAGTCGAAGAATACGTAGAGAAGGAAGAATGGGGAGAAAGAGGAAGGGAAAGAAAAAGGAAGGAAGGGAAGAGGAAGAGAAGGAAGGAAAGAATGAAAGAAAAAAAGGGAAGGAATGAGAGAAAGAAAGGAGAAAAAGAAGGAGGGAAGCTTGGCCACAGCAACACGTGGCAGGCACAGCTAGTACCCAATATGCCCCAAACTGAATACTGGTGGGGTTGGGGAATGACTGATTTTGTCATTTGGGAATTGTAGTTGCTCCGATTTATAGTTCACCTTCAATCAAAGAGCATTCTGAATGATGGAATGGAACCAAACTTGGCACACAGAACTCCCATGACCAACAGAAAATACTGGAAGGGGTTGTAGTTTGCCAAGAGTTTGGAGTTGTAGTTCACCTACATCCAGAGAGCATTGTCCATCATCAAACAATGATGGATCAGGACCAAACGTGACACGAATACTCAATATGCCCAAGTGTGAACACTGGTGGAGTTTGGGGAAAATAGACCTTGACATTTGGGAGTTGTAGTTACTGGGGTTTATAGTTCACCTACAATCAAGGTGCACTCTGAACCCCATCAATGATAGAATTGGGCCAAACTTCCTACACAGAACCCTCCTGACGAACAGAAAATGCTGTATTTTCTGATGGTCTTTGGTGACCTCTCTGACACCCCCTCACGACTCCCTCAGGGGTCCCGACCCCCAGGTTGAGAAACGCTGTTCTTGATTGTTTTGATATTTAAGCTATTCAGAGGTTGGGGGATCGCAGGCATTAAAGCAATTCCTCGCCACAGACTTAGTCATCAAATACTTGTCTGACTGAATGGAATGCTTTAATAATAGGATAATTGAGAAACTCTACTGAGCAAGTTGGGAAACACACCTTTGGTTTTTTTTACTTCACTACAGCCTTCCTATCCAGTGATGAAATTACAACCCTATCAAAGAAAAGTTATAGGGACTTGACGTCAGGATGGACACCGAAGCAATAAAGAGAGCTAGATTCTCTGCCAGATTTCCTCTTTTTGAAAAACACGCCATGGGAAAAAGAACTCTTTGATTAGATAACTCAACCTCTCCTCTCCAAGGTATTTTTATAGCCTTGGGGTTTCAGGCTGAAAAGATTAACTTCATGGAAGACAAAACAAATGGATGATCACTATACAGCAGGCATGGGCAAACTTGGGTCCTCCCTCCCGGTGTTTTGGACTTCAACTACCACAATTACTAACAGTCTACCTAACAGGAAGGGCCCAAGTTTGCTCGTGCCTGCTATACAGTAATGCCTCCATACCTGCAGATCCCATACCTGCAGTTTCACGTGCCTCCACCCAAAGACAAAGCAATATCTCTAGGAGTTTGTGATGTCCCCCCAGAAGCTTCCACAGAGTCTCACAGAAGGACTAGCAAATTCTTAGAGGATAGCTGGGCCCTACAATGCAACTCAATGGTATGTTGTGTTGTGGTTCAGATAATGACGATGAGGGGATTGTGATTCCAGAGCCTGGGAGAGTGGTGGGTGGCTCTTTCAATGAGGGATATGAGGGGATTTCAGGGCAAGTTTCTGTCTGTGAGATGGGGCTTGAAAGTGTCAGCAGATAGGGGGGCAACCTTTTGCCCACAAGGAGCTTAACAACCCCTGATAAAGACCTGGCAAACCAAGATGGCTGGTCTGAGGGAGCAGCTGGGCTAGAAAGGGATATCAGAATCAGTCCTGGGGAGAAAACCATCGAGCTCAGGAAATCAAGGAGGCTTCGTAAGAATGAAGCACAGAGAAAATTTGGCAAGCCAGAAAGCCAAAGTCAAAGAAATGACTTCATGTTTTGCAGTCCTTAAAGTAGAGAGTTCCCCTTTGGGAATTCAGATCAGGCAACACTGCGAAGTTGTGAGGATATCTAGTCCTGTTCCAGTTTATAGGTTTAAGGTCTAAGAACCTGGGAGTTTTGGTTATGGGTTTTTCTGGATTCATGTTCAAGTTTTGATTCTTGTTCTCTGGATCTATGCTCATGTTATTTATTTATTTATTTCTATACCACCCCTCTCAGCCCGCAGGCGACTCAAGGTGGTTCACAAGGCAACAATTCAATGCCAACAACATCATAAAAACATTTAAAAGCATTCACCATAACAATAATAAAAACAAATCTATTCATCTTCTAGATAAAACATAATCCGATCTCATAATCCAATTGCTCTATAATCATATGTCTGTTACACTGCCTTTTCAAACGCCTGCTCGAACAGCCAGGTTTTGACTTTTTTTTTTTGGAAGGTCAAAAGGGAGGGAGTCGATCTAATGTCTCTAGGAAGGGCGTTCCATAGCTGAGGGGCCACCACTGAGAAGGCCCTGTCTCTTGTCCCTGCCAAACATATTTGTGATGCAGACAGAGTTGAGAGCAGTGCCACCCCAAACGATCTTAACCTCCTAGATGGTTCATAAGGGGAGATGCGTTCGGACAGGTAAGTTGGGCCAGAACCGTTTAGGGCTTTATAGGCTAAAGCCAGCACTTTGAATTGAATTGCCCGGTAGCAAACCGGCAGCCAGTGGAGCTGGCGCAACAGAGGAGTTGTATGCTCCCTGAACACTGCTCCTGTTAGTAATTTGGCTGCCGTCTGTTGGACCAACTGAAGCTTCCAAGCAGTCTTCAAAGGCAACCCCACGTAGAGGGTGTTGCAGTAGTCTATACAGGATGTAACAAGAGCATGGAGTACCGTGGCCAAGTCAGACTTCGCAAGAGTTACATGAAAACAAGAGTTTTGACTCTTGTTTTCATGTACATTTTGGATTATATGGAATGTTGCCTTTGAAGTGTTTTGCTTCTCACCAGTTGGGTTGGGTTTTTGACTTATTGACTACTTTTTATTATTACCTGTTGGATTTTGTTTTACTTCTTTTGGTAATTTCCCCCCTTTTTTATATATATACATTTACCAATAAACTGTTTTACTATTGCTTTTGGATTCCTGGTTGGTGCAAAGGGAAAGGTGAACTCTGGCTGTGGTGCAACATGCTGGGACTAAAAATGAAGTAATTTAATATAATTCAGTTGTATGAACTGGTTTCATGTAACTGCAGTCCAGCCAGAACATATCCCTTCCCCCCCCCCCCCCGTCCCCCCAGTTACAGGGATCTTATCTTAACAGAACTGACTTCAAAGGAGGCAACTGCACCTCCTTTTGCTGTTCAATTTCTTCCCTAAAGAAGAGGAGTCCAGCAAAGCCACAGTTACCCCTTTTATAAAGGATACTAGCTTTACCCGCGTTGCTGTGGCCAACCTTCCTTCCTTTTCTTCCCTTCCTTCCTCCCTCTTTTTCTTCCCCTTGTACTTTCCCTTCTTCTTTCTTCCTTCTCTACCTGTTTCTTTCCTCCCTTCCTTTGCTCTTTGGTTCCATCTTTCCTTGTCTCTCTCCTTCCTTCCCTCCTTCTTTCTCTCTTTCGTTCCTTCTTGCCTTCCTTCCTTCTCTACCTTTCTTTCTTTCCTTCATTCTCTCCTTCTTTCCCTCTTTCTCTCCTTCCTTTCTTCCCCCTTTCTGTGTATATGTGTTTTGTGTGTGTATATATGCGTATATATGTGGTTTTGCGCATGCGTTGTAATGTATTTTTTGTTTTCCGGCTTTTAAAGTCTCTTCTGCTCTGTTTTTCAATGTTTTTAAGAGTGATGGTCACTTGTTGGTCTGATAAGTGTATTGTGTCCAAATTTGGTGTCAATTCATCTAGTGGTTTTTGAGTTCTGTTAATGCCACAAACGAACATTACATTTTTATTTATATAGACTAGCTGTCCCCTGCCACATGTTGCTGTGGCCCACCTGGGGGCTCTGTGTGGGAGAGTTTGGCCCAATTCTATCATTGGTGGGGTTCAGAATGCTCTTTGATTGTAGGTGAACTATAAATCCCAGCAACTACAACTCCCAAATGTCAAGATTCTATTTTTCCCTAAACTCCACCAGTGTTCACATTTGGGCATACTGAGTATTCATGCCATGTTTGGTCCAGATCCATCATGGTTTGAGTTCATAATGCTTTCTGGATGTAGGTGAACTACAACTCCAAAACTAAAGGACACTGCCCGCCAAACCCTTGCAGTATTTTCTGTTGGTCATGGGAGAACTGTGTGCCAAGTTTGGTTCAATTCCATCGTTGGTGGGGTTCAGAATGCTCTTTGGTTGTAAGTGAACTATAAATCCCAGCAATTACAACTCCCAAATGACAAAATCATTTTTTTGAGTGAAGGACATACATTGGGTTGTTAGGTGTCTTGTGTCCAAATTTGGTGTCAATTTGTCCAGTGGTTTTTGAGTTCTGTTAATCCCACAAACGAACATTACAATTTTATTGATATAGATTTGGCAAGGAAAGCTCATTCTTGCACCTATATTCAATCAGAGACAACCACATTTCCACCTATAATACTTCTCACCTTCACAGTGGCAATGCCAACATCTCATGGAAAAACCTTCATGGAGGAATGCTTCTCCGTATTAAAAGGTGCAAAAGGTGTTTGAAAGGGGAACTGGCCATTTTGCGGCCTTCACCTCTTTTGCCAGGAGAGTGAGGGGACAATACAACAGCAGCATTCAGCTCAGCCTCCTTCCTCCCCAGGACGTCCAGCCTCCTCACCTCTCTCTGAGGAAGGAGCAGCAGGCATCCTTGATGTTCTGCAGCTGCAGGAAGCTGGCTCCCATCAGCAAGGACTGGACATTCTGCTGGTCTATCGCCAAGTGACCGTTGTAGGCAAAGTTGATCAGAGCTTCTAGTGCGCTGAGCCAGATAAAGAGAAGCGGGGAAGAATCAGCAGTATTCAACACTCACAACTATTACCACATCAAGCAAATTATACTTCTGAAAAGGGGAAAAGGTCAGCTCCAAATAATAATAATAATAATAATAATAATAATACCGACCCACATGTTTTCCTCAGATTGGGTTGTGGCACAACTGGTTGGGAGTCAGCTGCATTAAATCACTTCTGATTGAAAGATCATGAGTTCGAAGCTAGCCCGGGTCGGAGTAAGCTCCCGACCATTTGTCTAGCTTGCTGTCAACCTTTGCAGCCCAAAAGACAGTTGCTTGTTGTTGTCAAGTAGGAAATTTAGGTACCGCTTACGCGGGGAAGCTAATTTAACTAATTTACGACACCATAAAACTCTCCAGCAGTTTGTTATCGAAAGAATGAGGAAGTACTTCATCTGTGTCACAAGTGGATGGTGAAGCGACAGCTCCCCCAGTGGCTGGAATTCAAAAAGCATACCCTCATGAAGCTGGAAAGTTAAATAGCCTCTGTGTGTCTGTCTATATATGAAGACATGGCTCTGGAGCCAAGCGTTCGACTAGAGGATAGCAGCAATACGGAAAGGAATTTTGGAATTTTCACAACATTGGATTCTCCCATTTTGGCTTTACTGGCATGTTAATGTATTCTTAAATGAATGTATTGATGATTTTGTATAATGTTTTTAAAATGATTTTACTGTTGTAATCGTAATTTTATGATGTATATGTTGTTAGCATCATTTGATGCTTATGTGAGGCTGCCTAGAGTCCCCTTATGGGGAGAAGGACGGGGTAGAAATGTACAAAATAAATAAAATTGTGTGTCTATGGCATTCAATGTTTGCCATGTATATGTGCATTGTGAATCCCCTTCGAGTGAGAAGGGCGGATTATAAATACTGTAAATAAATAATTCAATAATGACACCAAGCTTCTAATTTTGGACCACAAAAATTGAAGGAAAAGATTGTAATACAGAAAAGATTGTAATAAACATCAGGAGAGAATGCTACTGGAACATGGCCATACAGCCCGGAAAACTCACAGCAACCCATTCTGAAAGCCTTCTTACATTCTGAAAGCCTTCGACAATGCATTAATTCTCCTGTGTATATCCACCCTAATTCATTCGTCCACAAGGACTGGGCAACTGCTTGGTCTGGAAGGCTGGGAAATGTCAGAGCGGCCCATGGAAGGAAATGTGGCACCACAACCTCTGGGTCTGTACCTTGGGTCCATGCCTTGCATGACAATCTCGTCTTGCTTGCACTCCATCATGTCGTTCGTGAACATGGCGTGGAAATACGGGATCGAAGCCGCCAAGACGATCCGGTGGGCGCTAAACTTGTGGTCTCCGACCTGGAAAAGAAACAGAAGATGGGCAACTATTATTTATTTACGACATTTATATGCTGCCCTTCTCACCCCGAAGGGGACTCAGAGCAGCTTATAGATAGATAGATAGATAGATAGATAGATAGATAGATAGATAGATAGATAGATAGATAGATAGATATAGACATAATAGAATCATAGAGTTGGAAGAGACCTCATGGGCCATCCAGTCCAACCCCCTGCCAAGAAGCAGGAATATTCATTCAAAGCACCCCCAACAGATGGCCATCCAGACCAGCTTAAAAGATATATACACATACAATATATTATATTATTAACATAGTACAATATCAGTATTATATATTACTATATTGTACTATACCATTATATTGTAATATTATTAGTAATATTACATGTAATATAAAATATTTAATTATAATATCATATTATTAGTATTATATTGTATTACATTATAATATTATAAATATTATATGTATATGCAACATATTATACCAAGGAGGGAAGGGCAAATCTAGAAGTGGGATTCAGACTGGGATCTCTGGCAAGGCAGCAAGCTCCGAGGGAAAACACAGGTTTGCATGGAGAAAATTTCTGACTCCACGTATAAGCAGAGTTTTTCAGCTGTTTTTTAGATTGAAAAAGCCCCCCTCAGCTTACACTTGAGTCAAAGTTATTGATTATTATTATTACATGTATTATTTTACCTTATTATTATTATTACATGTATTATTTTACCCTATTATTATTATTATTATTACATTTATTTACTGTATTATTGTTATTATTATATTTACATTATTTTACTCTATTATTATTATTATTATTATTAATACATTTATTATTTTACTCTATTTATTATTATTACATTTATTATTTTACTCTACTTATTATTATTACATTTATTATTTTACTCTTTATTATTGTTATTATTACATTTATTATTTTATCTTTATTATATTGGAAGGATACGTAAGCACACTTGACACAAAAAGGTTAGAATAATGGTTTAATCAGAGCTGGACAGTCTTATCTTAAATGAAAGCTTTATGTAAATATTCAAATACATTTAACCTATTGATGCCTCCATTAATGTAATTTTTTGGCATCTATTTTTATTTTGAAATTTACCAGTAGAGGCTGAATTTCCCACTCTCGGCTTATACTCGAGTCAATAAGTTTTCCTAGTTTTTTGTGGTAAAATTAGGTGTCTCGGCTTATATTTGGGTCGGCTTATACTCGAGTATATGCGGTATATAAAATATATTATGAGTTTGTAAATGCTTTCTATGCATGGAGACTTTTGGGACACCCAGTATAGTCTTTCTTAACAGGGCACAGCCAGGTAAACACAGCCAGGTAAAATAGTAAAAAGATTCATTTTCTTACAAATGAGAGATTGGTAGTGAATGAGGTTAGGTACTTAATGCTAACTAACCGTCCCCAGCCATGCATTGCTGTGGCCCAGTCTGTGTATGTGTGTTTTGTGTGTTTATATTTGTGTATATGTGTGGTTTTGCACATGCTTTCTAATGTAATTTTTTAATTTTTTAGCTTTTTAAGTCTCTCCTGCTGTGTTTTTCAGTGTTTTTATGAGTGGTGGTCACTTGTTGGCCTGATATGTGTATTGTGTCCAAATTTGGTGTCAATTCGTCCGGTGGTTTTTGAGTTATGTTGATCCCATAAATGAACATTACATTTTTAGATTTGAAAAAAAATACACAGCTCCAGATCTTCCATTGGGTTGATGTGTTAATCCTGCTTTGCACCCTTGCTTATGTTTTGCTTTTAAGATGGTTTTTGTAAGGTCATTTCGAGAGAAGGCAGCAAGTCAAAGAGAAGACGCAAACACCACCTCGTTCCACCTCCGAAAACAGGATGTACCTTGCTTTTAATTATTGCTCTCTGTAACAAGAGACTGTTCTCTGCAAAGCTGCATGCTAATAAGACCTTTGCCCAGGGATGCCTTTGGAGGAGCCACAGGTACTCTGGAAGATGCCAGACCTGCAGCTCAAAATAGGCTCCGGAGACAAGGAAGCCTTTGTGGCCTTAATCCCCAAAAGGGCCCTCAGAGATCTGCATCTGAGTTATGAATTTGTCCTGCAAGAGAGGCCTGGAGGCACCAAATGTACTGGGACAAGGATATGAATCAGCCTGGAGTCAGAAGAGACAGTGAAAAGCCATCATGTACTATCTCATCTCTCTGCTGGGGTTTGGTTCCAGGCCTCCCTGTGGATACCCAAATCTCTCGTTGCTCATGTTCTGTCACCGCTGGGCTTAAAATGAAGTGCTTTTAAAACAGGATGTGTAACTTCAGCCCAACGGGAAGCCAGGGCCCCCGAAGAGAAGATTTTAGAGATTCCCTCCCCCCCCATAAACAGTCTTTAGAGGGCTTGAGCTTAAATATTTATTTATTTATTTATTTAAAAAAAAGTTTTATATACCAGCCTTCTCACCTCTCTTGAGGGACTCAAGACCGGTTTCCAACCATAATATCACATACAGTTAATAAAAACATAATAATTCATTTTACACTAAAACATTAAAACAGCAATTACATTCAATAACTACAATGGTCAGTCGTCACACGAACTCGTTGTTCATCATCATCCATCCATATCTGGCTCACTCGTCGAATTCCTGTCTCCATAACCAAGTCTTCACCTGTTTCCTAAATGTCAGGATAGATGGGGCGGTTCTGATCTCCAGTGGAAGAGAGTTCCAGAGTCGAGGGGCCACCACCGAGAAGGCCCTGTCCCTCGTCCCCACCAGACGCGCTTGCGAGGCCGGTGGGACCGAGAGCAGGGCCTCTCCAGACGATCTTAATAATCTTGATGGTTCATAGGGGAGAATACGTTCGGAGAGGTAAACAGGGCCAGAGTCGTTTAGGGCTTTATAGGTTAACACCAGCACTTTGAATTGTGCTCGGAAGCTAATTGGCAGCCAGTGGAGCTGGTGTAACAGCGGAGTGGTGTGCTCCCTGTACCCAGCACCTGTTAGTAGTCTGGCTGCCGAGCGTTGGACTAGCTGCAGCTTCCAGGCAGTCTTCAGAGGCAACCCCACGTAGAGAGCGTTGCAGTAGTCTAAACGGGATGTAACCAAAGCGTGGACCACCGTGGCCAAGTCAGACTTCCCAAGGTACGGGAAGTCTGACTTGGCCATGGTGGTCCACGCTTTGGTTACATCCCGTAAATACAACAAAGTCTTTATTGATGAACAATCAAACAGAAACTTCTTTTGTCTTCAAAGGTTAAACAAATGCTTCCAGGCTTCAAGTAACTGGTGGCTTCTAACTGTTTCTTTGCTTTACTTCAAAGGAAAATCCCTTTCCAAACTTCTCCCAGGCTAACTGTGAACCTAAACTTATCTGGTGTGGATCCACTACCAGGCTGAACTGCGTCTCAAAACCGAGTGGACCTACCAGTAGGCCTGTAGTCATTTAGCTGGAGTTCTTGATGTTCTTGATGTTTAAATTCCTCAGGGTTGTAAGGCTGTTTCCCTGGAACCTTTGGGAATCTTCAGATGCTCTTAAGACTGTTCTCCCTCGGGAAGTCTTAAGGGTTGAAGCCTTTGTAGAGGAGAAAGTCTGGACACATCCTGTACATTAGCTATTCTTGCAGAGACTAACTAAGAAATGGCTCCCTTCCCTCCCCTAAACCCAAAAAGGGGGCGGGACTAGAGAACCTAATGATGATGAACAGGTGGCCTGCCCTATGACTGCAAACTTTAACAGGAAGCCACCCTGCTGCAGAATCCCAAGCCTTGGGCTGCAAGCAAACACTTAATACAAGGCAAATAAAGTGGGAGCTTCTGGTACAGCTGTACCAGCACAGCTCAAGTCCCATTATTTACCACCACCACCATCGGCAATCCCTTGTATCCAAATCCGATTGCCTTCCATGTGTAAGTCCACAGGTGACTGTGGAGACCTATTCTTGATCCCGCAGTGAGGACATCGGTTTCCAAACAGAAGGTGGTCCTGGTCAGGGTTGGCTTGAGGCACCTTCTTCCTCTTGACATGTTTCTCCCTTTCACTCCCCATTCATTCCTCTTCAAACTCTACAGCACTGCTGGTCACAGCTGACCTCCAGTAAGTGTGTTCAAGTGCCGGGGCTTCCCAGTTCTCAGAGTCTATGCCACAGTTTATATAATTTATTTATTTATTTGTATACCGTCCCTCTCAGTCCGGAGGCAATTTGAGGCGGTTCACGAGGCAACAATTTAATGCCACCAACATCATAAAAACATTAAAACACTTAAAAGCATTAACATATCAAGTAGGATCATAACAAGAATAAAAAAACAAATCAATTCATAGTGTCTAGATCTAGGAAAATAATGCTCCCCATGCTCTATTCTGCTTTGGTTGGACCACACCTGGAATATTGTGTGCAATTCTGGGCACAATTCAAGAGAGATATTGACAAGCTGGAATGTGTACAGAGGAGGGCGACTAAAATGACTGGAGAAAAGGGTCTGGAGAACAAGCCCTATGAGGAGCGGCTTAATTGAAGAGGGTTGCAGAATACGGGTGGCATTCAATATTGGAGTGAGTGTCCCTAGGTTACAAAACTAAGCCTGCATCTCTGTCTTGCATAATGAAAGAGAGGGTTTGGAAGTCATAGTAAGTAAATTGGCCCGCAATTTACACGGCTTTGATGGAAATTTGTACGGTTCCCTTTCTACTCTTGTGGGTAACGTGACTAATCACTGATCCAAATGCACCAGCCCCATCTGTAGAGCCGCTTCGATAATAATCTGCCATTTGCAATTCCGCCAACCTTCCTGAATATTTTACTTGAAGTATGCTGCCTGGTGAAGCATTTATTCTAGCACCTGATCTTAATTATGCCAGCTCTTCCTTGTCTTTTTGATGTCCTAGGAGTATGGACTCGAGCTCTCCGGGGATTTCATAATCTGCAATTTCCTGAAGGTCACAAAAACGAGTTTCCAGGAATCCTGCACTGCCGGAAAGGCCTTCCGCTGCTTCTTCAGGCTTCAGTATGTTCCTGAAAGACCCATTCAAGAGTTAACCCAGTTTGCTGTCACAGCAAGTAAGTCGGTGAAAGGACATTATGCCCCAGAGGACAGAAGAAGGTTCGCTCCCTCAAGGAAAAATCCTCCATTCTGTGCAAAGTCAGCAAAGATCCCAATATCCATCACCGAGGAATGATGACAGAGGAAGAGAATGTCATGTACTGTACATGGTTTCCTTAAAGGCCTGCTTAATAACCATGAAAGACAAAGCCACCTCTATCCAATGCAAGGACAGCAATGCTTTCCCAAAAGAGGATGAGATGGGAGATTGTTATCAATAACTGGGGAAGCACGCCATGAAAAACACAAGGATGGACCAAAGCAAACTGCAGCCTAGGGCCGACAAACACGGAGCATTGTCGTAATTTAAAGTACACCCAAGGATAGCTAGCAGCATGTCCCAAGTGCCAATACACCTTAGAGGCGATCTATTGAAGTATGACTCACCAGCAGCAATGGCTTGTGAACAGGCCCTGATCCAAGGACTTGCACTTTTGAGTAGCACTGGCTTCAAACTGATGTGAATTTTAACAAAACAGACACATTTTAAAATCCTGTATTCTTTCCAGCAGCAAAGTTAATTTATTTATTTATCATGTCAAAGCGAACTGAGGGTGGTTGTAGGTAAAGTTTTTCCCCTGACATTAAGTCTAGTCGTGTCCGACTCTGGCGGTTGGTGCTCATCTCCATTCCTAAGCCAAAGAGCCGGTGTTGTCCTTAGACACCTCCAAGGTCATGTGGCCGGCATGACTGCATGGAGTGCTGTTACTTTCCCGCCGGAGAGGTACTTATTGATTTACTCGCTATTGTTTTAACTCTGTATGTATTTATGGTTTTATACTGTGTTATTGATTTATGGCATCGAATTGCTGTCTTTGTTAGCCGCTCTGAGCCCCCCCCCCTTCCGGGGGGGTTGAGAAGGGGTGGTGGTAAAAATGTTGTAAATAAATAATAAATTGGCATGTTTTTGATCTGTTGTAATGTATTTAAAACACAAAGTTTAAAAACTTAGCATTCTACTAAATGTCCTTTGACCAGGAGCTGGCCACTTGGAGTGCCTCTGGTGTGGCTGTGAGAAGGTCCTCCATTGTGCATGTGGCAGGGCTCAGGCCGCATTGTAATAAGTGGTCTGTGGTCTGCTCTTCTCCACACTCACATATCGTGGACTCCAGGTTGTGGCCCCATTTCTTAAGGTTGTTTCTGCACCTGGTGATGCCAGAGTGCAATCTGTTTGGCACCTTCCAAGTCACCCCATCTTCTGTGTGCCCAGGAGGGAGTCTTTCATTCGGTTATTTATTTATTTATCATGTCAGGAGCAACCAGACATTTGTATTACATTTTTAACAAGACAAACAAACAAACAAAACACAAAGTTTGCAAGCTTGGTAGTTGATTAAATGTCCTTTGACCAGTATCTGGTCACTTGGAGTGCCTCGAGTGTTGACACAAGAAGGTCCTCCCTTGTGCATGTGGCAGGGCTCAGGCTGCATTGTGATAGGTAGTCTGTGGTTTGCTCTTCTCCGCACTCGCATGTCGTGGACTCCAGTTTGTGGCCCCATTTCTTAAGGTTGGCTCTGCACCTGGTGATGCCAGAGTGCAATCTGTTTGGTGCCTTCCAAGTCACCCCAATCTTCTGTGTGCCCAGGAGGGAGTCTCTCATTCGGTATCAGCCATGGTTTGAGGTTTTAGCCTGCCACTTTTGGACTCTCACTTGCTGAGGTTTTCATGCAAGTATCTCTGTAGATCTTAGAATACTATTTCTTGATTTAAGGTGTTGTCCGGCTGGCTGATACCCAAATAGGGGATGGGCCGGAGATGTCACTGCCTTGGTCCTTTCACTACTGGCTGCTACCTCCCGGCAAAAGTCAGGTGGTGCAATACTGGCTAAACAGTATAGTTTCTCCAGTGGTGTAGGGTGTAGGCATACTGTGATAATGCGGCATGTCTCAATATGAGCTACATACACTATTTTAGTGTAGTATGTGTTGCACCCTGGCCATGCATATTCCGCAGAGACGCATATCCAGCTAGGACGTTAAGATCGTCTGGGGAGGCCCTCCTCTCAATCCCGCCTGCGTCACAAATACATTTGGCGGGGAGAAGAGACAGGGCCGTCTCAGCTGTGGCCCCTCAGCTATGGAACACCCTTCCCAGAGACATTAGATTGGCCCCTTCTTTGCTAGCATATGCCCCTCAATGCACTTTACTAGAGATCCAGGATGTCTGCACGCCCCATCACCATCTAATTACTTATCCTTCTCACCTTGTCATGCCCAGCACTTTTTAAAAAATTTAACTACTACATTTGGCCCTGCCACAGATTTTAATGTGTCATGATGTTTTGTTAATGTTTATTGCTTTGTTTTATGAGTTCATTTATTTTGCTTTGTTGTTGTTTTGTTGATGTATTTGGGCTTGGCCTCTTGTAAGCCGCACCGAGTCCTTCGGGAGATGGTAGCGGGGTATAAATAAAGGATTATTATTATTATTATTATTATTATTATTATTATATTAGCATTTCATAGGAAGGTTAAGAGATAGTTGTTCAAGCAGGCATCCGAAAGGATCTTGATTTTAACTAAGAGACGCATGAGTTATGTTGTATTGACTTTGTAATGACTGTATATTGATGCCCTGATTTTAATTGTTTTATGATGTTTAAGCATTGAATTTTTGCTACTGTAAATCGCTTTGAGTCGTCCGAGGGCTGAGAAAAGTGGTATATAAATGGAGTAAATAAATAAAAGCAAAGCGCAAGGGCAGATGCCTTCACTGTGTCTGGTTGTGATTCCCAGGTTGTGCCAGTCAGCTTTCGTAGGATATTATTTCTCACCCCCATTTTGCTTGATAGTCAAGCAGTGCTTCTTGTAAGTCAGAGCACGGTCCAGAGTTAATGAGGTACACATTTAAAGTGGTGTTTCTCAAACTCTGCTCCTCCAGGTCTTTTGGACTTCAGTTCCCAGAAATCTCAGACAGCTTACCATCTGTTTGGAATTGTGGAGGCTGAAGTCCAAAACTCCTGGAGGAGCAGAGTTTGAGAAACAAAGGTTTACAGAAACCAAGGTAAAAATTACAGGGATTTTTGGTGCAAGCAACAATACAATCCCTTTCACTTGGTCATGCAGCCGATCCACTCAAACAAGTGAGACAAGCCAGATGCAGCTAAATTTTGTGATGCTCTCAACATCTTGACCCAAGTCACGCAATGACAGCATAGATACTTAAAGAAAAATGATGCTCTTGTTCTGATGGATGCAGATAAGGATTTTGTAAAAACCTAAAACAGGCACATGGCGATTAATGGCTTGCAAAGAAGGGTCTTTTAACAATGTGTGCTAGCTGTACTTTCGTTCCTAGGCTTTTATACTGTTTTAAATGAGAAATATTTAATTGTATTGCTGTAATATAATATAATATATTTTAGGTACATATAATATTCATAATATTATAATGTAATATAATATAATACTACTACTAATATGATACTATAATTACATATTTTATATTAAATGTAGTATTACTAATAATATTACAGTATAATGTTATAGTACAATGTAATATACAATATTAATATTGTGCTATGGTAATAATATAATATATTGTATTTACTTCTTACTTGTACGCCGCTCTGAGTCCCCTTCGGGGTGAGAAGGGTGGCATATAAATGTCGTACATAAATAAACAAACTCTGCTTTGTACTAACAATGCATTGAGAAGGAGGTAAGTATTCATTTTCAGGATCATTCTGGAGTTGGTTATCCCATATTCTGGAGCCACACAGGCTGCTTTGGTTGGTGTGCAAGGGATGAGGCTGGGCTGGCATCCAAACCCAACATCCACAGACCACCCAAAAACATATAAATCATGCACAGCGATTTATACCGCTGCCCCCAACCTGGAGTTCGAAAACATCTTGAATAACCTGCGACACATTCCTAAGAGATTGCAGGCTTTGCGGTGACTCCAAGGGTAAGGCTATGCAAAAGTGGTTGCTCCCATTATTTGGGACTTAAGTCATCGCTGCAGGACTATAATCATCGGGCAGAATGAAGAGGAGAATCTGGTCAAACAAGGTGCCATGATATTAGAATAGTTGCAAAACGCTGGGAAGGGAAACGCGAGATGGGATTCACAACATTCTCACTCCAAGGATTTGGCCACAACAGCAATCTTAAACAATAGCCTCAACCTCCTCTTTTGCTAGTCTAATGTTGCCATTATTCACTCTTCAGATCGTCAAAAAATGAATAGGTTTGAATATTAGACGGTGACAAAACTCAAGCAGAAAGGAGACTCAAACATGTTCCCAGACAGTAGCATATTCCACTGTCAAACAACTCTTGCCTTCCACAACATTTTTCCTAATATTCTGGTGTAATCTCTTTTCTTTTATCTTCAATTCATTGCTGTGTCCTTGTCTCTGAAAATAAGCTGCTCCCTTTCTCACTATGGCTGTGTTTCTCAACCTTCCTAATGTCGCGACCCCTGAATACAGTTCCCCATGTTCTGGTGACCCCCAACCATCACATTATTTTCATTGCTACTTCGTAACTGTAATTTTGCTACTGTTACGAATCGTAATGTAAATATATGATATGCAGGATGTATTTTCATTTATTGGACCAAATTTGGTACAAAAACCCGATACGTCCAAATTTGAATGCTGGTGGGTTGGGGGATTGATTTTGTCATTTGGGAGTTGTGGTTGCTGGGATTTATAGTTAACCTACAATCAAAGAGCATTCTGAACTCCACCAACCATGGAATTGAACCAAACTTAGCATGCAGAACTCCCATGACCAACAGAAAATACTGGAAGGCCTTGAGTTTTGGAGTTGTAGATCACCTCCATCCAGAGAGCACTGTGAACTCAAAGAATTCCACAGATATATAAACCCCCTTTTCCTACTTCTAACAGACCTCACTACCTCTGAGGATGCTTGCCATAGATGCAGGCGAACATCAGGAGAGAATGTCTCTGGACCATGGCCATACAGCCCCGAAAAACTTACACGAACCCAAAGAATGATGGATGTGAACCAAACTTGGCACGGATACTCGAATATGCCCAAATGTGAACACTGGTGGAGTTTGGGGAATTTGGGAGTTGTAGTTGCTGGGATTTATAGTTCACCTACAATCAAAGAGAATTCTGAATCCCATCAACGATAGAATTGAGCCAAACTTCCTAAACAGAACCACAAAGACCAACAGAAAATACTGTGTTGTCTCATGGTCTTTGGCGACCCCTCTGACACCCTCCTCGCGACTCCCCCAGGGGTCCCGACCCCCAGGTTGAGAAACACTGCACTATGGCATTCCCTCGGAGTATTTAATCATGGCTCTTGTGTTCCCATTCAACTTTATTTTTCCCAAGTTAAATGGACACAGCTCCCCAAGGCGCTTCTCAGAGGGATTCAGAGAATAGAATAGCTTTATTGTTATTGTGCTATTGCACAACGACATTAAATGCCTTCCTCAGCACACACCAGTTACAACTATCACCCCCCTTCCACACAGCTAAATAAAATCCCACATTTTCTGCTTTGAACTGGAATATATGTCAGTGTAGAATCACATAACCCTGTTCAAAGCAGATATTGTGGGATTTTCTGCCTGGATATTCTGAGTTATATGGCTGTGTGGGAGAGCCCTCGGCCTGTTTACCCTTGTCTTTGTCACCCTGAACCGTTTGCTAGGTGGTAATACTTCAAAAAGAGAATATGCTGGGCAAGATGGATCCCCAAGAATGTTCAGAGCTTTCATAAGGTTGCGGGACCTATAAAGTTCTTCCAAAGAGGGGAGAAAGAGGGCAACCAACATTTCTCTGTGCAGAGGTTGTGACCCTTTGGAGCATTTTCCTATCTGTCACTGTGCAGTTACCAAACCATGCACAGATGCAGTAGGTTAGGACACTCTCTAGAGCACAGTCGGAGAAAGTCGCCAGCACTTTTTCATTTATTCATAGTTTCCAGTCCTTAGGTCATTTTGGTGGCCCTTCTCTAAAGACCTTTTGTCTCACTGTCCACCTCCTTCTTGAACAGCTTTGCCCAGAATTGGACACAGTATTATTCCGAATGCTGAGCGTTAATTAGGTGAAATTGGTTTTATTGTTTTTTTGGTTTTATTGTTGCAATGTAGAAACTGATTGTTAATTGTTTAATTGCTGCTATATTGTTTTTATTCTACAGCTCCCCATGTTGATGCCGGCATCGAATTGTGCCTTTGTAAGCCGCTCTGAGTCCCCTCCGAGGTGGGAAGGGCGGGGTAGAAATAACCGAAATAAATAAATAAATAAATATTCCAAAATGAGGCCTGTCAAAGCAGAAGAGAGGAAGACTATTGATGCAGAGGTGTCAAACTCAAGGCTCTTGGGCAACATCCATTCCTCCATTTCCTTTTATGTGGCCCTCCTCCAGATGCTGGACTACAACTCCCGTATTATTCATCATTAGACAACATGACTAGAGCTGATGAGAGTTGTGATACATATGTAGTTTGTTATGGTCAATCAGCGGGGTTTGAATATAGAATCGGCTTGTGGATATGATGCCTGACTTTAAAATGCATTTTAACCTTTCCCTAACCTAAGAGCCACAAATGATGTTGGGCTGCCATTCCCATTGTCCTCAGTCTGCAGGGCAAATAACCAAAGGTAATGGGAGTTGGGGTGTTGTATGGCTTCTAGGCTGTCTGGCCAATGTGTTCTAGCAGCATTTTCTCCTGATGTTTTGCCTGCATCTGTGGCTAGCATCTTCCAAGGATCTTATAGTAATCAAGCAAGAGGAGTATATATGTCTAAGGAATGTCCTTTCTGTTGAGATTGTTCACATGCTTGTGGATTTCAGGGGCATCTCTGTGTAGTCTGAGATGGTGTCTAGAATGTTTGTGTTCTCAAATAATATTCTGCGTCCAGGTTAGTTCATCAAATGCTCTGGTATGGCTGACTTCTCTGGCTGAATGAGTCTGCAGTGCCTTTTGTGTTCTTTGATTTGTGTCTGGGCAATGCTGCATTTGGTGATGCCTATGCACTGGGTATGTGTCAGTTGGAAACACAACAAGATGAGACCCCTGCAAACAAGATCACTCTGCTGGCTGTTGTTTTGGATCACATGTCGGACACTTCCCAAGTGTCTAGGACTGTGTGATGTATGGGCGAATAATGCGTGCAGATCCCAGTAAGGTGGCCTTTTGCAGCTGGCAGATGGTAATTTTGTCAGTGCAGATTGTGTTTAAGTGCAAGCCAAGGTCTTTAGGCACTGCACCCAGTGTGCTGATCACCACTGGGACCACCTTTACTGGCTTGCGTCAGAGTCTTTGCAATTCGATTTTTACATCCTCACATCGTGTCAGCTTTTCTGGTTATTTTTCTTCAATCCTGCTGTCACCTGGGATTGGACAGCAACGGCTCCCAAAGTGACCCATTTAAGGTGTCAAACAGGGATGTGTTATTGCCCCAACTTTATTGTCCATCTTCATCGCTATGATACTTCACCTTGTTGATGGGAAGCTTTCCACCGAAGTGGAAATCATCTATCGGACAGACGGTAAGCTATTTAACCTCAGCAGACTGAAAGCCAAAACCAAGGTTACAACAACATCTGTTATAGAACTCCAGTATGCTGATGACAACGTTGTCAGTGCACATTCGGAAGAAGACCTAAAAGCTACTCTAAACACCTTCGCAGAAGCATAGCATACAAGAAGCTTGGCCTTTCATTAAACATCGAGAAAACCAAAGTGCTCTTCCAGCAGTCACCGGCCAACCCCTTTCCAATGCCAGAGATACAGTTTAATGGTGTAACATTAGAAAATATTGACCATTTCCGCTCCCTTGGCAGCCACTTCTCCACAAAAGTCAACATTGATATGGAAATTCAACACCGTCTGAGCTCTGTGAGTGCAGCATTTTTCTGAATGAAGCAGAGAGTGTTTGAGGACCGGGACATCCGTAGGGATACCAAGGGGCTTGTTTATAAAGCTATAGTGCTCCCAACCCTGCTATACGCCTGCAAGACGTGGACTGTCTACAGACATCAACATTGACACTGAAATACATTGACACATTGACATCAACATTGACACTGAAATACATTGACACTGAAATACAACACCACCTGAGCTCTGCAAGTGCAGCATTCTTCCAAATGAAACATTCTTCCTTCTCAACCTCTGAGGATGCTTGCCATAGATGCAGGCGAAACGTCAGGAGAAATGCCTCTAGAACATGGCTCTATAGCCCGAAAAAACCCACAAGAACTGAGTGATTCCGGCCATGAAAGCCTTCGACAATACATTGAAACAGAGAGTATTTGAGTACCAGGACATCTGTAGGGAGACCAAGGTGCTTGTTTATAAAGCCATTGTCCTCCCAACCCTACTATACGCCTGCGAGACGTGGACTGTTTACAGACGTCAACATTGACACTGAAATGCAACACCACCTGAGCTCTGCGAGTGCAGCATTCTTCCGAATGAAACAGAGAGTATTTGAGGACCGGGACATCTGTAGGGATACCAAGGTGCTTGTTTATAAAGCTATTGTCCTCCCAACCCTGCTATATGCCTGCAAGACGTGGACTGCGAGACGTGGACTGTCTACAGACGTCAACACTGACACTGAAATGCAACACCACCTTAGCTCTGCGAGTGCAGCATTCTTCCGAATGAAACAGAGAGTATTTGAGGACCGGGACATCCATAGGGATACCAAGGTGCTTGTTTAGAAATCTATAGAAATCTATAGTCCTCCCAAACCTGCTATACACCTGCGAAACGTGGACTGTCTACAGACGTGAACATTGACACTGAAATACAACACCACCCGAGCTCTGCAAGTGCAGCATTCTTCAGAATGAAACAGAGAGTATTTGAGGACCGGGACATCCGTAGGGATACCAAGGTGCTTGTTTATAAATCTATTGTCCTCTCATAGAATCATAGAATCAAAGAGTTGGAAGAGACCTCATGGGCCATCCAGTCCAACCCCATTCTGCCAAGAAGCAGGAATATTGCATTCAAATCACCCCCGACAGATGGCCATCCAGCCCCTGTTTAAAAGCTTCCAAAGAAGGAGCCTCCACCACACTCCGGGGCAGAGAGTTCCACTGCTGAACGGCTCTCACAGTCAGGAAGTTCTTCCTAATGTTCAGATGGAATCTCCTCTCTTGTAGTTTGAAGCCATTGTTGTGTCCTAGTCTCCAAGGAAGCAGAAAACAAGCTTGCTCCCTCCTCCCTGTGGCTTCCTCTCACATATTTATACATGGCTATCACATCTCCTCTCAGCCTTCTCTTCTTCAGGCTAAACATGCCCAGCTCCTTAAGCCGCTCCTCATAGGGCTTGTTCTCCAGACCTTTTATCATTTTAGTCGCTCTCCTCTGGACACATTCCAGCTTGTCAATATCTCTCTTGAATTGTGGTGCCCAGAATTGGACACAATATTCCAGTTGTGTTCTCCTGCTATACACCTGCAAAACGTGGACTGTCTACAGACGCCACATGCAACTCCTGGAACGA
Organism: Anolis sagrei ordinatus; assembly: GCF_025583915.1. Lineage (NCBI taxonomy): Eukaryota > Metazoa > Chordata > Lepidosauria > Squamata > Anolidae > Anolis > Anolis sagrei. Next base: position 131,220,351 of record NW_026847660.1, on the reverse strand, counting down.
TTCCATCAACGCTGCCTCCGGAAAATCCTGCAAATCTCTTGGAAAGACAGGCGAGAAATATCAGCTGCTGGAAGAAGCAAAGACCACCAGCATTGAAGCGATGATCCTCTGCCATCAACTCCGCTGGACCAGCCACGTTGTCCGGATGCCACCCCACCGTATCCCAAAGCAGTTGCTCTATTCTGAACTCAAGAACGGAAAACGGAATGTTGGAGGTTCAGTTTAGAGGAAAGACTTCAGATATGCTGATGGTCAGGCAGGAGAACTGGGAAGCCCTGGCCCTTGAGCGCTCCAGCTGGAGGTCAGCTGTGACCAGCAGTGCTGTAGAATTTGAAAAGAGAAGCATGCCAAGAGAAAGGTGTGTCAAGCCAACCCCGACTGGGACCACCTTCCACCTGGAAACCAATGCCCTCACTGTGGGAGAAGATGCAGGTCAAGAAGAGGGCTCCACAGTCACCTAGGGACCCACACTGTTTGTAGGAGTTTGGGACTACAACTCCCACAATTCCTCACAGTCTCAGGCCCTTTCCTTTTCCCCCTCTGCCCCTTAAGCGGCTGAGGGGGGAAAAGGAAGGGGCCTGAGGCTGTGAGGAATTGTGGGAGTTGTAGTCCCAAACTCCTACAAACAGGGTAGGCCCAAATTAGCCTGCTGAGGCCTTCCTTACCTTGAGGGTGACGTCGCAGAGCTTCCCTTGCCTGCGTATCTCTCCCATCACGCCGTAGCCCCGGCTGGGCAAGTCCCCCACCGAGAAGTGGACCAAATCCTCCGGGTCCAGCTCCGGATCCGGGCCCGCCGTTTCCAGCATGGCGGCATCACTTCCTCCACCTCCTCCTCCTCCTCCGCTTGGCCCCGCTCGGCCACCGTCGCCGCACCGCTTTCACTGAGAGAGTGAGAGAAACGCCGGAAGTGACGTCCTTGATACCCTCTTCCCTTCTCTGCCTGACGCCCCGCCCCCTTTGCGCTTTGAAGCCTCTCCTGACGTCACCGGGAGGGCGGGGTTTTGGGAAGGGAAGGAAGCGGGCGTCGCCTAGGCAACGGGGAGACGCAGGAAGTGGCGGTCGCCACAGCAACGCGGGGAGAACCACCCTTCGCGCGTGCGCTCTCTCTCGCTCCTTTTCAGACGGGTTTGTGAAATAGGTTGTTGTTATGATTATTACTATAACGAATCATTATTATTATATTATATATATATAATAAAATAGATTATATTATATTAATATTATATTAATATTATTAATAATTATTATATTAATATTATAGTTAATATGAATATTAATATTAATAAATGCTAATAATAATAATAATAATAATAATGAAGGTGATCAGCTAAACATTCACATCTAGCTCCAGCTGACAAGAGTCCTTTGTCCCACCCTGGACATCATTCCACAGATATATAAACCCATTGCCCTAATTCCAACAGACCTCTCTACCTCTGAGGATGCTTGCCATAGATGCAGGCGAAATGTCAGGAGAGAATGCTCCTAGAACATGGCCCTATAGCCCGAAAAAACCCACAAGAACCTATTAATATTAATATTATTAATTAATATTATATTAATATTGTTATATTATTATAATATATTAATACAATATTAATTATTATATTAATATTATAATTAATATTGTATTGTATTAATATTATTATATTATATATGTAGTATTATATATATATTATGATGGCACACCGGGAAGATAAAGGAGAAAACTAAATGTGCCTGGCTATTTTCCCAGTGACCATCGGTATGCCCTAATTACTTTAATGCCCCCAAAATAAAACTCTACAAAACAAGATTAAGTTCAACAATTATTTACTGAATTTACGGGATGCCTGGCTCGAGAGCAGTACGTGTGAAAAAGATCTTGGAATCCTCATGGACAACAAGTTAAACATGAGCCAACAATGTGATGTGGCGGCAAAAAAAGCCAATGGGATTTTGGCCTGCATCAATAGGAGCATAGTGTCTAGATCTAGGAAAGTCATGCTCCCCAGGCTCTATTCCGCTTTGGTTAGACCACACCTGGAATATTGTGTCCAATTCTGGGCACCACAATTCAAGAGAGATGTTGACAAGCTGGAATGTGTCCAGAGGAGGGCGACTAAAATGATCAAGGGTCTGGAGAACAAGCCCAATGAGGAGCGGCAGAGACATCTCCAGCTCATCCCCTGTTTGGGTATCAGCCAGCATGGGTAAAGTAGTGTCCATGTGTGGACAAGAGGCAGCTTCTGTGGGTTTGTAATTTGTACTCGCTTACTACTGACTACACTTCCCACTCTCACATCCCTATGTGATTTGAAAGTGGGAGAAACTATGTCGCTGTTGTTCCCTTTAATTCTCCCCTTTCCTCCCTTCGTCCCTCCAGCATCCATCACAATGTGTGCCAGTATGAAGAGGATCACTGCGTTCGCACGAGTCAAGCCAACAACTGACTTTCCCCAAGATGTGCTCAAGTTTCGGCCAGACAATAAGGTAGGTGAGCATTAAAGTGGCCACAACTAGGAGTTTTTTTGGTTGAGGATGGTGATGATATGTGCCTTCAATTCATGTCCAAGTTATGGCCTTGAGATGAATCCACCGCGGGGTTTTCTTGGTTAGATGTGTTCAGAGGAGTGTTTGTCTTTGCCCTCCTTTGAGGCTGAGAGAGCATGACTAGTGGGTTTCCATAGCCAAGTGGGGATTTGAGTTCTAATCCAGTGCTCAGACCAATGCACTACATTGTCTATTTGGATTTGCTATAGTACTATAGTTGTGCTGGTACGGCTGTACCAGGAGCTCCAACTTTATTTGCTTTGTATTAAATGTTTGCTTGCAGTCCAAGGTTTCAGGGATTCTGCAGAAAAGTGGCTTCCTTTGGTTGCAGTCGTAGGGCAAGTCACCTGACCATCATCGTTAAGTTTTGGTTCCGCCCCTTGTTCAGGGCAATTGGGAAGGGAAGGGAACCATTTTTAGTTAGTCTCAGTAAGGAAAGCTAATTTAGAAGATGTGTACAAGATTCTCCTGTACAAAAGTTTCAACCCTTAAGACTTTCTGGGGGAAAACAGTCTTAAGAGCATCCAAAGATTTCCAAAGATTTCCAGGGAAACAGCCCTAAAGCTTTGAGGAATTTCGGAGGGTAAACAGTTTGGAAGACCAAAGAACTCCAGCTGGAGAATCTACTGGTAGGTCCACTCGGTGCTCGAGACGCAGTTCGACCCAGTAGCAGAGCCCACATCAGTAAGACTTAGATTACAGTCAGCCTGGGACAAGTTAAAAGGGGATTTTCCTTTAAAGTAAAGAAACAGTTATTAAAGACAATTGCCTGTCCTTCGTAGACAAGATTAAGGAAGCCACAAGTTGCAAAAAGCCTGGAAGCATGTGTTTAACTTTATTGAAGACTAGAGAAGTTTCTGTTTGATTGTTCATTAATAAAGGACTTTGTTATACTTCACAAGCCATCTAAAGACCATTAGTGGTGGAAAATCCTTGAGAACTTCTCTTTGGGGTCCCCTGGCTTCCCGCTGGGCAAAGGTTGCATATCCTATTTTAAAAGCAATTCATTACAGGCCCAGCGCGTGACAGAACAATAGTACTCTACTTCTGATGGCTTGGAGCCACATATGGCCACAGCACCACACCAGAGTCCAGAGTATAAGCAAAGAGATTACTGTAAAACACATAAAAATACAAGGGATATCCGGAACCCATCAGTCCCTGGCTGCTGAGCTACAAAATGGAGTTAGAACTGTATTATATGACCAGTGTAGACTCATATAACAAAGATTGAACTGAATTATATGACTCCACACTGCCATATGCTTATAATAACAGTGTAGATGGGGCCTTAGATTCATATCTACCTGATTTATTGCTTGTCCTGACTTTCAGTTTATCTCTTTTCTAGACCATAGATGTCTACACGGAGAGAGACCTCTCGAAAGGCATTGTCAACAACAAGCAGACAAACTGGTCTTTTAAATTGGACGGTGTCCTCCACAACGCCCCTCAGGAAATGGTTTATAATGTGTTGGCCAAAGGTCTGGTCAATCAAGCCCTGAATGGATATAATGGTAACATTTCACACCGTTATTCTGATATTCATCTATTTCTAGGGATGTAAATATTTTCTCCACCTAACCAGGAAGAGTCTCTCTGCTGTAAGAGATGTTTGGCAACGGAATAGCATGCCTCTCCATCTTTGAAGGTTTTTAAACATTGATGAGATAGACGTCTTACTTTGCCCATTCTTGTTAGGATGGATATTCAAGCTATGTTTAATGTGTTTAAAAGCTTTCATGGCTGGAATCACTGTTGTGAGTTTTCCGGGATGTATGGCTATGTTTCAGAAGCATTCCCTCCTGACATTTTGCCTGCATCTATGGTAGGAATCTTCAGAGATTGTGAGGTCAAGCTATGTTTGTTGAGGTGGAGGGAGGATTATGTCAGAAATATTAAAAATCAACTATGTATTTTTAAGTACAAAAATGTGAGTCAAGCACCAAAAGAGTTAAATAGATGCAATGGCTCAGCAAAAGCTGTAGTTCTGTATAAGCAGGTGTTCCTGTAGCTTAGTAGTCCTCAGTCTGAAAGAGGTCTATGTCGCAACTCAGGGTAGTTTTCACCTTGCTCAAGATACCACCACACACCAAGGCTGTAGGTTTTGTAGTTTATTGAGAAAAAGCAAAATCAAAACAGAGAAATAAAGATGCAAAAGTCCAATAGGCAAAACAGAGTCTTAAATGCAAAGGCAAAGTTCCCAAGATCCAAAGGCAAATAACATGAAGCATAATCCCTTAGCAATGGTCAAACAAGAGTCCATGGTAGACAGGTAACATCAGGATCAAAAAAGTCTCAAAAAAGCCAGAAGCGTTCTGCAAAAGCCAAGGTAATTCCACAAACGTTAACAAGGAAAGAGCAACATTGAACTGACAGAAAATGTCTGTCGGTTTCATCATTAAATAAGTTTCTCTGACATGAAAGCATTGCGTTGACCTTTGGCTTCACGATTGCTGGCAAGACATGTGCTTCTGCAAACTCTTAACTGTAAACGATCCTGTCTACTTATTAATTCACGATTATCTTCAAGGCTGGACAACTCATTATCTCGGCCCAGCTGAGCCTGATCTCCCTGGGAACCAAAAGGAGTTTCCACCTGCAGTTGTGGAGTTTATTTATTTAAAGGTACATTCCTTTCTCCGGGGAACAGACTTGCTGTTTCTTCCTCAGAAGCCACACTATCAGCCCCGTCTGGAACATGTACAGAAATCTATAACTCATCAGCCTCCTCGTCATCCTGCAGAAAGTCAGGCTCAGAAGGCTCAGCTGGCCCAGAAGGTCCAGCATGCCCAGACAGTTCAGTCTCAGACTCAGGCTCAGACTGAGCCACAACAGTCTATGCGGGAGAAGGGCCTCAGTGTGTTAGTACGCCTCAGTATGAGAAGGCCTCAGTGTTAGTTTGCCTCAGTGTTTGAGAGGCATCACTCTGAGGTAGCCCTCAGTGTGATAATGCCTCAGTGGGAGAAAAATTCCAGTGTGAGGAAGGCCCCAGTTTGAGAAAGCCTATCCACTCACCCAACAGATTACTCACGAGGCAGCCAAAAATTAATAAACCTTTTAGTGACGCATTGTGTTCTTGGGAGGCCTGCGTAACAATCTTTGGACACAACCCACCTTTCTAGTGCTTTGTCTTCATCTTTTCTAGGTACTATAATGTGTTACGGGCAAACAGGGGCTGGTAAGACTTACACCATGACAGGAATGACGGAAAACTACCTCAATCGAGGGATCATCCCCCGAGCCATACAACAGGTAATTCGGAGTGTGATACAAAAGATGTGAGTGTTAAGGAGAAACCTGGAAAGGCCGTCTGTCTGTGGTCCTGCTATTTGTATTGTTCCTGCTGATCATATCAGTGCGGAAAACACCAATGCTGGAGTACAGTTGGTACTTTCCAACAAAGGTGGTGGGTCAGAGCTGTTTCTTAAATTGTCTACAGCAAGCTGACCTTGATTGTGAATGCTTTGCCTTTTGTTTGGTAAGAAATGAAGGAGTATTTGGTATCTATGGCAGAGGATAGTGAAGCAAAGCTAGTGCTATATATGAACCTATGGTAGGAAACTGGAGAGAAAATATGCAAGATGCTGTGGTGAGATTTAAAAAGGGCAAACGCTTACTGTCTATACTCGAGTACAAGCCTAGTTTTTCAGCCCTTTTTTTAGGCTGAAAAAGTCCCCCTCGGTTTATACTTGAGTCAATGTTATTTATTATATTACCCTATTGTTATTGTTATTATTATTATTATTATTATTATTATTACATTTATTATTATTACATGTATCATTTTTCTCTATTATTACATTTATTATTTTACTTTATTATTGTTCTTATTATTACATTTATTATTTTACTCTGTTATTATTACATTTCCATTACTTTACTCTGTTATTATGATTACATTTATTATTTTACTCTATTATAATTATTACTATTATTATATTACATTTATATTATTTCACTATTATTATTATTATTATTATTATTATTACATTTATCATTTTACTCTATTGTTACATTTATTATTTTACTCTGTTATTATTACATTTCCATTACTTTACTCTATTATTATTACATTTATTATTTTGTTCTCTTTATTATTATTGGAAAGATACGTAAGCACATTTACATTGAAGAAGGTTAGAATAATGATTTAATCAGAGTTGGGCAGTCTTATCTTAAATTAAATTTATTTTTGAAATTTATTAGTAGCTGCTGCATTTCCCCCTCCCTTGGGTTCCAGATACCCCATATTTCACTGAGTAATAGTCGCACCCTCATTTTTTGGAGTGGCAAAATTTGTATTTTTGTGTTCCCCACATAATAGTCGCAGAGCGATTTGGTGCTTTTCCTTCCTTCTTTCCTTCCTTCCTTCCTTCCTTCCTTCCTTCGAAGGCAAAGTAGTTTACAAACTTTTAAATTGAGCTTCACTTTTCCCTCCTTCCTTCAAAGAGCTCCATTTCAGATATTGTAAATGACCTTGGAGAAAGAAAGAAAGAAAGAAGGGTGAGGCTTCCCTCCAGTTTAAAAAACCAAAGAGTCAGAAACAGAGCTGTTTGTTTGAGCCTGAATCATCCCTCCTACTCTGCTTTCATTTAATTTTTTTAAAAAAACCCAGAAACTAGGGAATTAAAGGCGGATTTTTTTCCTCGCATAATAGTCGCACCTCCCCTTTTGATGGAAAAAGAAGGGAAAGTGCGACTATTATGTGATGAAATATTGTTTTGCCCCACAACTAATAATAATAATAATAATAATAATAATAATAATAATCTTTATTTATACCCCACCACCATCTCCCCAAGGGGACTCAGGGCGGCTTACATGAGGCCAAGCCCAACAACACATCAATAAACAACAAAGCAGCAAGCAAATAAAACAGTACAATTAATATAACTCACATATAAGCAATAAACACAAAAATTTGAAAACCTTATGGCCGGGCCAGATGTAATAGATTAAAATTTTAAAATAAACACTGGGCGTGAACAGGGATAGGATGTATCTACAACTCCCATCAAAGTGCCAGAATGGTGAGCTGTGCGGTCCAGGCCATCTGAATTGTTCTTGGGGTGGAGCGGCTACATAAAAGTATCTCTACTTTCTGGGTGGGATAATCCAATTGTACAGTGCTTTCACCTTTTGTGTCCTGTCCTTATCCATTCTGTGCAGGAGAGCATCTCACTCTAGTTAGTAAGCACTCCTTCCCCTCTTGAGAAGGAAAAAGACATACATAACCTCTTTGCGTCTCTTTCAAAAACCTGATCCAGTTGAGGCAAAGCTTCCAATCCTTCTCTTGCAGGTCTTCAAGTCAGTGGAGGAACATGGGAGCCAGTTCATCTCTGTGCGGATTTCTTACATGGAGATCTACAACGAGACCATCTTTGACCTTCTCTCCATGATGCCTTTGGGGGCAGTCAATGATGTGCCTCTGTCTGTTGTGGAGACCCCCTGTGGGGTCTCAGTGAAAGGGTTGACTGTACATCCTGCCCCAAGCGAAGAAGTGGCTTTAAATCTTCTGTTTGAGGTAAGATAATCTCCCGGCCGTCTTCCCTGGAAGAGACTTACATAGATGAGAGAACGCAATTACAGAATCCATATTTTCCCTCTGGTTCAGCTCCAGTAATAATCGAGCCCAGCTCTGTATGACCATTGTGAACATTTTGACTATTTCAGCATCCTTTAGAGACGTCTAGGAGCCATTGCATTGTAAAATCAGCCCATGGCTGAACCTTAGGCTAGATCTACACTGCCCCATACAGACCATCCCGGGTTCTGCGGTCAATGGCTCTCCTCTCGGTCCCACCCTTGTCACAAGTTCGGATGGTGGGAACGAGAGAGGAAGCCTTCTCCGTGATCACTCCCTGTCTCTGGAACTGTTTTGAGACTATTTCTTGTAATGTTTATTTATGTTTTAGTTAATCATGTCTTACTTATTATTCTGTTATATGTTTATCTCAATGCTTAATCCTTTGTGGTAAACTCACTATTATTATTGTGCTCTGTCGTGTATTTTGACATGTTTTTGACATTTTTGTAGACGCTTAGTAATTGAATGTCTGTCTTCTTATCTGTAAACCGCCCTGAATCCCCTCAGGGAGAGAGGGTGGTATCGAAATAAAGTATTATTATTATGGGTTGTTGAAGGTTTTTTCGGACTATATGGCCATGTTCTAGAGGCATTCTCTCCTGACGTTTCGCCTGCATCTATGGCAAGCATCCTCACAACCTCTGTGAAATTCCCATATATGCAGGTGAAACACCAGGAGAGGATGCCTCTAGAACATGGCCATATAGCCCAAAAAGAGAAATTCGTCCAGTGGTTTTTGAGTTCTGTTAATCCCATAAACGAACATTACATTTTTATTTATATAGATTACTTGCCGTCCCCTACCATGCGTTGCTGTGGCCCAATCTGTGTATGTGTGGTTTTTTTGTGTATATATGTTTATATGTGTGTTTACGTGTTTATATGTGGTTTTGTGCATGCGTTGTAATGTATTTTTAGGTGCTACAAGATCACCTTCAATTCAAATATGTATTTTTATTTCTTTAAGCTAATATCTTATACAATAGACTATTACAAATTCATTTTTTACTTTTCTCAAAAAATGTGGAATGTAGTTTCATAACAGTGTAGCAGTATCTTTTAAATATAGAATTAACCTGAATGAAACAGATTGTAGCCAGTTCTGATGTTGATGGAAGTATCAATACATTGGGTTGTTGTAGATTTTTTCGGGCTATATGGCCATGGTCTAGACTGAGGCATTCTCTCCTGACGTTTCGCCTGCATCTATGGCAAGCATCCTCAGAGGTAGTGGGGGCTGGAACTAGGAAAAAGGGCTGAAA
>NW_026847660.1:131167102-131207802 GCF_025583915.1 Anolis sagrei ordinatus | reverse complement strand
CCGATTCACTCCCCTCCTTACCTCCCCCACAAATAATTAACAGAAGGGTTAGCAAGTACCAGGGAATCGGGAACAGCATGAATGGTGGGTGGGTGGTAAACACAATCAACAAAGCTACCAAAGTTCTTAAAGTGCAGCAGGTAGTTGTATCAACCTCACAGTTCTTAAAGTGCGTTAGATAGATGTTAAGCACTATCAATGGCATTACCAAGTTCTTAAAGTGCAACAGGTAGTTGTATCAACCTCACAGTTCTTAAAGTGCAGTTCTTATATCGCCATGTTCTAGAGGCATTCTCTCCTGACGTTTCACCTGCATCTATGGCAAGCATCCTCAGAGGTAGTGAGGTCTGTTGGAACCAGGAAAAAGGGTTTATATATCTGTGGAATGACCAGGGTGGGACAAAGGACTCTTGTCTGCTGGAGCTAGGTGTGAATGTTTCAACTGACCACCTTGATTAGCATTTGATGGCCTGGCAGTGCCTGGGGCAATCTTTTGTTGAGAGGTGATTAGATGTCCCAGATTGTTTCCTCTCTGTTGTTTTGCTGTTGTAATTTTAGAGTTTTTTAATACTGGTAGCCAGATTTTGTTCATTTTCATGGTTTCCTCCTTTCTGTTGAAATTGTCCACATGCTTGTGGATTTCAATGGCTTCTCTGTGTAGTCTGACATGGTGGTTGTGAGAGTGGTCCAGCATTTCTGTGTTCTCAAATAATATGCTGTGTCCAGGTTGGGTCATCAGGTGCTCTGCTATGGCTGACTTCTCTGGTTGAAGGAGTCTGCAGTGCCTTTCATGTTCCTTGATTCGTGTTTGGGCAATGCTGCTGCGTTTGGGGGTCCCTCTGCAGACTTGTCCACAGCTGCATGGGATATGATAGACTCCTGCAGAAGTGAGAGGATCCCTCTTGTCCAGATGCAGGCAAAACATCAGGAGAGAATGCCTCTAGAACATGGCCATATAGCCCGAAAAAACTTGCCACAACCCAGTGATTCCGACCATGAAAGCCTTCAACAATACAAGCATTACATTTTTATTTATATGGATGATGATGATGACGATTATTATATACTTCAGTTCAAAGCAGATAATCTGGGATCAGAAACTGGATTACATGACAGTGTAGATGGGGCCTCACTGAAGTCTGAAATTACTAAACAGAGCCTGTTGTACTTCGGACATATTGTGGTGTCATCTGAGATAGTGGGGAAAATGGGAATGTTGAAGGCAAGTGAGAAAAAGAGGAAGAACACATTGAAAGTGGGTTGATTTAGCTAAGGAATCCATGGACCTGAATTTGCAAGATCTCATCCATCATGACTGGGACTCGTGTAAACTTGTTCACAGGGTCACCATAAGAGGAAGTTGACCTGACAACGTAACAACAATATTTCACGTTGTATGAGACTTTCCGGGTTTTCTTTCATTCTATTGTTCCCATGTTGTCCAATACTGTTTTTGGGCTTGCAGTATTCGAGAAACAACCTTTTCTTTCCCCCTCACCTGTGATTTGGACAACTCTGCATTTTTGAATGGGCTTTAGGAAGAAATTTCCATGGGCACCAGTGGGGAGTTTTTTCGAAACCACATTAACTAGATAGGATGTGATTTCTTTTGGTCCCCATTGTGCCCAGGAAGGAAAGGGGTCAGTTTCCTCTGCCCACACACTATTTTTCAAGTAACAACTCCCCTTCCTATTCTCTGAAGACCTAGAGACTGAGAGCAAGCATAGTATTATAGTACTGTTATGATTCAATGCATCATTGTGCTAGGAACAAAGAGATTTAAAAATATACTGAACGGTATATCTCGCTGGGATTTCAGAGGGAAACTTGGCTTCTGTTGTATGTCAGCCTGTTCAGCCTGTGATTGTGTCTGATGATCAGGTTGCTTTGGATGATTGGGAATGACAATGATGTTCATGTTCAATCTGATTTCCCTGATGGAAATGGGGCTACTGTCCATGAAGATGTTCCTAAGGGGAACTGAGATGATGGTCTATTTCCTGGGCCTGGTTTTGGAGATGTGGGGCCTGGATGCAGTTTAGATGATGGGTCACAGAGGCCTGTATTGCTGCAAGAGGATTATCAAGATTTTGAGCTTGGGAAAGGCTCTGCACCGTAGTTCCCTGGTCAGTTATCTCCAGGTGGAGATTTTAATGAAGGGAGTAGCGGCGAAGCTTTTACTCAGCAAAGGCAAACAAATCAACAATTAAGGCGCTCAGCCAGATTACAGCAGAAGTTAGAAGTGAAACCAAATTTAAGAAAGAATCATTTCCTAGCTGTTTGGGAATTAGGGCACGGATATAGGTGCCAAGTATGTGTTCTGTCTTCCAGGAGCTTGGTTTGCATTGCCCCTTAGTTGCATAAAATAACATCCCTTTGCATTTTCCTCAGGGTTGCAGCAGCACCCTAAAAGTTAATTATTAACAGAGGTTGGAAGTGTCAGAGTGAGACCCTGGGGTCTATGCGCAACGGAGTTGAGGTTACTAGATCACACAGACACAAAACAGGACACTGCAGTCTGCCAATCTTGAAAATAACGTTTACTTAGCACATCTTAATACACGTCTACTTCCAAGCGAGCTTAATCGGGAACTACTACAGGAACTACAAAGCACAACAATAGTACGGTTACAGAACATCTGCTTATCAGTTTCACTTTGGCTGTAAGCCGGCTACTCCCTAATTCTTCCCAGACAGAGAGAACTTGTTATCTTACTTCTGCCAAGGTCTCTTCTCTCTCTACCTCTCTGTCTCACACAACAACAATTCCAGCATACAGTTGAACATAACTGAATCCATCTTGAATACATATGAACACCATTGTTAAACATATTGAAACACATTGAAAAAACATACATGTATACTTTCAATAATCCTGACAGGAAGCCAGTCTGCAAGCCCTTGCAGCTATTGGTTTAAAAAGATATCCTTTTGGTTTAGAGACCTCCCTTTTTCCTGGGGATGAAATATCCATTTTGGAAAAAGCCCTCCTGCTTTCTTTAGTATAGAAAAAGCCTCAGATGTGCTGGTGGCCAAGGTAGACAGCTCGGACAAGCCATTGTGAGAACAATTGAGATTGAGATTAGGGTCGAGGTTACCCTCTCGCCTTTGAAACTGGCATTGAGCTCAGATAGAGAAAGACTTGCTCTTTCTAGAAGACAGTAGCTCATTGCTGGGGTAAGGAATATCTCCGGATTTCTCTGCCATTGAGAAAGGCTTCATTACTTCATCTCCAAACCTAGTCTTGAGCTTAGATAGGGGAAGACCTGCTCTTTCTGAAAAATAACAGCCCAGGGTTAGGATAAAAGATCCTGAAAAATGGCAGGGAGAAGGTTTGAGGAAAAGAGACAAAGAGAGATCCTGAGTACTGGAAAGCACGCTTTATTCTCGGTTGGCGCCAACCGGATATGGACCCCCTGGTAAACCAGGAAAGAAGGGTACAGAACAAAGGAAATGCTGAGTTTATATACCTTTTTGAAATAAGTATTCATGCATCATAGAAACATCACAATGTGCGTCACAAACTTCTACTTTTACATTGACTTCAATAGCATATTTTCAAATTCAACACTTTGTCAATCTTCATTAGTGTACTATCTAAAGAGTGGCTATTAATGAACTTCCAGCGCCAGGATGTCTCTGGACCTGATAGCGAGTTTCTCCATCCATCCTGAGATAACATATTCCTGAAACCTCTTAATGGACACTTCATTAGTCAGGCTTACGATAAGGTGCCTGGTTCCTGGTTCCGTATCTTATGGCCTCTTGAAATGCCAGGCACCACATTCATTTCCTGGATGCTGGCGTTTCTAATTTTGCAGCTTTTAAGAAGTCAAGTGAAATGGCCATGCATAGATACATTTCTCTTATATATTTTCTAACTCCTATTTCTTATATGGTTACATCAAATATATATTTTCCAATATGTGTATTATGTATTTTCATCAAGCCTTCATCAATCCCAGGATTTTTTCTACCATTGGGGATAAGTTAACTCGGTGACTGAAGGAAAAAGGAAAGAAAGAACATCTGTATGGTTTCTCAAATTGACTATTTGTGTTTGTAACTTCATCAAGCTGTGCCAAGTCTGCCAAGGACTTTGTAAAAGAAATGTTTTGTTGATGTTCAATTCTTGACTGGCTTCAGTTGCTGAGAATCTGGAGCTTCTAAGAAAGGCATCTGCGGTTCGCCCAGATAAAGAGAGAAGCACATCTTAGTTTTAACTTTATAGTGTCTGGGTGTGACAGCACAATACGGGATCTAGCTTCAGACAAAGCAACATTGGATTCATGTTAAGTTCTTCATGCCAAGTTCTTAGACTCTTGTCTTTGTTTGATTCATGGATTTAAGTGCCTTTGCTGTTATTTGCCTTTAAAATCAAGTATCTAGTTTCATGGACTTTTTTTGGATAATTTCTCTTTGGACTATTTGCTTCTGTTTCTTCCTAATCAATTGGATTACCTTTTACTGTGGATTACTTTTTATTGCTTTGGCTTTTGTTATCCTCAATAAACTGCTTGCTATTTTAACCCATCTGTGTAGTGTTTAAAGTCAGAGGGGATCCTGCTCTGGAATACAACAGCTTCTAGGTTGCTGGGTGTCAAAGTGTCTGAAGTAGGAATTGCTAGTGGTCTCCCACTGAAGTCCTAGCCAGATCTAACCCTTCTTAGTTTCCATGATTAAACAGGATTCTAGTACTGAAGGATATTTAGACCTGTGCACATGTGCCTTCAAGTCATCTCTCAGCTTATGGAGACCCAGTGAATTTCATAGATAGACAAAGAAAGGTCAAAGGAACATTTTCATGAGTGACATTAACAAATTACATTTAAAAATGTAAACATTCCAAGTTTGAGTTGCAGTTTTCAGGTGACCCCTTAGGATTCTATTTCTCTGATTTTTCTCTTCCTCTTCAGGGCAACCTCAACCGGTCTGTTGGCCAAAACGCTCTGAACACGCATTCTTCTAGGTCCCACTGCATCTTCACAATTTACATCGAGGTCAGTTCCCGGGGAGGTTCCAGGGTCTGGCTGGCTGCTTCTGTCCCTTCCAGAGTGTCCGAATGCTCTTGACCTCTCGCCTCAGTGTCATTCCAGAATCCTTTCCAATGCCCAGTACGTCACCTCCAAAATCAACCTGGTCGACCTGGCAGGCTCGGAGAGGCTGGCAAAGAGCAAAGTAAGTCGACCGCAAATGCTTTGTGAGTCAGCTCAACCTCATTTTGCAAAGAGAACAGGCATACCAGCTAAAGACAATGGTTGCCTGCTTTTGGAAATTGAACAGAGACTAGTAAATACTTGGAAAACAAAAAAGTAATTTCCAAGAAGAGTTGGATGGGAAGGCCTCTTGCCTGAAATCCTGAAATGAATAAATTGTCAATACTCAGCTTGGGTTGTTGTGAGTTTTCCGGGCTGTCTGGCCATGTTCCAGAAGCATTATCTCCTGCCACCTCTATGGCAGACATCTTCAGAGGTTGTGAGGTATATTGAAAACTAAGCAAGGGAGGTTTACATATCTATTGAGGGTCCACGGTGGGAGAAAGAACTCTTGTCTGTTAGAGGCAAGTGTGAATGTTGTATTTAATCACCTTGATTAGCATTACAAAGTCTTGAAGCTTCAAAGCCTTGCTGCTTCCCACCTGGGGGAAATCCTTTGTTGGGAGGTGTTATCTGGCCCTGATTGTTTCCTGTTTGGAATTTCCCTGTTGTTCTTTATTGTCCTGATTTTAGCCAATATTACTCAGCTTATTCTGATTGGCTGAGGCCCCTTCCACATTGCTCCTATATCCCAGACAAGAAACAATCAGGGCCAGCTAATCACCTCCCAACAAAGTACAGTATTCTCCCGGGCAGGAATCAGCCAGGGCTTGAAGCTGCAAGGCAATTCAATGCTAATCAAAGTGATTAATTACAAGATTCACACCTACTTCCAACAGACAAGGGTTCTTTCTCCCACCCTGGACATCATTCCACACATATATAAACCCAATTTTCCTTCTTTCCAACAGACCTCACAACCTCTGAGGATGCCTGCCATAGATACAGGTGAGACATCAGGAGAAAATGCTTCTGCATCATGGCCATAAAGCCCAGAAAACTCACAACCCAGTGATCTGGCCATGAAAGCCTTCGACAACACGTTAGATAGTAGTCCGTGTGTTGTGCCCAGAAGGACAGCAGATTTTTGCCTGGTGCACTGTAACCAACTAACACAAAGGTTTCAGAGGGTGAAAAACACCTTTAGAGGGTGAAAAACACCTGTGCAGAAAGGGCTGCCCTGGCAATCATTTGCAAAGCAAGCCCTCCATCAACCTATTTACAAGCCTTTTAAAAGCTTTCTAACTTACTCACAGCCTGTTTCTATCTGATGGGCTCTTTGCCACCTGCCTTGGCATTTGTTCATTGGCTGCCATTTACTCCCTACCTGCAAGAAAAGTTAATGCAATAGGTTTACACTTGCTACTAAAACATTCCACAGGTAGAGACTAACTCTAAATGACCTTGGGATGGTATCTACATTTTCACATGGACCAGCCACTCGTCCACAAACCTTCAGCAATAGCATGTTTGTAATCAATAGCTGTAGCGAATGGATGCACGGATGATGATGCTAGTCCTTGGCATGTTGGAAAGCACATAATGGCGGGGCAGCAATATAGTTAGCCTCAGAAGCACTGCTCTAAGGCATCCTCTTGGTTTTTAACAGTCCGAAGGCCGTGGATTGAAGGAGGCCACGTACATCAACAAGTCCCTCTCCTTCCTCGAACAAGTAATTCTTGCCTTGTCTGATCACAACCGAGAACACATCCCCTTCCGTCAGAGCAAGCTCACCTACACCTTGAAGGACTCATTAGGTAAGCCAAGGCCAGTGTTGTATGTCAGCTTGTGATTGTGTCTGATGTCTATGATGGTGGGCCTGGGTCTGTTGGCAATGGGGATGAGGGTTTGCAAGCTCAGTCGAGAGTCCCGAGCTGTCACAAGAAGATTCACAAGGCCACATTCCTGGGAGAGGCCCTACAGAGTCTTTCTAAGGGCAACTGCCTGAAGATGATTTGTCAGGTGCAGAAGTTAATGAGAGTCAAGTTAATGAGAGTGTAGATAATAATAATAATAATAATAATAATAATAACTTTATTTATACCCCGCCTCCATCTCCCTCAAGGAGACTTGGGACGGCTTACATAAGGCCACGCCCATCAATACAGTAGAACACAATATAAACACAAAAAACACAACAAAAAACAGAAAATAGAGTACATAAAATGCAAAACCAATATAAGTAAATGACACAGCAGCATAAAATCAAACATTAAACCACAATTAATCACACTGGGCAGGGCCAAATTCAAGGATAAAATTTTAAAACACTGGGGCTGTTCACATTGTGGAGACGGTAAGCATCTTGAGGTTTTTGGGACAGGACAGAGGGTGAGAATGCCTAAAAATAATGTCATCAGACTGTAAGGACATAAGTTGGACAATGTAAAAAGGAAGCAAGGCTTTTGTAAACAGAGACAGAGTTCTCAGGCGCAAAGAAGATCAGTTCATTTACAGGAAAAGAGAGATAAGAAACCTTTATCTAGTGGCAAGGTGAAGATAAATGCTTTCCTTTCAGTTTTGGGATCTGGAAAAGCTTTATATTGATTCATGGGAAAGAATTGCTTCAGTTGGGTCAACGTTGGAAATTCATGACGGTCTTGCTTTCAAGTGTTCTTAGTTTCATGTACCAGTAGGCTGTTAGGCTGTTAGGAATTGTGGGAGTTGAAGTCCAAAACACATGGAGGGCTCAAGTTTGTCTGTGCTTGAATTATTATTATTAAGTCCAAAACACCTGGAGGGAGGGCTGAAGTTTGTCCAGGTCTGCTTTAAATGCAGGAATGGCTCAAGAGCACTGAGTTATAACTCTGACTTTGCTTTACCTTCCTTCCTTTCTCTCGCAGGTGGGAATTGCAATACGGTCCTAGTGGCTAACATCTGCAGTGAGGCTGTTCACATTGTGGAGACGGTAAGCATCTTGAGGTTTTTGGGACAGGACAGAGGGTGGGGATGCCTAAAAATAAAGTCATCAGACTGTAAGGACATAAGTTGGAAAATGCCTGATTTATGGCTTACGTCAAGCAGCGGTCAAGCGGCTATAAGGCCAGCAGACTTGTCCACTTCCGCCAGATGGTAAGAAATGGGCGTTAGAAGCTCCTCACTAGCCTTTTCTCAGGCCCCTTGTACATTGCCATACAAAATCCAGATTAACTGCTTTGAGTTGCTGTATGGGCATGTTTCGGAAGCATCCTCGCCATACATTTCACCCACATCTATAGCAGGCATCCTCAAAGGTTGTGAGGTCTGCTTTTAACTGGATTACATGGCAGGGTAGACTAATATAATCCAGTTGAAAACAGGCAATCCATACTATCTAGTTTGGACTGTATTATGTGAGTCTACACATAATACCTTTGCCTTTGTTGTGAAGTGAATATAGGAACATTCAGACCCCATAACCTCTGAGGATGCCTACCATAGATACAGGCGAAACGTCAGGCGAGAATGCTTCTGGAACATGGCCAGACAGCCCAGAAAACTCCCAGCAACCCATTCATGTATAATTTATGTTTTGTTTTATTTTGCAGCTCTCCACCCTTCGGTTTGCTAGCAGAATGAAATGGGTGATGACGGAACCAGTTGTCAATGAAAAGTTTGACGCGGAGGTGTGTCCTGTCTCATTTCCACTTTTTTTTGTTGGCCAGGGAAGGAGAGTTTTGGTTAGTAACTAACCGGTTAAAAAGTCTGTTTTGTTCCTTTGAGCCAGAATAAGGATAGATGGAGGTGGGATGAGGGAGCACACAGGAATCTGAGAAAGGAGTGAACAAAGGAAATGCCATGTGGCCGGCGAGACAAAGGGGAAATCTCAAGCCAGTCTGATCTATCAACATGTGTAGACTGGGGTGATTGTTTCTTGGTGGAGATAGCTGAGTTAATCAGAGCGAAGGCAAAAGGTTTTTCGAGGACCTTTTGTCCTTCAGAGGAAATATGATTAAGGTTTTTGCCAAAGGGGCAAGCTGAGGGCTGGGCAATTCCTCCGAGGGCCACCAGCTGCCCAGGCTATTGTTCATGCAAAAGGAAGTTGTGGATAAAAAAAAATCCTGGAATGTTTGGGGCTTTGTAGTCCCTTTTGTGGAGTTTCTTCATGTATATAGGGGAAACAAAGGTCAGAAGAAAAGGGGAAAGGCTTCTGCCACACAAAGAAATCAGAAAACACATTTCATATATCTAAAGTTCATAAAAGGCAAGATTTCATAAGGTTTGTCCATGTGGGGGGGGGGAGAGTGTCCATAGGGGATGGCTAAAACGCAAGGGTGTTGCACAAAGGTCCTGGCAGGAGTTTTTGAGTGGCCCAAATGGACCTGGTGTCTCTGGAAACAAACTTTGCTCCCCGTCCTTAGAGAACTACAGCTCCCGAGAGAGGCAGAGACCCCAAGGTCTAGCTATTCCCGAAGTCTCATGGGGTCCTCATTGTTGTTAAGGCCATGGCAAATTGACCAAGACTTAACCCCTGTTGTGCAGTCTGGTACCTTTGTTCTTTGCAGAACTATAAGTCACCATCCCTTTTTTTGGGGGGGGGGCATGCTCGACGTAAGTGAGATTTGCATGGAAAGAATGATGCGGAAATGGCCGAGCCGAGGTTTCAAAAGGCAAAAGGAAATCAAGCCATCGTCTGGTCAGCTCTCAGCTGAAGGATATGGGCTCACTCACTTGCTTACTTTTGTCCTTGCCGTACAGCAAGGACTTGGCAGCCTTCCCTGAGAAATACTACAGCATAGATCAAGTAAAATATTAATTTTGTGCAAGTGTTCACATGGACATGGTTTGACATTGCCTTAAACTGCTTTGACCTTTATCTGAGCCATCTTTTTAAAAATACTAAATTGTTTTGTGTGCTCTTGGGCACCTTCTACACTGCCATATAATCCAGATTATCAAAGCAGATAATCCCCACATTGTCTGCTTTGAACTGGATTATATGATTTTACGCTGCAGATAATCTGGATTGTATATGGCCATGTAGAAGTGGCCTTTGTGTTATTCAATTACTCTTACCGCTTTAAATTGGTCTGAGATGTTTGCAGTTGGTTTTTACTGTACATCATCCTGAGGTCCTTGAGCTCCAGGAGCCAAATGGTAATATTTCCATACCATATTTCTTCGATTGTAAGATGCCCTCTAATTGTAGTGCCCCACTACTAACAATAAATACGTAAGATGCACCTGCGATTCCAAGACACATCCCATTTTTAGCAATGTTTGTATAGGTGGGTTGTGGTAGGTTTTTCCGGGCTATATGGCCATGTTCTGGAGGCAATTTTTTCCTGACGTTTCGCCTGCATCTATGGCAAGCATCCTCAGAGGTAGTGAGGTCTGTTGGAACTAAAGGGTTTATATATCTGTGGAATGGCTGGGGTGGGGCAAAGAGCTCTTCTCTGCTGGAGCTAGGTGTGAATGTTTCAACTGACCACCTTCATTAGCATTTGAAGGCCTGGCTGAGCCTGGGAAAATCTTTTGTTGAGAGGTGTTAAGATGTGCCTGGTTGTTTCCTCTCTGTTGTTTAGCTGTTGTAAATTTAGAGATTTTTAAAATATTACTAGCCAGATTGTGTTCATTTTCATGGTCTCTTCCTTTCTGTTGAAATTGTCCACATGCTTGTGGATTTCAATGGCTTCTCTGTGTAGTCTGACATGGTGGTTGTTGGTGTGGTCCAGCATTTCTGTGTTCTCAAATAATATGCTGTGTCCAGGCTGGTTCCTCAGGTGCTCTGCTATGGCTGACTTCTCTGGTTGAAGTAGTCTGCAGTGCCTTTCATGTTCCTTGATGCGTGTCTGGGCGCTGCGTTTGGTGGTCCCTATGGAGACTTGTCCACAGCTGCATGGTATACGGTAGACTCCTGCAGAGGTGAGAGGATCCCTCTTGTCCTTTGCTGAACGTAGCATTTGTTGGATTTTCTTGGTGGGTTTGTAGATTGTTTGTATGTTGTGTTTCCTCATCAGTTTCCCTATGTGGTCAGTGGTTCCCTTGATGTATGGCAAGAACACTTTATATAGGAAAAAGGTGCTTTTTAGAATCAAAGAAATACAGTAAATGAATATACTAAGGTCCCTTCTACACACCCAGATAAAATCCAGGAAAACTCAACTTCCTGATCCTTTTCAGGGTTTGAGCTAAGACCGTGATTGTGATGCCAGTCATTGAAAGTGCTTCTTTAGTGGTAGGAGTCAGTGAGAGATGCGCCCTTGGTTGCAAATAGGAAGTATCTGGAAGACCAAATGCACTTCTGAAGATTTCTTTTTCTCTATATACTCATCTGTCTTTCTTCTCATTTTGTTTAGAGAATGGTGAAAAATCTGGAGAAAGAAGTCCTTTACCTGAAGGAGGAGCTGGCGATGCATAACAGCTTGGTAAGGACTGGGCCCGGTCCTGTTCAACATCTTTATTAATGATTTAGATGAAGGGCTAGAAGGCAGGATCATCAAGTTTGCAGACGACACCAAATTGGGAGGGAGAGCCAAGACTCCAGAGGACAGGAGCAGGATTCAAAACGATCTTGACAGATTAGAGAGATGGGCCAAAACTAACAAAATGAAGTTCAACAGGGACAAATGCAAGATACTCCACTTTGGCAGGAAAAACGAAATGCAAAGATACAGAATGGGGGACAATGCCTGGCTCGAGAGCAGGACGTGTGAAAAAGATCTTGGAGTCCTCGTGGACAACAAGTTAAACATGAGCCAACAATGTGATGTGGCGGCAAAAAAAGCCAATGGGATTTTGGCCTGCATCAAGAGGAGCATAGTGTCTAGATCTAGGGAAGTCATACTCCCCATGCTCTATTCCGCTTTGGTTAGACCACACCTGGAATATTGTGTCCAATTCTGGGCACCACAATTCAAGAGAGATATTGACAAGCTGGAATGTGTCCAGAGGAGGGCGACTAAAATGATCAAGGGTCTGGAGAGCAAGCCCTATGAGCAGCGGCTTAAGGAGTTCCGGTGGAATCTCCTTTTCTGTAGTTTGAAGCCATTGTTCCATTGCGTCCTAGTCTCCAGGGCAGCAGAAAACAAGCTTGCTCCATCCTCCTTCCTAGGACTTCCTCTCATATATTTAAACATGACTCTCATCATGTCTCCTCTCAGCCTTCTCATCTGAAGGCTCAACATGCCCAGCTCTTTAAGCCGCTCCTCATAGGGCTTGTTCTCCAGACCCTTGATCATTTTAGTCGCTCTCCTCTGGACACAGTATTCCAGATTAGAGTCAATATCTCTCTTGAATTGTGGTGCCCAGAATTGGACACAATATTCCAGGTGTGTCTAACCAAAGCAGAATAGAGCATGGGGAGCATGACTTCCCTGGATCTAGACACTAGGCTCCTCTTGATGCAGGCCAAAATCCCATTGGCTTTTTTTGCCGCCGCATCACATTGTTGGCTCATGTTTAACTTGTTGTCCACGAGGATTCCAAGATCTTTTTCACATGTACTGCTCTCAAGCCACGTGTCCCCCATTCTGTCTCTTTGCATTTCATTTTTTCTGCCTAAGTGGAGTCTCTTGCATTTGTCACTGTTGAACTTCATTGTGTTAGTTTTGGCTCATCATCTCTCTCATCTGTTAAGATCGTTTTGAATTCTTTAAGATGTTTTATCTAATTTTAATTATTGTCATATAAATCTAAATATATTAATTTCATTAGGTTTGTGTAGGTAAGAGTTTGCTATGTTATATTATCCCCCTTTCTTCTCCTTTTGAACATGACACAGACTTTATGCACATGCGTACCCTGTTTCCCTGAAAATAAGACATCCCCTGAAAATAAGACCTAGTAGAGGTTTGCTGAATTGCGAAATAGAAGGCTTCCCCCAAAAATAAGACCTAGCAAAGTTTCTGTTTGGGAGCATGCTCCCCCTGGTGGCCAGAATCTGCAATACCCTCCCTGCTGTACAAGTGGTCCAGAAACAGTTTCTAAACAGTGTGTGAAAGCCAGAGACTTTACAGCCCTTAATTTTTGTGGCCCTGTGTGTGAGGGCCAATGTAATCTATATATATAAATTTCCTCCTGGCGTCGTATGAGGAAACAAAACTCAAAAACCCCCCAACGAAACTCCACCAAACTTCCCATGCCCCAAGGGCAACCAACAAGGTACAAACTAATCCACTCAGAAATCAAAAACACACAACAACAACCACAATAAACGGCAAAGCAACTGAGCATGCGCACTGGCGCAAACTCCCTGGCGCGCGCACACACATTGGGAACACATTCATTTAGAAGATTTCTATACCGGCCTTCTCAACCTCGGCGAGGGACTCAGGTCGGGTGCTTCCCGCATGAGGAAGAGGAGCAATGCTGAGGAAGGAGGCGGGGGCGCACTGACAACAGGGGGAAAGGCATGAAAAAGATGGGGGAGAATCCCAATCCACCCACACACCATCCTTAGGCCATTTAGCACCATAACACAGAAAGCTGCCATAAGGAGGCAACCACAGAGGGGAAAGATGGAGACAGTTAGTTGGAGAGTACAGATGGGTTCAGAGCAGGCATGGGCTCACTTGGGCCCTCGAGGTGTTTTGGACTTCAGCTCCCACCATTCCGAACAGCCTCGGGCCCTTTCCTTTTCCCTCTCGAAGGAAGGGGCCTGAGGCTGTTCGGAATGGTGGGAGCTGAACTCCAAAACACCTCGAGGGCTTCAGTGAGCCCATATCTGGTCCCAGAGCAAGAGGGCTGCAACAGAAGAGGCTTCAGGACTGGAAGGGAAGGGAAGTACTTTTACCTTTCGGAGGTAACTGGCCACTACCTGCTCGAAGGGGTAGTGGGAGATCTTGTGCGTCTCCACAGTCACCCCCATGGCTGGCCCAAAGAGCAGGAGGAGGAGGAGGAGGAGGAGGAGGAGGGGAAGGATGAGGGGAAAAGGGAGGGAGGAGAGGAGGCAAGAAAGGCATGAAGGGAGAAAATGGGGGAAGAGAGAAGGAAGGGAGAGAAGGAGGAGGGAGAGAGCCAAGGCTGACTCCAGGCTGTTGCCACATGGAGTTGTCCTGTGTGTGCGAGCGCGCGTGTACCCCACCAACCCCCCCCCCCTCCCAAGCAGCTCCCAAGGTCAAATTTCCACCAGAATTCACCTTTGGGCATATTGAGGATTCCTCCCAAGTTTGGTCCCGATCCATCTTCGTTTGGGTTCACAGTGCTCTCCGGATGAACAATTTCTCCTCCTCCTCCTCATTCTCTCATCCACACCAACGCCCCCTTCCCTCCCTCCACCCTTTCCTTCCTTTCTGTACTTCCCTTCCTTCTCCTTCCTTTAATTCTTTCCCTTCCCTTCCTTCCCTCCTTCCTCCCTCCCTTGCTCCTTCCTCCCTTTATCCCTTCCCTTCCTTCTTTTCTTTCCTTCCCTTTTCTCCCCCACCCCCCTCACCAGCTTCATCCTTCTTTATTAAATCTACACTTAGATGCACTCAAAGTCACCCCTTCCACACTGCCATGTAAAATCCAGATTATCTACTTAGGACTGGATTCTATGGCAGTGTAGACACACACACACACAGATATGGATGGATACAGGATCACTGGTTGGTGGTATATATCTATATTCTGTCTATCTATCTCTATGTATATACATATATACATATATATAATTACAATACTATATATATTACTATTATATATATTGCTATATAATACATAAATATTATATTATATATATTACTGTTATATCTATTACTATATAATATGTTACTACTATATGTTACTATATTAAATAGACTCCTAGAATAGAGTTAGAAGGGACTCTACCAGACAGGAGAGAAGTAGGAGGGAAGGAAGGAAGGAAAGAAAGAGGTACCGAAGGAAGGAAGGAAGAAGATAAAGTAGAAATGAAAGGAAAGGCAGGAAAGAGGTAAAGAAGGAAGGAAGGGAAAAGGAAATAAAAAGTGAAAGAAGCAAGACAACAGTGTAGGAAGACATGAGACGAAGAAGTAGAGAAAGGAGGAGGGAAGGAAGGAAAGAGAGGAGGAAGGATGAAACCAAAGAATGAAATAAGGAAAAGAAAGAGGTGGAGAAGGAAGGAAGGAGAGAAAGGGGAAGGGGAAGAAAAGGGGGAAGGAATAGGTAGGTACCTCTCTTTCATAATAGTCCAGATATCTACCTCTACTTCAAAAATTCTTACTATAGGCCACAGCAACGCGTGGCAGGGCACAGCTAGTATATTATATACTGCCAACTACTGTCCAGTATATAATAAATGTTGAATTTTTTTTCAATAAATGTGAATTCTTCTTCATGGAAAAGTAAGACATCCCCTGAAAATGAGAACTAGCACATCTTTGTCTTATTTTCAATGAAATAGGGTGTGTGTGTGTGTATCTGTCTGTCTATCTATCTATCTATCTATCTATCTATCTATCTATCTATCTATCTATCTATAAATGCTCTGTGCATAATGAGTACCTTAAAAACAAAAGAACCAATGAACAAAATCACACCAAATTTGGCAACAAAACGTCTCACAACACAAGGAGTGACCATCACTCAAAAAATTATGATTTTGTCATTTGGGAGTTGTAGTTACTGGGATTTATAGTTCACCTACAATCAAAGAGCATTCTGAACTCCATCAACGATGGAATTGAACCAAACTTGGCACACAGAACTCCCATGACTCCCATACTGGAAGGGTGGGCATTGACCTTGAGTTTGGTGGGCATTGAGTTTGGTGGGCATTGACCTTGAGTTTGGGAGTTGTAGTTCACCTACATCCAGAGAGCACTGTGAACTCAAAGAATGATGGATCTAGACCAAACCTGGCACATGCACTCAATACGCCCAAAAATGAACACAGATGGAGTTTGGGGGAAATAGACCTTGACGTTTGGGAGTTGTAGTCACTGGGATTCACAGTTCACCTACAATCAAAGAGCATTCTGAACCCCAGACAGAATCGTGGCAAACTTCTCACACAGAACCCACATGAGGTTCCAAAAAGTAATAAGTCAGTAAAAGGCAGTAACACAAAGCAATGTCCACTCAAGATGTAAAGGCAGTTCCAAGGCAGTGTTTATCCAGGCAGGAATCAAAAGGAGGCAAAGACAATCCAAAAGGCTAAATTCCTCCACATGAACAAGGCCCCATGAACAGGATTTCCGTGGCACATGAACTTGATTTCCAAACGTTGCCTGATCTAACAGGTTTTCCCTTGAAGCAAACCTTATATCCCAAAACTCAGAAACTGGTTTCACTTTCCCCCACATTTGCCCCTTATCTGACGAAGTCTTTCAGAGCGACGTAAGCACTGAGTTTGCTGTTGATCCTAGCTGATCTCCAGCCGCCTATCCTTCAACTCCCTATCTATCTGCTCATTAAAATTTCCAGGTGTCAGATTGTTTTCCAAACCCAAATCTTGAGAGCTCACAGAGAGAGGGAGTAAACCATCATCCCTAGGCTCAGCAGGAATAGTGTCATGAGAAGCTGCCCTTTGCACTGGGGCCTCTCTGTCATTGTTGGTATGAAAATCATTGACCAAACCATCTCCATCTTGCACCTCAGCCTCAGCACCATCATTACACTCATCATAAGCATCATGATCCTGGGACACAAACACAGGCTGGTTCCCAACAGCTTTCTGTCCAAGGTTTCACTACCCTCTCCCTCATTAACTCCTGCACCTGGCAAATCAATCTCAGCATCATTTTCAGACAGTTGTTCTGAGAAAAGCAGTGAGAGGTCTCTCCCAGGAATGTGGCCTTGCTCAGACCTCTCTTCTGAACTTAACTCTGGCCCGAGCAAACCTTCATCTCCAGGCCCATCATTAGGAACATCATCCCCATTCCCATCATGAACATCAACATGGACATCAGACACAATCACAGGCTGACCAGGCTGACCTACAACACTATTCTGAGCAACTGCGGTTGATGCTCAATGTCATAACCAGCTCACCTTTGTGACATCACAGAGTCATGGAACAATCGCCTTAGAAGGGACCTTGAGGACTGTCTCCTCCAACCCTGCGCATGCAGGATATATGGAGAAAGCATCCCTGAGAGATGACCATCCCGCCTCTATTTAAAGAAGGCAAATCCACCACCATCCATTCTGCTGTCAAATATGCAATTACCTTCAAGAAGTTCTTTCTAGTGTTTAGGTGGGATTTATTTCTCTGGTGCAGCTTCTAAAGCTTTCACTCCAATCTTTGTTTGCAGAACAAGCCACCTTTTTCAGAATCCAATTCTCACAAGGACAGAAGGTGAAACTTTCTGAACAGGGCACAGACAGCAAAGCAAAGGCCACAGGGGTGTTAACCCTTCCCTATACTGTCCAAAGATAGATAGATAGATAGATAGATAGATAGATAGATAGATAGATAGATAGATAGATTGATGGATGACTGGAGTTACACTTAAAAATGTTCCTGTTCTGACTTACATACAAATTCAATTTAAGAACAACCCTACAGAATCTGTCTTGTTCGTAATTTGGGGACTGCCTGTAATCCAGTTCAATCTGCATTATATGAGGCTGGATCTACACTGCCTTATATCCCAGGTTCTGATCCCAGGCCACTTCTGCACTGCCATGTAATCCAAATAATCAAAGCAGATAATCCACATCTGCTTTGAACCGGATTATATGAGTCCACACTGCTATATAATCCAGCTCAAAGCAGGTAATCTGGATGTTATATGGCAGTGTAGAAGGGGCCCCAGATTATCTGGCAGTGTAGACTCATATAATCCAGTTCAAAGCAGATAAATCTGGGATCGGATCCTGGGACATAGGGTGATGTTGATCTATCTTGAATCTACAACTAGCCGTTATAATCCAGTTCAAACTGCATTATATAGCAGTGTAGACGATGCCTTAGGTAGTTCGGAAGGGGAGCTTAGGTCCCTTCTACACTCATAATCTAGATGATCAAAGCAGATGATCCATATACAGCAAACATTCAGTGCTGTTGTACAAAGACAAGACAGACAACTCTGTGTGTGTGTGTGTATAATGTGCTTTGAACTGGGTTACCTGAGTCCACGCTGTCATATGATCCATCTCAAAGCAGGTAATCTGAATTTTATTTGGCAGTGTAGAAGGGGCCTCATATAATCCAGTTCAAGGCACTTAAACCACCTTCTGGAGCTGCATTATATAAGTTGTGGGTGTTGTCATTGACCTCATTTTTTGTTTTCTTTTCGTGTCAGAAGTGACTTGAGAAACTGCAAGTCGCTTCTGGTGTGAGAGAATTGACCATCTGCAAGGACGTTGCCCAGGGGACGTTGCCCAGATGTTTTGATGTTTTATTATTTATTATTTACAGCATTTATGTACCGCTTTTCTCACCCCTAGGGGGAATCAAAGTGGTTACCATCCTTGTAGGAGGCTTCTCTTATGTCCGTGCATGGGGAGCTGGAGCTGACAGAGGGAGCTCATCCGCACTCTCCCTGGATTCGAACCCCTGTCGATCTTCAGTCCTGTGTTTAGCCCATTGCACTAAAGGGGGCTCCTACCTCGTTGCGTTGGTTTTAGTGGACTCCCCTGTGTCTTCAATGCAGGAGGCAGAAAGCAATGCAAAGGCGACCAGGATAACACCAAGCATCCTTTCGCACAGGTGAAGGAAGGATGAAATGGCCCCCAAATGAATGTATTTCCTTTTCCTGTCCTGTTCTAGCTCAACCGCGCCCCAGTGTCCTATGAGCCCCTGAATGAGATCCAGATCGGAGAGATCCACTCTCAGGTTCGCCGGTTCCTTGACGGGACCATCGATGAATTAGACGTAAGTAGTTCCCTTGCAAGTTCCTCTTCTCCTCTGCTTCTTTTCTTTCTCTTCATTTATATTCTTTTCCCTTTCTGCATTTCGATAGATGCAGACATTTTAAAATCAGCACCCCTATTGAGTTATCAAGACAGGCTTTGGAAGGGGAGTCGGTGTTCTGTCACGCGCTGGGCCTGTAATAATTGACTTTTGAAATAGGACATGCACCTTGTGCCCAGCAGGAAGCCAGGGGCGCCTCGAAAGAGGCCTTTAAGGATTTTCCTGTAGAGATAGTCTTTAGAGTCTTTAATGACCCTGTTCAACGGAGAAAAAGTTGCCGGCCTGAAAATAGTTGTTCTTTTATGATTTTGGGGTGCTGAAAACGAAAATGACATTTAAAAATGTATATTGGCTCTAGTTTTTATGATATAAGCAATCACGTGATCACGTATGGTTGAAAAAATGCATGTTGCGACTTACACTATGGAAGATTCTAGAATATTCTAGGAAGTTTGATGATGCAGGATTAGTGCCGTGTGCAAAAGCCAGAAAGCCCTCTATAAGGCCAGACTTTTGAACGGTGAGGGTCAGTTAGTTGAAGACTGAGACAGTATCGTTAAACATCGTTTTACATTGTTCTTTTGACTGTAGTTATGCCTCGCACGTGTGTAAATAAAGCACTATGGAAAAAAGATATCAAGGCCAATGGACTCCGTCAATGCTGTCAGACTCCTGCTGGAGCATTGGAAGAGGGAATCCTTTCCTTGAATACAAAAGAAAAGTCAAGAGAAGCAAACAGGATAGAAACTAAAGTCACGATTAAAGCGACATTTAAACTTTCAGACTTTTCAACTGCATTAGGCCTACTAATATAGTTTCTTGCTGCACAAACATAAACAATAGACTAATTAAATAAATATTTCTCATGTATAAACTATTGGCAATATAATTTGACTAAAATTTAGTAAATATTCACGGTTTATATACATGCAGTAAGGTTAGGCGCATTATCATAATATTAACGAATTACCTATTGTGGAGAAAATTGAAATAGCTGTTGCATAAAAACCAGAGCCAATTAACACATTTAATTATTATATTTGAATTCAGCATGTTAAATTTATTAAGAAACGGCAAATTTTGTTTCCGCAACTGAGAAAAACTGAAAATTTGTAGAACAGTGTGATGTAACAAAGTCCTTTATTATTGAACAAATCCAACAGATATTTCTCAGATCTTCAATAGGTCAAACAAATGCTTCAAGGCTTTGAATTAACTGGTGGCTTCCTTAATCTTGTCCACGAGGGACAGGCAACTGTCTTCATTAACTGTTCCTTTACTTTAGAGGAAAACCCTTTTTTTAACCTCTTCCAGGCTGACTATAATCTAATTCTTACTGATGTGGGTCCTACTACCGGATTCAAACTGTGTCTTGAGCACCGAGTAGACCTACCAGTAAAGGCTTGCAGATTCTCCAGCTGGAGTTCTCTGGGTCTGTAAAGCTGTTTTCCTTCTGGAATTTCCCTGGAATTTCCTGGACTTCAGTTTCCCTGGATGGTCTTAAGAAATGAAGTTTTTGTGTAGGTGAAGCTTGTCCACGTCCTCTAACTTAGCTTTCCTCACTAAGACTAACTAAAAATGGCCCCCTCTTCCCATCTCCCTGGGAGAAGGGGCGGATCCAAATTTAACAATGATAGACAGGTGGCTTGCCCTATGACTGCAAACCAAAGGAAGCCACCTTTTTGCAGAATCCCTGAAACTTTGGAATGCATGCAAACACTTAATAGAAAGAAAATAAAGTTGGAGCTCCTGATACAGACATACCAGCACAGTCGGAGTGGATCACAGAACACATATAAGGCAAACATTCAGTGCCGTTGTACAAAGACAAGACAGACAACTTTTTCTTTATTAATATCCCTGTGGCTATTATTATTATTATTATTATTATTATTATTATTATCATCATCATCATCGTCACAACAAGATGAGTTCACAACAGACACTCTGCTAGCTATTGAATTGGATCACACGTTGGGCACTTCCCAAGTGTCTAGACTGTGTGATGTATCGGTGCATAATGTGTGCAGACCCCAATAAAGTGGCCTTCTGCAGCTGGCAGATAGTAATTTTGTTAGTGCCGATTGTGTTTAAATGCAGGCCAAGGTCTTTAGTACTTACTTAGGCGATCCCTCGTTGGACGAGTAAGATGGTCTTCCATCATGGGTTTCCTGTAGGTCCGTATGTGGCTGTGGAGCCCTATTCTTGCTCTGCATCTTCTTCCGCAGTGAGGGCATTGGTTTCCAGGTGGAAGGCGGTCCCGGTCGGGGTTGGCTTGACGCGCCTTCCTCCTGGCACGTTTCTCTCTTTCACCCTCCACTCGTGCCTCCTCAAATTCTGCAGCACTGCTAGTCACAGCTGTCCTCCAGCTGGAGCGCTCAAGGGCCAGCGCTTCCCAGTTCTCAGTGTCTATGCCAGAGTTTTTAAGGTTGGCTTTGAGCCCATCTTTAAATCTCTTTTCCTGTCCACCAACGTTCCGTTTTCCGTTCTTAAGTTCAGAGTAGAGCAACTGCTTTGGGAGACGGTGGTCAGGCATCCGGACAACGTGGCCGGCCCAGCGGAGTTGATGTTGGAGGACCATCGCTTCAATGCTGGTGGTCTTTGCTTCTTCCAGCACACTGACGTTTGTCCGCTTGTCTTCCCAGGAGATTTGCAGGATTTTCCGGAGGCAGCGCTGATGGAAACGTTCCAGGAGCTGCATGTGACGTCTGTAGACAGTCCACGTCTCACAGGCATATAGCAGGGTTGGGAGGACAATAGCTTTATAAACAAGCACCTTGGTCCCTACGGATGTCCCGGTCCTCAAACACTCTCTGCTTCATTCTGGAAAATGCTGCACTCGCAGAGCTCAGGCAGTGTTGTATTTCAGTGTCGATGTTGACTTTGGTGGAGAGGTGGCTGCTAGTGGAAATGGTCCACATTTTCTAATGTTACACCATTAAGCTGTATTACTGGCATTGGAGAGGGATTGG
This sequence comes from Anolis sagrei ordinatus, assembly GCF_025583915.1. NCBI lineage: Eukaryota > Metazoa > Chordata > Lepidosauria > Squamata > Anolidae > Anolis > Anolis sagrei. Next base: position 131,185,996 of record NW_026847660.1, on the reverse strand, counting down.
CTGGTGACTGCTGGAACAGCACCTTGGTTTTCTCAATGTTCAGTGACAGGCCGAGCTTCTCGTATGCTTCTGCGAAGGTGTTTAGAGTGGCTTGTAGATCTTCTTCTGAATGCGCACAGACGACATTGTCATCAGCATACTGGAGTTCTATAACAGCTGTTGTTGTAACCTTGGTTTTGGCTTTCAGTCTGCTGAGGTTGAATAGCTTGCCATCTGTCCGATAGATTATTTCCACTCCGGTGGGAAGCTTCCCATCAACAAGGTGACGTATCATAGCGATGAAGATGGAGAATAGAGTTGGGGCAATAACACATCCCTGTTTGACACCTGATTCCACCTTAAATGGGTCACTTTGGGAGCCACTGCTGTCCAAGACTGTTGCCATCATGTCATCGTGGAGGAGCCGCAGGATGTTCACAAATTTGTTTGGGCACCCGATTTTGTGGAGGATGGTCCAGAGAGCGCTGCGATTCACTGTGTCGAATGCCTTTGCAAGGTCGATGAATGCCATGTACAGAGGTTGGTTTTGTTCTCTGCATTTTTCTTGGAGCTGTCTTGCAGTGAAGATCATGTCCACGGTTCCTCTGGAGGGGCGGAAGCCGTTCTGGGATTCTGGGAGGGTGTCTTCTGAGAGGGCAGAAGGCGGTTTGCAAGGATTCTTGCGAGGATTTTCCCAGCGGAGGTTAGAAGGGAGATACCTCGATAGTTTCCGCAGTCTGTTCTTTCCCCTTTTTTGAAGAGGGTGATGATGGTGGCATCCTTGAAATCTGCTGGGATTTTCTCGGTCACCCACACTTTTTCTATGAGCTGGTGGAGTTGTTGTGTCAGCTCAGGTCCTCCCTCTTTAAAGATTTCAGCAGGGATCCAATCAGGTCCGCTGGCTTTGTTATTTTTTTGTTGGCTGATGGCATTGCTGACTTCTTCCAAACTAGGCAGTGCTGCAAGCTCATCCCTGGTTTGTTGTTGTGGGATTTGTGAGAGGACCTCTTCGGCCACATTGGAGCTGCGGTTCAGGAGGCTTTGGTAGTGTTCTTTCCAACGTAGTGCAATTGAGTTTTGGTCATTCAGGAGTTTGGTTCCATCTGATGAGCGTAGAGGCTGTATGCCATGGTTTCTTGGTCCATAGATGACCTTTGTGGCTTTGAAGAAATCCCTGAGCATCATGGGTATCTGCCAGGTGTTGGATTTCTTCAGCCTTCTTTGTCCACCAGATGTTCTTGAGTTCTATTGCCTTCTTTGGACCTCAGCTTTTGCACTGGCATAGATCTTTTTCTTAGCAGCACAGTTGATGTCTCTCTGCCATGCTTGGAAGGCTTTCCTTTTCTTGTCAATTAGCTGTTGGATCTCGATGTCATTTTCATCAAACCAGTCTTGATGTTTCTTGGCTTGGTATCCAATAGTTTCTTCGCAGGCTTGGATGATGGAGGTCTTCAGTTTGTTCCAATGTTCCTCGACATTTTCGGGATGTACTGTGGGTAGATGGTCCTTGAGTGCTGTTTGGAGATGGGCTCGTCTGGAGGGCTCCTGAAGGGCTTGGGTGTTCATTTTGCGCCTTGTCTTCCTTCCTTGGAGTCTGCGCTTGGGAGCGATCTTGAGAGCCATCGAGGATCGAATTAGCCTGTGGTCAGTCCAGCAGTCGTCAGCACCTGTCATGGCTCTTGTGAGGAGCACATCACGGAGGTCTCTGGCGCGTGTGATTACATAGTCTAAGAGGTGCCAATGCTTTGACCGGGGGTGCTTCCATGATGTCTTGAACTTGTTTTTCTGGTGGAAGAGCGTGTTGGTGATGACAAGGTTGTGCTCCGCACATTTGGTGAGAAGCAGGATGCCATTTGAGTTGCTGTTTCCAACCCCGTCTTTTCCGATGGTCCTGGCCACAGGTCGAAGTCTCGCCCGACTCTTGCATTGAAGTCCCCCAGGAGGATGATTTTGTCCTCCTTAGGTATCCCCGATAGGACGGTGTCCAGCTGACAGTAGAATTTCTCCTTGATGTCTTCGTCAGCATCTAGTGTTGGTGCATAGGCACTTATGATGGTTGCCCGTTGGTTTTTGGCAAGATCGATTCGGAGGGTTGAGAGTCGTTCGTTGATGCCAGTGGGTGCTTCGGACAGATGTTTCACCAGATCATTCCTGATGGCAAGCCAACTCCGTGCATTCTTTGGTCTTTTTCGGGCAGTCCCTTCCAGAAGAAGGTGTAGCCTCCTTTTTCTTCCTTCAGCTGTCCCTCTCCTGCTCTCCAGGTCTCCTGAAGGGCTGCTATGTCGATGTTGAAGCGTCCCAGCTCCCTTGCAATGATGGCAGTTCTGCGTTCGGGGCGTTCACTGCCACTGTTGTCCATCAGAGTCCGTACGTTCCACGTACCGAAGTTCATTTTCCTTTTTGGCCGCAGGGTGGTGACCCCACTGGACGCGGCAGTCCAGTCAGGGATAAGTGAGGCAGACTATGTTTAGGGCACCTTTTCTAGCCCCCTCCCCATGTGGGGTGAGCAGAGTGGGTCCTCAATAGGGCTGCTCAGTCGCGGATACAGCTGCCGAACTACTCAACTGCCTCGGACCTTGAGGTCGAACGACTGAGTCCGTACCCACCGCCCATGTGCCAGTCTGTGACTAGGGGCTTCCAGATTTCACAGTCCTGCCCCCGTCGCCACTCGCTGATCGCCATGGGACTTTGGTTGGTTTGTTTTTATTTTCTTTGGAAGACGCCTGTGCGTGGGTTTTTTTAATGTGTGGAGGTCAGTGCACAACTGATCAACACACAGACTTCACAGAGTGAGGTTCCACTGGTGATGTAGTTTAACACAATGACCGTGGCTTCTCAGTCTGTTGCAGCCTTCTTCCGCCTTCGCAGCCGTTGTAACATGTGCCATGTTATCCTCCGCCTGCTCCGCCGTTGAGGTCTTTGGGTCTTCATCATCATCCACTTACTTCTGTGACCACTGGTATAGAGGACCAACTGTTAGTTCTCATATGATTTATTACTTCAGGAGTGCATGTGATCTTATCAAGAGTATTAAGAAAACCAAAGAGCTATTACGTTTGCAATAAAAACTGTTCAAGTCTTTACATTCACAAGTGATTTTCTACAGGAATATTGCAAAATCTTTTGTTAAAAGACTTGGTTTAGCTGCCCATAATAACATCCATTTGAAATCATGGTCTCAAAATTTTTCAACTTTCCTGAAAGGCCAATTTGAGATGGAATCAAGAGATGGCAAACCAGTATGTCACTCTCTAAACCTAGGGCTGGCAACATATGTCTAGAATGGAACTCATACTCTCAAGTTCCCTTAATAGTGCTACCAAATTTTCACTGAATCATGGAGCTGGAAGGGGCTGCAAAGGCCAATCCCACACCCCACTCAAATCAGGAAGCCTAGCTAGTGTATCCCTAGCAGGCAGCTGTCTGCACCCTACTGCGGTAAAGGCAAAGTATGACCACTAAAAGATTAGGTGCTCAATCTATAACTTCAGGAAGACATCTACCTTTATTCTAGAGCAGTGTTTCCCAACCAGTTGTCCTTGGACCACAGGTGGTTCTCAAGAAACCCCTCTCTTTTTGCCTAATGTTGAATCCTTCCTTCCTTACTCTTGAGGAGGCTGCTGCTGCTGCTGCCAGAACCCCATTCAAAGCCTTCCTCTTTCAACCCAGCCATCCCCTCCTGTTGCCTGGGCCCGCAAGGATGGAAGCATCTAATGTCGGACAAAGAAAGGGGGCAAGAATGGCAGTGTTGGACCCTTCCTTGCTTTTCCGAGCCGGAGGCTGCCGCCGCCAGAGCCCCAGAATCTATTTTATACAATTACCACTGGGACCATCAGTTTTCTTGTTTTTCTGTCCAGATCATCCAGCTCTGCTGCTTGTGTCCAATTCACAATTATTATTATTATTATTATTAGTCACAACTATTTATTACACACATCTCCCTGTGACTATATATTACAATAAAGTATTGTTATTATTTATTACTCACCTCTCTCCATGACTCTTCTTAGTATTATTTATTAATCTCCCTGTGGCTTCTATTATTATTATTATTATTATTATTATTATTAATAATAATAATAATAATAATAATAATAATATTCTACGATTAATCAAATCTGCAAAAGTTAAACCTGCAAACATGAAATGAGGATTTTTTTGGTTATTCATGCCCTTTCCTCCACCATTTCCATATAATCTCATCCTTCAATAACCTTTTTAGTCATCAAAACAAAGACTTCCCAAGTTGTTTTCTTTTCCTCTTAAAATGTCTGTAAGGGATTCCCAAGACTTTGAAATGTGTCTTCTTTGTTTTGACCTGTCTTCTCAGATTGTGAGCATCCGGCAGATCCACGAAGTGTTCAACCAGTTCAAAACAATTTTGAAGTAAGTGTACGTACTGTGACCGATTCTGATCACCACAATTCAAGAGGGATATCTATGGAGAAACTGGAACATAATAATATTATTATCTATATAAATAAAAATGTAATGTTCGTTTGTGGGATTAACAGAACTCAAATACCACTGGACAAATTGACACCAAATTTGGACACAAGACACCTAACAACCCAATGTATGTCTTTCACTCAAAAAAATAGATTTTTGTCATTTGGGAGTTGTAATTGCTGGGATTTGTAGTTTACCTACAATCAAAGAGCATTCTGAACCCCCCCCCCCCCCAAAGATAGAATTGGGCCAAACTTCACACACAGAACCCCCATGACCAACAGAAAATACTGTGTTTTTTCGTGGTCTTTGGCGACCCCTCTGACCCAACCAGGGGTCCCCACCCCAGGTTGAGAAACGCTGAACTAGAAAGAAGAACAACTTAGAAACTTGAATACATGAATTCCAAGAATACCAAAGAACCGAGCTGTTCACCTGGATACAATGTTGCTTGTACCAGTAGGAGCCACTTTAAAAGGCCTCCATCCTTCCCATCACATCATTTCTCATACACCTGCATTTCCTTTCCTTATCTCTAAGCCTCTGGGAAAAGCGAGTCTGTCTTTGTTGCATGCTCTGTCTCCACAGTTCCAAGTGCCTTGACCTAGACAAACATTCGTCTCCCACATTTCTCTCAGCCTGCACTTCTAGCAGGTTCTCATGACCAAACTCTACACGAATACTCAATGTGCCCAAATGTGAACACTGGTAGAGTTTGGGGGAAATAGAATCTTGACATTCGGGAGATGTAGTTGCTGGGATTTATAGTTCACCTACAATCACAGAGCATTCTAAATCCCACCAACGATAGAATTGGGCCAAACCTCCCACACAGAACCCCCATGTGGGCCACAGCAACTCATGGCAGGGGACAGCTAGTTAATAGTAATAACATTTTATTTATTGCCCACCTCTCCTGATGGCTTGAGGCGGAGTACAACAAATAAACACACAAATAAACATATGTATTTATTTATACTAAGCACAGCTACACAATTGACATATTGTGGTAATAGAATGTAAATCAAAAATCATGATTGAAAGTTGTTATTGTTGTTATCAATAATATCCCACTTCGATCTCTTAGTTGTTTATTTAAGGCTTGCCTCCAGCCTCCCAAGAGACCCTTCTCTTGCATGAGAGTCCTGCAAGCAGAGAGAGCTTGCAAAGAGCCTTGAGGTGCATCTACACTGAAGAATTAATGTGGTTTGACACCACTTTAACTGCAGTGGCTTCATGTTATGGAATCCTAGGACTTGTCCTTTGCTGAGGCGCTGGTACTCTTTTGGAAAAGAAGGCCGAAGATATTGGAAAACTGCAACTCTCACAGCATTGTGTTCTCAAGTGCTTTCATGGCTGGAACGATTGGGTTGCTGTGAGCTTTTTGAGCTGTATGGCCATGTCCCAGCAGCATTCTCTCCTGACGTTTCACCTACATCTGTGTCTAATTACATCATGAGAGGTTCTGTTGGCAGTGAAGCAAGTGGAGTGTGTGTGTGTGTGTATATATATGTGTGTGTGTGTGTGTGTGTGTGTGTGGAGAAAAACTCACAACAGCTCTCATAGCATTGAGCCATGATCCTTAAAGTGATCTCGAAGTGCTATAATTTAACTGTGGGTGCCAAGCATCTGCCTTTACTCACAGCAGCCCAATTGAGCCATTGTGTGTGTCTCTGTCTCCCTTTAGCCAACAAGAACAGGAGGTGGAGTCCAGATTGCGGAGCAAATACACCCTGATAGACAAGAACGACTTTGCAACCCTCTCCGTTGTGCAAAAGGTCAGCTGGTGGGACTTTAATTCACATCTGGGTCTCTGTATAGGACATCAAGGGGGGTGCCTTTCCTGGTATGGCATCATCCCCTCCTGTTGCCTTAAAAGACAGTAAATCCTTAATCAGGGGTGGCCAAAATGTGACATGTGATCTTTCAGTGGCCCCCAGGCCTGCTATTATTGTTGTTGTTTCTATATTATTTTATTATTATTACCATTATTATTTCTATATTTTATTATTATTATTATTACAATTACTATTTCTGTATTATTAATATTATTTCTATACTATTTTATTATTATTACCATTATTATTTCTATATTATTATTGTTTCTGTATTATTTTATTATTACCATTATTATTTCTATATTATTGTTTCTATATTATTTCATTATTATTACAATTATTATTTCTATATTATTATTATTTCTGTATTATTTCATTATTATTACCAGTATTATTTCTATATTATTATTTCTATAGTTTTTATTATTATTACAATTACAATTTCTATATTATTATTATTTCTATAGTGTTTTATTATTATTACCATTATTATTTCTATATTATTATTATTCTGTATTATTTCATTAGTATTACCATTATTATTTCTATATTTTATTATTATTACAATTACAATTTCTATATTATTAATATTATTTCTATAGTATTTTATTATTACCATTATTATTTCTATATTTTATTATTACAATTTTTATTTCTATATTATTAATATTATTTCTATAGTATTTTATTATTATTATCATTATTATTTCTATATTATTATTTCTGTATTATTTTATTATTATTACCATTATTATTTCTATAGTATTTTATTATTACTACAATTACTATTTCTATATTAATATTATTTCTATATTATTATTATTTCTGTATTATTTCTATATTTTATTATTATTACAATTACTATTTCTATATTATTAACATTATTTCTATAATATTTTATTATTATTACCATTATTTCTATATTATTATTATTTCTGTATTATTTCATTATTATTACAATTATTATTTCTATATTATTATTTCTATAGTGTTTTATTATTACCATTATTATTTCTATATTATTATTTCTGTATTATTTTATTATTACCATTATTATGTCTATATTATTATTGTTGTTGCTTTTCTCTCTTAAAGAGTCTCAAAGCAGTGAATAGTGGTCAAAACAAGTCTGCATGAATTTTTGTGAACCTTTTGTTTTGCTCTCAAATGCCGTATTATTATTATTATTATTATTATTATTATTATTATTATTTGAAACACAACAAGATGCATCCACAGCAGACACTCTGCTGGCTGTTGTATTGGATCACACCTCGGACACTTCCCAAGTCTCTATGACTGTGTGATGTATTGGCAAATAATGTGTGCAGATCCCAGTAAGGTGGCCTTTTGCAGCTGGCAGATAGTAATTTGGTCAGCGCCGATTGTGTTTAAGTGCAGGCCAAGTTCTTTAGGCACTGTACCCAGTATCACCACTGGGGCCACCTTGACCGGCTTATGCCCGCCTCCTCCTGCAGCTCGAAGCAGGGTACAACATCATTAAAACAAGAGATAGCACACTATTAAAATACATACAACTAAATACACAGAGTTAAAATACAAAGAATACACTATTGGAAATACATTACAGAAGAGACAGGCTAGATTCCAAGAATTTTGATCTTGGGTCCGAATATAATGAACTGAAGAGTAAATAATGTGGCAAATGCTCAATTTTGGGGCCCCACAAATTGGTTTTGTGGGATGTGGCTTCCACAGTTACCTAACCTGTTGGTAGGTAACTTAAAAGCAAGAATGCATGGAAGGGGATGTATTTTGTCCCATCAGCACAATTCCAAGAAATGCATATTTCCGAGGTGGCATCTTCAGGGGATTCTCTGAAGATGCAATTAGCCACAGATGCAGGCGAAACATCAGGAGGAAATGCTGCTAGAACACGTTGGCCATACAGCCCAGAAACCACACAACCATGCACATTTCTTCTCTTCCCAGGCCGGGCTGGTTGATGCCGAGGGCCACCTGGTCGGGGAAGTCGATGGCCAAGGCTTTGGGATCGGAGTGGCCCCGTTCTCCTCCAAACCGGGAGGGAAGAAGTCCAAATCGAGGAAAGGCAAAGACCTCACCAGGTGGGTCCCCTCTTGGCCCCACTCTCCTCTCTCCACCAGAGGAAGGGTCTCTGATGGGGAGATGATGGGAATAGGGTCTATCGTTGGTACTACTCAGCCTTTCTCCCAATCGGTCTGGAGGCCAACCTTAGGAAGATAGGGAGTACATTGTGATTGTGTTTATTGTAATTTTATATTGTTATGTATTCATATGTGTTATGTAATTATGATATTGTTGTTTATTGTTTGCGTTTTCGGTTTTAATCTGCTGTCATTTGTTGTCTGGGCTTGGCCCCATGTAAACCGCCTCAAGTCCCCAGCGGGGAGATGGTGGTGGGGTATAAATAAAGTATTACTATTATTATTATTATTATTACAGGCCATCCCCAAGAGGAGCCTCGGGAGGGCAGGGGGAGGAGGCAGGCCAGGCAAGAAAACACCAGCAAAGCTCTCCAGACAGGTAGCCTGGCAGCCATATCACACACTCATACACACACACACTCACACACACACATATACAGTGCTCCCTCACTTATTGTGGGTGTTATGTTCCAAGACCACCCGCAAAAAGTGAAAATCTGCAAAGTAGGGACGTGCTCTATATATATTACATTCCATGCACTTTTTTTTTTTTGCTAGCTATAAGGAAGGGGCTATAACCCACTGTTGCATTCCAGGTCAGGAAAAAAGCCCTCTGACTTTAAAGCACACCACACGATGAGTGAAGAAACAAATCCTCTTTTATTGAAGCTTAGTAAAGAGCCAGTAAAAACAAATGCTTGTAAGGAAATAAGAAGGTTCCAAAAAGTAATAAGTCCGTAAAAGGCACTAACACAAAGAAATGTCCACACAAGATATAAAAGCAATTCCAAGGCAGTGTTTATCCAGGCAGGAATCAACAGGAAGCAAAGACAATCCAAAAGGCTAAAATTCTCCACATGAACATGACCCCATGAACAGGATTTCCATGGCACATGAACTTGATTTCCAAACGATGCCTGATCTAACAGGTTTCCCCTTGAAGCAAACCTTATATCTCAAATCCCAGAAACTGGTTTCGCTTTCCCTCACACTTGCTCCTTATCTGACGAAGCCTTTCGGAGCGACATAAACACTGGGTTTGCTGTTGGATGATCTCCAGCTGCTTATCCTTCAACTCCCTATCTGTCTGCTCATTAACATTTCCAGGTGTCAGATTGTTTTCCAAACCCAGATCTTGAGAGCTCACAGAAAGAGGGAGTAAACCATCATCCCTAGGCTCAGCAGGAATATTCTCATGAGAAACTGCCCTTTGCTCTCGGGCCTCTCTGTCATTGTCTGCATGAAAATGATTGACCAGACCATCTCCATCTTGCGCCTCAGCCTTGGCACCATCATTACTCACATCTTAAGCATCATGATCCAGGAACACAAACACAGTCTGATTCCCAACACCCCCTTCCACACTCCATTGTTGTCAGGAGGCAAAAACCCACGAAACGGGAAGTCTGCGAAAAGCGAACTACAAAGTAGCAAGGGAACACTGTATACATACACATAGAAACACACATGGTAGATATTGTAACTCTGGAAGAGACCCCGTAAATACAGTAGTGAAACGCCGGGATACCAAAAAATCCACAAATCTGGGGGAAAAACCAGCAACATCCACAGCCAAATCCTTTTCTCCAAAAAATTACTTTCCAGGCTAGCTCCTTATATTCAGTTAAACTCAGTTGCATCCTATCTCTTGCACGCCTCCACCCTTGCTTTCTCCTGCAAATTTTTACTTACAGATTACTCTGCCCTTTCGAACTACGACTCGCATTAACCCCTTCCATCAGCCACTGCTAGGCCTGACACCACCAACCACTATCAACTGCAGAATTGTCATATGTTCATGGGTGAAAGCAGTTAGGGGTGGAGGTGTGCAGGAGATGGGTTGCAGCTGGGTGTTACTGGATTTAAGGAGCTAACCCTTGAGACTCATCTTGGGGAGAAAAGTATTTGTTGTATTTTGGTGGTGAATGCTGCTGGTTTTCCCCCCAGGTCTGTTGGATTTTTCAGTATCCTGACCTGTCTCCTGTAATCTTGGAACTCTGGAACCTTGAACCTTTGGACTGGCTTTTGACTACAGTATAGACTCTTGATCCCTGGACTTTGTTTATTAAACTCTTGGCGTTTAAGCACTGGACTGGACCCTTTTGACTATGAAGTTATTTTTGCTATCAGTTTTTGTTTATTCTGTAGCTGCGTGCTATCTTTGTGTTTTATATTTTGGACTATAAAAACAGCCAGCAAGTAAGTGCTGTTTCAATTAAACTGCTAAAACTGGGAGTTTGATTCATCTCTAACTAAATAAGGCAGAGCCCTGGCAACGTGACAAGAACATGATACATATCAATGATATCTTCAATGCGTGCTGTTGTAACTTTCCCTTCCTTTCGAAGCCCCACGTCGAAGAAGGAGGGCCCGGTGAGCCCCCAGTCTGGGAAGGAGGTGGAGGCTGTCTCTCCATCCCGCAGCCAAGTGGCGGCCGCCAGCAAGGAGCCTGAAGTCAAGGAGACGCGGGAGCCAGACACGATCAGTGTGGACACCCATCGCTCCGACTCAGCGCCCAAAGAGGAGGCTCCTACCAGGCCCAGGTAGGGATGGGGGCCACTTTGGGGGACCTTTGGCTACATCCCTGTTGCGCTTGAGCCCTGACACACCTTTTCACCACAAACCACACTCTGTCCAGATAAGTAAAAGTTTATTTAAAGAAGAGTATATAAGATAAGCAAATTCAAATGAGAGAATCAAAGTTCAAAAGGTTATTTCCAAGATAGCCAAGAGCTCAAAATCCTTTCAAACGCAGTCTCCAGAGTCAAGCCACAAAAATATCCATAAACAAGAGAGCATGAATCCAAGGTAGATAGAACAGTGTTTCTCAACCTTCCTAATGCCACGACCCCTTAATATAGTTCCTCATGTTGTGGTGACCCCCAACCATAACATTATTTTCTTTGATACTTCATAACTGTCATTTTGCTCCTGTTATGAATCGTGATGTAAATACCTGATATGCAGGATGTATTCTCATTCACTGGACCAAATTTGGCACAAATACCCGAAACGCCCAAATTTGAATACTGGTGGGATGGGGATAGGGCGTTGATTTTGACATTTGTAGTTGCTGGGATTTATAGTTCACCTACAATCAAAGAGCATTCTGAACTCCACCAATGATGGAATTGAACCAAATTTGGCACACAGAACTCTCATGAAAATACTGGGTTTGGTGGGCATTGACCTTGGGTTTGAGAGTTGTAGTTCACCTACATCCAGAGAGCCCTGTGGACTCAAACAATGATGGATCTGAACCAAATACTCAATATGCCCAAATGTGAACACTGGTGGCATTTTGGGAAAATACACCTTGACATTCGGGAGTTGTAGTTGTTGGGGTTTATAGTTAACCTACAATCAAAGAGCATTCTGAACCCCACCAAGGATAGAATTGGGCCAAACTTCCCACACAGAACCTCCATGACTAATAGAAAATACTGTGTTTTCTGGTGGTCTTTGGTGACCCCTCTGACACCCCCTCGTGACCCACCCAGGGGTCTCAACCCTCAGGTTGAGAAATGCTGAACTAGAAGCAAGAACAACTTAGAAACTTGAATACATGAATTCCAAGGACATAATACCAAAGAACCGAGCTGTTCACCTGGATACAATGTTGCTTGTACCAGTAGGAGCCACTTTAAAAGGCCACCATCCCTCCCATCACATCATTTCTCATACACCTGCTTTTCCTTTCCTTATCTCTAAGCCTCTGGGAAAAGCAAGTCTGTCTTTGTTGCGTGCTCTGTCTCCGCAGTTCCAAGTGCCTTGACCTAGACAAACATTTGTCTCCCACATTTCTCTCAGCCTGCGCTTCTGGCAGGTTCTCATGAGAACTGATATCGCTTTTCCCAGTCTCATGGGAACTGCCAGGAGATTCCGACACAACTCATTCTAAGCCATTTCTATCCTCCTCTGGGCTCTCTAAATCTATCCCAGCATCCCCATCCTCATCTTCTGAGCACTGAGAATGTGACCAGGTTGCAACAATTTATTTATTTATTTATTTGCAACATTTATAGGCCATCCTTCTCACCCCGAAGGGGACTCAGAGCAGCTTACTATATATATATATATATATATATATATATATATATATATATATATATACATTCACTAGCCGTCCCTGCCATGCGTTGCTGTGGCCCACATGGGGGTTCTGTGTGGGAGGTTTGGCCCAATTCTATCGTTGGTGGGTTCAGAATGCTCTGTGATTGTAGGTGAACTATAAATCCCAGCAACTACAACTCCCAAATGTCAAGATTCTATTTTCCCCAAACACCACCAGTGTTCAAATTTGGGCATATTGAGTATTTGTGTAGAGTTTGGTCCAGATCCATCATTGTTTGAGTCCACAGTGATCTCTGGATGTAGGTGAACTACAACTCCAAAACCAAAGGACACTGCCCACCAAACCCTTCCAGTATTTTCTGTTGGTCATGGGCGAACTGTGTGCCAAGTTTGGTTCAATTCCATCATTGGTGGGGTTCAGAATGCTCTTTGATTGTAGGTGAACTATAAATCCCAGCAACTACAACTCCCAAATGACAAAATCAATTTTCGAGTGAAGGACCAACATTGGGTTGTTAGGTGTCTTGTGTCCAAATTTGGTGTCAATTTGTCCAGTGGTTTTTGAGTTCTGTTAATCCCACAAACGATCATTACATGTTTATTTCCATAGATATACATATACATACACACACATACACATACATACACAATATGTTATTAGCAAAGTACAATATCAGTATTAAATATTACTATATTGTACTATACCATTATATTGTAATATTATTACAATATAATATTATTATTACTAGTATTATATTGCATTACATTATAATATTATAAATATTATATGTATACAATATGTTATATTATATTATATTATATTCATAGCACAGGAGACAAGGTGTAACTGCCCCTGCCCCCCACCCCCTCACTTTGGCCCAGAGCGGTAGTTGGTGCTAGGGGAAGGGGGCGAACACTGTTGTCCAGGCATGGGACAAGAGGCAGACATTGGGAGAAGGGCTTTCTTTGCAACCTACCTTAGCTGCCTGTCTATTTCCTTGTTGAGGACTATCAACTTTTGAATTGAGAGCCAATTGAGAGCCTTTTTAGTAATCCAAGGGGGCTTCACCAGAAGGTTTAGGGCTTCCAGGGGTCCTGATGCTCAATGTGCTGACCCCAAACCTATGGCTAACACTGTTGTTGCTGGTCCTTCCTGCGTAGCTCCCCGCCCCCCAGGCCGGCTGCCTTTGAGGACTTCAAGAACGAACGGGGCAGCGAGATCAACCGGATCTTCAAGGAGAACAAGGGCATCCTGAACGACCGCAAGAAGAAGCTGAGCGAAGTGGCCAACCGGCTGAACATGCTCAAGCAGGAGATGGACACCGCCCGGCAGGCCCTGGAGGCCCAGAAGCTGGAGCGCGAGCAGCAGGGTGAGAAACTGAGGGACAAGGGAATCCATGCGCCAAAGGCCACTTCACCCCACCTGGGCCTTGCTGTGGCATCTGACATGGATGCGGGCGAAATATCCCGTCACAGTGTTATTCTTCCCAATAAGGAATAAGGGGCAATTGATGTTGCTGGGTGTCCTGTTATGATGGATTTGTTGCACTCCAGAACAGGAATAGCCCTCTGATTTTTAAACACTACACGTTGAGTAGGAAAAACAATGCTTTTTTATTGAAGATAAGTAAAAACTGTCAGAGAATTTGGGGGTATATGCGCAGCGGAAGAGGTTGCTAGATCAACAGACACAGGACTCCAAAAATCAGGAATCTGCAGTTTTACAGTTGCAAATAACAAAGTTTACTAAGCACATCTACACACGTCCATTCTTAGCGGGCTATAATCAGGAACTACAAAGCACAGCATAAACAGTTTCAGAACATCTGCTTATCAGACCTCTGGCTGTAACCGGATCCTCCTTCTACTTCCCACAGCCAGAGAACATGTTATCTCACTTCTGTCATGGTTACATTTTCTCTGCTTCTCACAGTATTTCTAATACACAATTGAACAACATAATAGAATCCATCTTGAAACACATCTTAATCCATCTTGAATTGCATAGAAACACATTGAAAAACACACATGCATACCTCAATAATCCTGACAAAAACAGCAAAGTAGAAAAAACACTTTAAGGGAATAGGTAAATCCAATTAGTTTAGAAGATAAGCAGGAACAAATTAGTCCAAGGTATGGTTCAGCAAAGTTCAAAACTAAGTCCAGACTTCTCTATTAAAATCCAAAACAAAAACAAAAACAGGGAAACCTTGATCCAAGGCATGAAGAGACAAATCACAAGAGACAAGAGTCAAACTGTAGCAAGAAATCCTTAAACATGAACCTTCCAGACAAGGCTTTCATGAGACAAGAACAAGAACTTAGCAAGAATCTGAACTGTTGCTTCATCTGACTATATTTCCCATGGTTGGAACTTTATATCCCCTTGTTAAGACTCAGAAATTGGTTTCGTTTTCCCTGAATGCCTCTCATCCTTACCTGTCGAAGCCTGGCCAAATGCCAAAGGGCTTGGTTGAGCTGTCTGTTTTGGCTAATTTCCACCCACCTGTCTGTCTGCTCATTAGTTTCTCCAGGTGCCAAGTTGTTTTCAAGCCCCCAATCCTGGGAACTCTCTGGGAGCAATTCAGGGAGTAAACTCTCATCCCTATACCCTGTAGGAACATTCTCATGGGAAACTACACTTTGAACCGACGCCTCTCTGTCATTCTCTGCATTAATATCATTGACCAAACCATTGCCATCTTGACCCTCATTGACATCATTCCCCACATCCAAAGCACCTTGATATTGAAACACAATCACAGGCTGAACTCCAACAGGATTTGTACCTGGGGCCATCTTGGAAAACAATTGGGGTGAGCAAGTGAGAGAATATTTTTTCCCACACTCATGAAGTCAGATAGTCCTCATTTAGAGGACATGAGATGGTTTGAATATCCCCATGTGAGTTCTTCCTCCATCCTTTGATGGACTGTTTCATGCCCGCCTGTCTCTAAAGCCTGGTTCTGAACTTGGACCCTCAGGAGAATACCTGAATGATGAGGGGCAAATCATCATCGATGAGGAGGAGTTCCTGCTGATCATGAAGCTGAAGGACTTGAGGAAGCAGTACCGGGCCGACTACAATGAGTTGCGAGACCTGCGCTCCGAAGTCCAGTATTGTCAGCACTTGGTGGATCAGTGCCGCAACAGGTTGCTCACAGGTACCACTGGCCGCAAACTTTCTGAGAAAAAGGGGCATTAAATTGGAATTATGGAATCAGAACAGACCGCAAGGGCTGTCCAATCCAACCCCTTGTCATGCAGATCCCCAAGAACCCTTTTTCCGAGGTCCAAGTGAAACTGTGGATATGGGATCTGGAGGTAATGGGTTTCTTACTATCCTCAGAGGTCATTTGTGTGGCTTCTGTGCATCACATTCAAGCAATTAGATATAGTGGAGCCCTTGGCTTGTTTGACCATGGTTCCCAGCAGAGGAAAATTTTAGGTTCCTTCTACATTGCAATATAATCTATTTTATCAAAACAGATAATCCACATTGGATTTTACACTAGGACTCAGTGGAGCCATGGGTTCAAATGATAAGAAGGGAGATTCTAACTGAACACTTACTTACTTAGGTGATCTCTCGTTGACCGAGTAGGATAGTCTTCCAAGATCAGTGTACTGGTGGGTCCGTAGGTGACTGTGGAGCCCTCTTATTGATCTGCATCTTCTCCTGCAGTGAGGGCATTGGTTTCCAGATGGAAGGCGGTCTCGGTCGGGGTTGGCTTGACGCGCCTTCCTCATGGCATGCTTTTCTCTTTTTCCCTCCATTTGTGCCTCTTCAAATTCTGCAGCACTTCTGGTCACAGTTGACCTCCAGCTGGAGCGCTCAAGGGCCAGGGCTTCCCAGTTCTCAGTGTTTATGCCACAGTTTTTAAGGTTGGCTTTGAGCCCATCTTTGAATCTCTTTTCCAGCCCACCTACATTTCGTTTTCCGTTCTTGAGTTCAGAGTAGAGTAAGTGCTTTGGGAGACAGTGGTTGGGCATCTGGACAACGTGGCATTCGGTCCAGTGGAGATGATGGCGCAGGAGCTGAGCTTCTCGTATGCTTCTTCCAACTGAACAATAGGAAGATCAAAACTCAAACACAGGGGAGCTCCAGACAAGAAACAATCAGGGATAGCTAATCACCTCTCAACAAAGAATTCCCCCAGGCAATAACAGGGCACACCTAAAACTATCAGACCATCATATGCTAATCAAGGTCATCAAATGCTAATCTTTCTTCCACCCTGGACTTTCCCCAGATATATAAACCCATTTTTCCTAGTTTCCAACAGACCTCACAACCTCTGAGGCTGCCTGCCACAGATGTGGGAGAAACGTCAGGAGAGAATGCTTCTATGACATGGCCATACAGCCCAAAAAACTTACAACAACCCAATAGGAAGATCTTCCTGACCATAAGAGCTGTTCAACGGTGGAACTTCCCCCTCTTGAGTGCTTTCCTGTCTATAGCCACTGTGCCATTACCAAACCATACACAATAGATGCAGCAGGTAAGAACACTCTCTATAGCAGTGGTTCCCAACCTGTGGGTCCCCAGGTGTTTTGGCCTACAACTCCCAGGAATCCCAGTCAGTTTACCAGCTGTTAGGATTTCTGAGAGTTGAAGTCCAAAAACATCTGGGGACCCCAGGTTGAGAACCACTGCTCTATAGCATAGTGGTAGAAACTCACCAGCAGTTTTTCATTCAATTGCTGCTTCCTGAAAAGTTTCAGAATGTTTGCTGGATTGTTCTTAACCAGCACTGCAGAATGATGGCTGCCCCAGGGTCAGATCTTCCTTTACAGTAACTCCTAGGAACTTCAAACTCCTGGCCATCTGCTCCACTTGATCTCTGTTTATAACCTGAGGCTGAATGTCTGATTTATTCCTTCTGTAATCTACTATTAGCTCCTCGGTCCTATTGCTGTTAAGAACCCAATTATGGTCCCTGAACCACGAGAGCAGCCAATTCACCTCATCCTGGTTGGCAGTCTCATCCCCACCACTGTTGTGACATCTACAAATTTAGCAATGATATGACTGGGGTGAACAGGGGTGCAAGAGAGATCAGGCTACAACGCACTGACCAGTTTTGTCTTTCTGTGACTCTCATTGGTGCCCATCTTTTCCTCGTCTCTTTTTGCCCCCCAGAGTTCGACATCTGGTACAACGAGTCCTTCCTCATCCCGGAGGAGGTCCAGGAGGTGCTGCGACCCGGAGGAGCCATCCGGCTTGGCATGATTCCCATCAACAGGGTCCTGACCCTGGTAAGTTACAGCTCAAGTTTGGTGGGTCTTCGAAAGCTGCAGGTGTCGAATCTACTGCTCAGTGGTTGCAGCCCAATGTTTCCTGCAAGTATCATCCACTGGGCTAGAGACCCTCTTTAGGCCCAGACTAATGCCTCCTGCCCTTCCTTCCTTCCTTCCTTCCTTCCTTCCTTCCTTCCTTCCTTCCTTCCTTCCTTCCTTCCTTCCTTCTCAGGATGAAGACGACCAGGAGAGGTTTGACCGGATGCAGCAGGAAGTGCTGCCTTTCTGCCCGGATTCAGTCTCCTTCTATAACGCCAAGGCCAAGGTGGACCGTAAGGTGAGTGGATCCAGGACAAGTGCTGAAATTGGAATAGACAGGTCCCGGGTAGGACTTTTCAAAGCCTTTCTTGTGTTCTTTGAAGGAAATAGCTTCCAGACCCATTCGAAGCTGAATCTTTGCCATCATTCTCTTGCAGCTGCCTTTTAAGTTATACTTATACTATCCATGCTGGGGAAAGTGGAAGGCAAAAGGAAGAGGGGCCGACCAAGGGCAAGATGGATGGATGGCATCCTTGAAGTGACTGGACTGACCTTGAGGGAGCTGGGGGTGGTAACGGCCGACAGGGAGCTCTGGCGTAGGCTGGTCCATGAGGTCACGAAGAGTCGGAGACGACTGAACGAATGAACAACAACAATACTATCCATCCCCTGCCACACGTTGCTGTGGCCCATTTTGTGTATATGTGTTTTATGTGTGTATATATGTGTGCGTGCAGTGCAGTGGTGCAGTGGGTTAAACTTCTGAGCCACTGAACTTGCTTACCAAAATGTTGCAGGTTTGAATCTGGGGAGCAGGGTGAGCTCCTGCTGTTAGCCCCATCTTCTGTGAACTTAGCAGTTAGAAAACATGCAAATGTGAGTAGATCATTAGGTACCGCTCTGGCAGGAAGGTAACGGTGCTCCATGTAGTCATGCTGGCCACATGACCTTGGAGGTGTCTACGGACAACGCCGGCTCTTTGGCTTAGAAATGGAGATGAGCACCAACCCCCAGAGTCAGACACAACTAGACTTAATGTCAGGGGGAAACCTAATAATATAATATAATATAATATAATATAATATAATATAATATAATATAATATAATATAATATAATATA
>NW_026847660.1:131143171-131166732 GCF_025583915.1 Anolis sagrei ordinatus | reverse complement strand
CCCTTTTTTGACCAAGAGGTGCAGGTTCCACGGAGCGGACTCGTTCTGCTGTCAGCCCCAGCTTCTGCCAACCTAGCAGTTCGAAAACATGCAAATGTGAGTAGATCAATAGGTACCACTCTGGTGGGAAGGTAACGGCGCTCCATGCAGTCATGCTGGCCACATGACCTTGGAGGTGTCTACGGACAACGCCGGCTCTTTGGCTTAGAAATGGAGATGAGCACCAACCCCCAGAGTCAGACACAACTAGACTTAATGTCAGGGGGAAACCTAATAATATAATATAATATAATATAATATAATATAATATAATATAATATAATATAATATAATATAATATAATATAATATAATATATAATATAATATAATATAATATAATATATTGTATGTACGTATAATATTTATAATATTATAATGTAATGCAATATAATAATAATATAATGATATCTATATAAATAAAAATGTAATGTTCGTTTGTGGGATTAACAACTCAAAAACCACTGGACAAATTGACACCAAATTTGGACAAAAGACACCTATTAGGTCAATGAGTGACCATCACTCATAAAAACACTGAAAAACACAGCAGAAGGGACTCTAAAAGCCTAAAAAGCCAAAGGATGCTACAGCGCATGCGCAAAATGACTCTCCCTGGCAAGTAAAATACACAATAGCATATCCACACTATCTTCCAGACTACAGCTCCTAGCATCCCCTAGACCAGACCCTTTAGGAGAGGAGGAGGATCCAAATGCACTGCTTCCAAGATGCAAGATTTCTTCTCCTTGGATCTCTTTGAGAGCATCCCAATCCATTCATATTTCCAATTTCCTATTCCTGGACTGCAACTCCCAGCATCCTCCAGATAGATAGATTAGATGGAGATAGGTAAGTAGGTAGATTGATCAGGAGGACTGCAGTCCAAGAATAGGTAGAGAAGGAAGAAAGGGGAGAAAGAGGAAGGGAAAGATAAAGGGGGAAGGAAGGGAAGAGGCAGAGAAGGAAGGAAGGAGAAAAGGAAAGAAAAAGGGGAAGGAAAGAGGGAAGGAGAGAAAGAGGGAGGGAAGGTTGGCCACAGCAACGTGTGGCGGGTACAGCTAGTAATAATAATAATAATAATAATAATAATAATAATAATAATAATAGCAATATGATATTATAATAATATATTTATATTACATGTAATATTACTAATAATATTACAATATAGTGGTATGGTGCAATATAGCAATGTTTAATAATAATAATATTAAAACTTTATTGATACCCCGCTACCATCTCCCCAAGGGACTTGGTGCGGCTTACATGAGGCCGAGCCCACAATACATCAATACAAGCAATAACAGACACAATACAAGGCAATTAAAATAAATCTCATACACAAATAGCATAAACATTAAACATTAAAATGCTGATATTGTACTATGCTAATAATGTAATATATTGTATGTCATATATACCTTGTAAGCTGCTCTGAGTCCCCTTCAGGATGAGAAGGGAGGCATATAAATGTTGTAAATAAATACATAAATAAATAAATAACCTTTACCTAGGAATTTAAGCTCAGGAAAGGATTAGGAGAAATAAAACAGGGCAGAATAGGCACCTCAATTCCTTTTTTAACCCTTTTCCATGAGGACTAGAAGCTTGATTTAATTTTGATTGAGTAAAGGGCCAAGACTCCTCTGAGATTATGGAAAGCTAACCTTGAAAGACAAGATTTTAAACTTCTTGTATTCCAAGGCCTTCTTTCAATGGAGTTCCCCAACTATCACCCCAAATGATGCCAAAGGAGCTGGAGGTGATGCTCGGTGAGAGCCAAGGGTCCTGCAGCGCTTCTTGACTCGGAACAAATGCAAAGCACAATAACAGTTCCTCTCCTTTTCTGTTTGAAAGCACAAATATTCCCGAGCCATGACTTCCCTGGAGCAAATGAGGAAGAAGCCCGGATCGGTCCAAGCGGCCGTCAGGAACAAGCCCCCGTCTGTCCTTAATGTCATCTAGACCCAAGGATCCCTTTGCCTCTCGTGTTTCTCACTCAAGAAGAATTCAGCCGAGAGATCCTCCGGAGACAGAACCAAAGCAAGTCCACTTTCGGCATCATAAAAACTCCGGTGTTTCTTAAGTATTGCTCTGAACGATCTGGTCTGAAACCTTACTTCAGGCCCTGGTATTCATTGAGATGCATACTTTGGTTAGGAAGACCAAGCAAAAGGTTACTAAAAAGTGTAAAGGGAGACTTTGCACACCTGAGTTTGGCTTGAAATAATATTTAATAAACAGGGGAAATGGTTCTGTGGCTCATGTGTTTTCTTCACAGGAATCTCGAGAGAAGGACTGTAAGGAAGACTATCATGCAATGAGACAGACTAGGAAGCTGCTAGCCTTGCTGGATTGGATCAAAGACAAGCTCCTATAACTTTTGCAGATTTTGGAGAGGGACAAGTTATGGTAAAGCTGTGTCAAACTAGATTGGGGTACTTGTCCTCTCTCCCTGTCTAAATTCCAACTTTCTGCCAAATTTGGGGGCTTGAAAAGTTTGGACGGGCCCCTTGTCGGGTGCCAAGATCTGTTAAGACTGTGCAGAAACCGTCCCATTTGACAACCCAGAAAGGGAAGATCTGGGGTTGGCATTCCTTTAAGAGGTCCAAGAGGGACATGTTCTTGTGGGGAGAGGCTCACCTATCTATCTGTTGCACTCCAGGCAGGGAAAGCCCTCTAAACACCACACAGCAGAGTAAAAATGCAAGCTGATTATTGAAGATATTTTAAAAGCAGTAGCAGTAAAAAGCAATCCACAAAAATAGGTAAATCCAATTAGGTAGAAAGATAGATAGAAACAAATAGTCCAGGAAATTAGTCCATCAAAGTTCATGAAAACAAATACTGAAACTTCCAATGTAAAACCCCAAAACTTGAACAAGAATCAAATGAGGCACTTAGCACAGGAATCTATCCAAGACAAGGCTTCCAGGGACCTGGGATGATGTCTTGACTCAATCCCAACATTGCTTTGTCTGGCTACAGATTCTGTACTTGGCACTTTTATCCCCTATCTACTCTATATCCCAAGTGGCTAGGAATAGATTTCTTTTCAGTCTTGACTCTGTTATCAATCTCTCTCGCAACCTAGCAGAGCGCCTGAGAGTTTGGTTTGTTTGTCTGTGCTGACTGAAAGCATTTCTCCTATCCGTACAGGAATCCTGTTCTGTTTGACAACCCAGAAAGGGAAGATCTAGGGTTGGCATTCCTTTAAGAGGTCCAAGAGGGACTTGTTCTTGAGGGGAGATGCTCATCTATCTATCCTTTCAGTATTACTTTGGCCCTGGATTTCTTCAAGAGTATCCTTACTGATTTCTCTAGGACCAGAAAAGAGAATGGCTCACCAGTGCTTGCCATGCTTGACCCTAGGCTCTCAGAGGTCTCCTTAGTTGCTGGTGGAGATCTTTCTCTTATATGTATTCTCGTGCCTTTGCAGAAACCTTAAGGGACAATGATTCCACCATTGAATGCTATTCCATACTTTGGATTCAAAATATCATTTTGAAAACCCAGGTGGTGGAGTTGTCTGTCCCCAATCCAGAGTTGCCTGACCCCTAAACGGTTCTGGCCCAGTTTACCTGTCTGAACGCATCTCTTCCTATCTAGGTGTTTAAGACTGTCTGGAGAGGCCCCGCTCTCGGTCCTGCCTTCTTTGCAGATCAGATTGGCAGGAACGAGAGGCAGGGCCTTCTCAGCGGTGGCCCCCCGGCTATGGAATGCCCTCCCTAGGGACATTAGACTGGCCCCCTCCCTCCTGACATTTCAAAAGAGAGTTAAGACCTGGCTGTTCGAGCAGGCATTTGCAGACACAGTATAACTGATTAATTGAGAGTCATGGAATGACAGGACAATGCAATGGAAAATTATTTTAATGATGAGATGCTGAGAACTGTATTTTATGGTTTTAGTTGTTAATTGTTTATTGCTTTTACATGGTTTATACTATATGTAATTGTTTTTGACTGTATTTTATCTTGTGGTGCATTGATTGCCAAATGTAAACCGCCTCAAGTCGCCTCCAGGCTGAGAGGGGCGGTATACAAGCATAGTAAATAAATAAATAAATAGGCCGAGGAAAAGAGGACAAAGAGACACTCTCCATGTGGATCCTAACTGCTGCACTCCAGGCCAGGAAAGCCCTCTGACTTTAAGCACCACACAGCTGAGTAGGAATGCAAGCAGTTTATTGTAGATATTTTAAAAACAGTAGCAGTTAAAAAAAAAAACACTCCATAAAATTGGTAAATCCAATTAGGTAGAAAGATAAGCAGGAACAAATAGACCAGGAAATTGATCCATAAAAGTTCATGAAAAACAAAGGCAGAAACTTCCAAGGTGAAATCACAAAACTTGAATCATGAATCAATCAAGGCACTTAACACACAAGTCTATCCAAGGCAAGGCTTCCAAGGACCAGGAAAGATGTCTTGACTAAGTTCCAATGTTGCTTCGTCTGACTACAGATTCTGTACTTGGCACTTTTATCCCCTCATCTACTCTATGTCCCAAGTGGCCAGAAATGGATTTCGTTTCAGCCTTGACTCTGTTATCAATCTCTTTCTCTCTCAGACTGGCGGTACGCCTGAGAGATTGGTTTGTTTGCCAGTGCTGACTGAAAATATGCCTTCTATCTACTGGCTCATCAATTTCTGCAGCAGGTCCAGGTGCTGAGCTATTCTTAGGCTCAAAGTCATGGGTAGAAATTCAGGCCCGCTTCCAGAGACCATACCATCATCCCCAAATCCTTCAGGAATATTCTCATCAGAAAAGACACCTTGAACAGGAATCTGATTGTCATTCTCTTGCATCAATAGCAACCTAATCATTAGAAACATCAACCTCATTGGGTTGTTGTAGGTTTTTTCAGGCTATATGGCCATGGTTTAGAGGCATTCTCTCCTGACATTTCGCATGCATCTATGGCAAGCGTCCTCTCAGAGCTACCTCTGAGGATGCTTGCTATAGATGCAGGCGAAACGTCAGGAGGGAATGCCTCTAGAACATGGCCATATAACCCGAAAAAACTTACAACAACCCAGTGATTCCAGCCATGAAAGCCTTTGACAATACAATCAACCTCATTGTCATTCCCAACACCCAGAGTACCCTGATCATTAGACACAATCACAGGCTGAACTCCAACACTATCCCTCCATAATCCTTTCTGCAGAAGAGCCAATGAGGGGAGGAAATAGTGTTGTTTGGCTGCTTTCTTCCCTTGTGATGACCACAGTCTTGGCAAAGGGCTTTTCTTCCAGTGCTGAAGCTCCTAAAGGGAGCAGGCAGAGTGACTTTTCCAGGCAATAAGTACATGTTTTGGGGAAAGACAGTAGTTGCCCGTAGAAATATGAATTGCAATCGTTTTCAATAGGCCGAAGTCTGCCTATGCCTGGACTACAGCTTCCATCATCCCTGCCCAAACCCAATGGCGTCAGTCCCCAAGGCGGTGGTAGTCCTCTATGACGGAACGGAGCGTCTCAAAGGCCTCCCCGAAGTGCCCCTCCTCACAGCCGTGCCTCTGGTACCAGTGGAGGAAGGCCCGGCTCTCGTACATGGCGTGCGCCCCATGCGCCACTCTTTGGAGGAAGTCGGCTGCGCTGCTGTGGTTGGCACAGACCGTCAGCGTGTGATGGTGGCAACCGAACGGAGCCGCAAGGCCAGAGGAAGGGTCTGCAAGGAAGGCCAAGAGGAGGCATTAGAATCCCAGAAGGGACCCCAATCTAGCCCCATTCGAACAGGCAAAGGTATACAAGTTACACATTTATTTGACGTTTAGACCATATTGAGTTGGAGTTGGAGTCCAAAACACCTGGAGGGAGGACCCAAGTTGGCCCAGGCCTGGTCTAAAGCAAGGGGTTAGACTGAATGGCCTCTGGAGTCCCTTTCAAATCAATGCCTCTACCCAACAATGACGAATCCAAGCCTATTGGGCTGACCTGTCCAGTAAGTGGCGGGAAAGGGGTTCCAGGGGATGCAGCGGTAGGCCTGCTTGAGCTTCCGCAGCACCAAATCGGGGTTCAGGAGGAAGCTGTGCTCTTGGGGACCCCGGGCCACGGCGAGAAGGGCGGTGCTGTGGTGCTGCCCAAAAACCTGTTAAGGATAAAGGCACAGAAAAAAGAGCAAGGGCACACAGGCAAACAAACCAATCACTCAGGCGTTCTGCCAGACTGAGAGAGAGATTGATAACAGAGTCAAAGTTGAAACCAGTCTGCTCAAATCTGTTCTGGAAGCTTCAGCAGATGCACGGTTATTTATTTATTTATTTACTTACAGTATTTATATTCCGCCTTTCTCACCCCGCAGGGGACTCAGGGCGGATTACAGTGTACACATATATGGCAAACATTCAATGCCAATTTGACATACAACATATACAGACATACATAGAGGCTATTTATTTTTTTCTGGCTGCCAGGGGAGCTGTCGGTTTCATCATCCATCTGCGACACTGATGAAGTACTTCCGCATTCCCCGCATGCTTTGCTGGAGTGCTTTTGCTGGAGTCTTTTTTAGGGCCTCATAAATTAGTTAATTTAGCCTCCCCACACATAGGTGGTACCCAATTTTCCTACTTGACAGATGCAACTGTCTTTCGGGTTGCAAAGGTCGACAACAGGCTACACAATTGGTTGGAAGCCCACTCCAACCCAGGCTGGCTTCGAACTCATGACCTTTTGGTCAGAGTGATCTTAATGAAGCTGACACTCAGCCAGCTGCGCCACAATCTTTGGTGGGACTACAAATCCCAGAATCCTGAGGTTGTACTCCTACAAAGGAGCTTTCCTTTGCTAGAAAGATATCGTTTTTCCTTCACAACTTCCTCCTAGCACTCTTACTGTATTGTACCAGCCCTCAGTCTTAGATCACAGGCCGTCCCCGAGTTACAAACATATGACTTACAAGTGACTCCTAGGTAAGAACGAGGGTGAGACAACAGGAAATGAGAGAAATCTATTCACCTTGAACTACCAGAAAAGGCAGATAATAAAATAATAATAATAACATTTTTGATGGGGGGAAAAGTGGGTGCGACTATTACGTGAGGAAAAAAATGCCTTTGATTCTCTAGTTTCTATTTGCCAGCTTTGTTTCTGCAGAGCCATTTGGGGCTGATTCTCTCTTCCTTCCTTCTTTCTTCGAAGGCAAGGCATTTAAAAAGAACTACAAAACCTTTAAGAAGGCAAATTCACTTCCGAAGGAGTTATTATCATAGGAAAAAAGGGCTTTATCTCCAACCCTTGTTTTCACAACAAGCTACATTTTGCAAAATCCAATGATCACAGGGACAGGAAGTGAGATGAAACTTTCTAAACAGGGGTATTTATCCTTCCCTGTACTATGCAATCTATATAAATAAAAATGTAATGTTCGTTTGTGGGATTAAAAGAACTCAAAAACCACTGGACGAATTGACACCAAATTTGGACACAAGACACCTAACAACCCAATGTATGTCCTTAACTCATAAAAACATTGAAAAACACAGCAGAAGAGACTTAAAAAGCCCCAAAAAGCTAAATGACGAAAAGCTAAATGACAATACAATAAAAAGGGAAGAAAGAGGGAGGGAAGGGGAAGAAAGAAAGGAAGAAAAGAAAAGAAAGAAAGAAAGAAGGAGGGAAAGAAAGAAAGAAAGAAAGAAAGAAAGAAAGAAAGAAAGAAGGAAAGGAAGAAGGAAGCATGGAAGCAAAGAGGGAAGGAAGGAAATAGGTAGAAAAGGAAGAAAGGAGAGAAAGAGGCAGGGAAAGAAAAAGGGGGAAGGAAGGAAAGTTTGAGAAAGAAGAAAGAGAAGGAAAGAAAAAGGGGAGCGAAGGAAGGGGGAAGATGTAGAGAAAGAGGGAGGGAAGGAAAGAAGGAAAGAGAGAAGGAAGAAAAGAGACAGCAGAAGAAAAAGAAAAAGGGGGAAGAAAAAGGAAAGAGAAGAGAAGGAAGGAAGGAAGGAAGGAAAGAGGGAGTGAAGGAAGGAGGGAAAGAAGGAGAGAAAGAGGGAAGGTTGGCCACAGCAACGCGTGGCAGGTACAGCTAGTGCTGATATAAAAACAAACCTACAGAACTTAAGAGCATCTACAGAACCTCTCTCGTTCATAACTTGGGGACTGGCTGCACTTATCAGTGTCATCATGCATTAAACTTTTGGAAAAAAATGCCTTGAAGCAAGGATGGGGGTAAAAAGTGGGTGCGACTATTACGTGAGGAAAAAAATGCCTTTGATTCTCCGGTTTCTATTTGCCAGCTTTGTTTCTGCAGAGCCATTTGGGGCTGATTCTCTCTTCCTTCCTTCTTTCTTTGAAGGCAAGGCATTTTTTAAAAAACTACAAAACCTTTAAGAAGGCAAATTCACTTTTGAACGAGTTATTATCATAGGAAAAAGGGCTCTCCACTGAAGCTTTATCTCCAACCCATGTTTTCACAACAAGCTACATTTTGCAAAACCCAATGATCACAGGGACAGGAAGTGAGATGAAACATTCTAAACAGACAGCAAGGCAAACACCACAAGATACCCATTTGCAAAGAAAGAGGGGTTCAGATCTGCTGAAGGATACAGGGTTTCCGCGAGGAGACTCTCGAGGCAAGGGCTGCGCCACCGAAGATGCCAAGCGATCCCAAAGCACCGTCCCCCTGAGGAAGGAGAAGGGAAAGGCCTGTTATGCCATGCAAAAAAGAGGGAGGACAAAGCTAGATCGTTGTGCTCTGCCTAGGAGCCATGGCAGTTAAAAGTAGGGCCAAACTCCATTCATGTGGCACTGTAGATGCACTCCAAGGGGCAAAGTCCTGAGTTACAGACTGATTTTACAGCCCAACAATGAGCACGCACATGAAGAGTGGTATATGGCACATGTTCTGTATCACAAAAACTAGAGCCGAGAGAGGAAAACTGGTGCAATTTTTGGTATCAGCAAGGCAAATAGACCCAGAAACAGGTCTAACATTTGAGGCAGCAAAATGTGTGTTGGCTAGTGTTATTATCAGAAATGCTCAGGGTCTAGCTTTGCTCTCTCCTCTTGATTTTCTGGTTTCAGGGAACACATAACTTTGAGAGAAGAGAGGAGTTTCAAAGACCCCCATTTTGTAGTTTTAAAACTGCCTTGCCTTCAGAGACGGGAGGGAGGGAGAAGCAGCCCCAAAGGGGGTGCGACTATTATGCGAGGTAAACAAAAATACCATTTTTTGTATCCAAAAAAGGGGAAATACAACTATTATGTGGTGGTAACTATTATGTGATGAAATAGGTGTAATCCCACTTCCTGATTTCTACTATAGCTGTTTTTTTTTAACATTGCAACAAGTATTGTATTGGGGTGCGACTATTATGCGAGAAAAAAAAATAAAAATTTGGCACCAAGAAAATGGGGATGTGTCTATTATGTGGTGACAACTATTATGTGATGAAATAGGGGTAATTCCACTTTCTCATTTCTACTATAGTAGTGTTCTATAACATTTCAACAAATATTGCATTGGGGTTGCGATTATTATGTGATGGCAACTCTTATGTGATGAAATATGGGTAATCTCACTTCCTGATTTCTACTATAGCAGTTTTCTTTAATATTGCAACAAGTATTCTATTGGGGGTGCGACTCTTATGTAAGAAAAACAAAAATACAAATGTTGGCATCCAAAAAATGGTCACATTTGGTGGCAACTCTTATGTGATGAAATATGGATAATCCCACTTCCTGATTTCTACTATAGCTGTTTTTTTTAACATTGCAACAAGTATTCTATTGGGGGTGCGACTATTATGCGAGAAAAACAAAAATAAAATTTTGGCACCAAGAAAATGGGAATGTGACTATTATGTGGTGACAACTATTATGTGATAAAATAGGGGTAATCCCACTTTCTGATTTCTACTATAGTAGTGTTCTATAACATTTCAACAAATATTGCATTGGGGTTGCGATTATTATGTGATTGCAACTATTACGTGATGAAATATGGGTAATTCCACTTTCTGATTTGTACTATAGCAGCTTTCTTTAACATTTCAACAAGTATTGTATTGGGGTGCAACTATTATGTAAAAAAACCCAAAAATACCCATGTTGGAACCCAAAAAATGGAGGTGTGACTATTATGTGGTGGCAACACTTATGTGATGAAATATGGGTAATCCCACTTTCCGATTTCTTCTATAGCAGCTTTCTATAACAGTTCAGCAAGTATTGTATTGGGGGTGTGACTATTATGCGAGAAAAAACAAAAATAAAATTTTGGCACCAAAAATGGGGATGTGACTATTATGTGGTGGCAACTATTACATGATGAAGTACAGGTAATTCCACTTTCCAATTTCTTCTATGGCAACTTTCTATAACAGTTCAGCAAGTATTGTATTGGGATGTGACTATTATGCGAGAAAAACAAAAATACATTTTTTGGCACCCAAATTACATTCCTCTGTAATACAGGTGGTTTACAGGAACCACCATAAGCACCATAAAACAGGATATAAACACAAAGGAAGGAAACCACAGACTAAAGCTGGACCTGCAGGATAGGTTGTACACTTTCCTCCTGAGAATGTTCCCAACAGCTTCAATGGCGACTGGTTAGTTTCCAGACACAAGTGAACAACAAACACTTGTAAACAAACACACCAATAGATACATGCACAGAGCTTCACCAATTCATTATTATCTGTGTCCACAGAGGGGTCTCAGCACCCACCGTGTGCCACTTTGAGCTGCGTGAAGGAACTTGAGGGCCGGCATGGGGCAGACGGACCGCAGCAGTTCCCAGGGCTCCTGCCCAAGGCTGATCCCACTGCAAAACAAAGAGACATATGTAAGAGCAGAGCTTTCCAAACTGTGTGTTGTCACACAACTGTGTGTTGGCTGCATCATGTAGGCATGCCACGTTAACCTATCAAGACACCTCTGAGTCTATGTGAAATAAGCAAAAACAACCTGCCAAAGGGAGCAATCTGACATCTAAATGAGATGTTGGAATTTAAAACACATCTGAAGACCTATCTCTTCCGGCAGGCCAGTTTTAGGCATGTATTTTAAACTCACGTCCTATGTTTTAATCTGTCTTGTGTGTATTTTTATATGTATCATGTAGAACACTGTTTCTCAACCTGGGGGTCGGGACCCCCATGGGGGTCGCGAGGGGGTGTCAGAGGGGTCGCCAAAGACCATCAGGAAACATAGTATTTTCTGTTGGTCGTGGGGGTTCTGTGTGGAAAGTTTGGTCCAATTCTGTCGTTGGTGGAGTTCAGAATGCTATTTCATTGTGGGTGAACTATAAATCCAAACAATTACAACTCCCAAATGGCAAGGTCTATTTTCTCCAAACTCTACCAGTATTCACATGTGGGCATATTGAGTATTTGTGCCAAGTTTGATCCAGATCCACCATTGCTTGAGTCCACAGTGTTCTCTGGATGTAGGTGAACTAGAACTCCAAAAAACTCAAGGTCAATGTCTACCGGACCTTCCCAGTATTTTCTCTTGGTCATGGGAATTCTGTGTGCCCAGTTTGATTCAATTCCATCATTGAGGGGGTTCAGAAGGCTCTTTGATTTTAGGTGAACTATAAATCGCAGCAACTCCAACATTATCAAATGACAAATGACAAAAATAACAATCACCCCCAGCCTCACCAGTATTGGGCATATTGGGTATTTGTGCCAAATTTGGTCCAGTGACTGAAAATACATCCTGCATATCAGATATTTAGATTACGATTCATAACAGTAGCAAAATCACAGTTGTGAAGTAGCAATGAAAATCACATTATGTTTGGGGGTCACCACAACATGAGGACCTGTACTAAGGGGTCGCGGCATTAGAACGGTTGAGAACCACTAATGTAGAAATATGTTTTAATATGCATCTTTTATATAAATACATTTTAATATGTGTGTTTGTAGAATTTTTGCAATGTTTGTATACTTTGACTCTCCCGTGACCCACCTTGAGCCAGCAAAAGAGGCAGGTAAGAAGTAAAATAATAATAATAACAGGGAAAAGGGGGTGCGACTATTACATGAGGAAAAAAATCTGTCTTTGATTCTCTGGTTTCTATTTTCTAGCTTTATTTCTGCAGAGCCATTTGGGGCTGATTCTCCCTTCCTTCGTTTTTTCTTCGAAGTCAAGGTAGCTTAAAAACTATATAATAATAATAATAATTATTATTATTATTATTCCCTGTTGCAACTCAGAGTAAGCTTCACCTTGCTTCCAAACACCACCACACAAGAGCTGTAGTTTTACAGTTTATTAAGGAAAAAATCCAAATCAAAATAAAGAATAAGCATTGCAAAGTTCCAAAGATTAAGGTTAAATGCAGAATATAGTTCCAAAGATCTTCAGGTAAAAGCAGGAGACACAATCCTGTTGGTAAAGTTCAAACCAGAGTCCCAGGTACAAGCAATGAAACAATTGTCCCATGAATCACCATGCAAGAAATCCCAAGCATACTGCTTTCCACGCTAAGATTATTCCATGAAGCTTTCAGGCTAATAAGCTACGTTGAACTAGCACTTTCTCTTGGTTTGTAAGAAGCCTAAATACCTTTCTAACATGAAAACATTACATGAAATCATTGCAATGACCTTTCACCGAGCTGGCTTCTCGTTTGCCAGCCAGGCGAGAACTTCTCCTGACCCGGAGCTTGCCGGGTCAGGGCACTATCAAGGCTTTCAGTATTTTCAGTATCAGCGTGGGAAGGAGGCAAATCCTCCCCATCTGTTTGCTATCTTCTCTCCTTCGTTAAAATTCCTTTCTCTTGGGAACCGCTGTGTTGATGTTGACTGTGCACTGTCTGACTCTGCACTGTCTGTGCTGTCTGTGGGAGCCGCAGGCCCAGAGATCTGAGGCACAGAAAAAGAGCCAGGAATCTGAATCCCATCATCCTCATCATCACAGAACATCTCAGCCACAACAGTCCCAGAGGATAGGATCAGGATCCAAAGGGACCTTAGCACAGCTGATTGTTCAAAACTAACAATGTGAATTTCAACAGGAACAAGTGTACACTATGGCACTTTAGCAATGAAAATGAAATGTACAGATATTGGATGGGTGACCCCTAGTTTGAAAAAAGACCACGAGAGAGGGATCTAGGAGACTTAGTGGATCACAAGATGGGCAGGAGACAACAGAGAGGGCACCAGGTGTGAGGCCTTGTTTCAAAGACCTGCTTCGGGCTCACCTTTGTGTCGTGAATATCTTGAGCGGATGGAAAAGCCCAGCCAGGCAGGATGCGATGTAGGCGTTCATGGTGGCGAAGGAGACCTGCCCTGAAGCATCATCTCCTTCCTTCTGCTGCATGGATGCCGCTCGCTTCAACACCTCATCGTTTTGGAAGAGAAGGACACCATCTGCGAACCTGGACAAAGCCAAAGAGGCATTTCCAATAGTTAGTTTTGGGGTGATTACTCCTAGAAGCTGAGCGAAGGAAGATCGATGCTTTTGAGCTGTGGTGTTGGAGGAAAGTTCTGAGAGTGCCTTGGACTGCGAGAAGATCCAACCAGTCCATCCTCCAGGAAAGAAAGCCCGACTGCTCACTGGAGGGAAGGAGACTAGAGACAAAGTTGAAGTCCTTTGGCCACATCATGAGGAGACAGCAAAGCCTAGAGAAGACAATTATGCTGGGGAAAGTGGAAGGCAAAAGGAAGAGGGGCCGACCAAGGGCAAGATGGATGGATGGCATCCTTGAAGTGACTGGACTGACCTTGAAGGAGCTGGGGGTGGTGACGGCTGACAGGGAGCTCTGGCGTGGGCTGGTCCATGAGGTCACGAAGAGTCGGAGACGACTGAATGAATGAACAACAAACACTAGAAGGGATTTTAGACGTTCCCCGTCCAATAAAGTAACTTTTCCCAGTGTTATTTCTATTAAAAGACTGGAAAACTTATTTACAGAGATCACAAATCCCAGAAGACTAGGTTTCTATGAGCTGTAGTAAAAAAACAAACAAACCATATTTCATAGCATAATAGTCACACTTTCCCACCTCCCCCTTTTCCCATAAAAAATGGGGTGCGACTATTATGTGAGGAAAAATCTGCCTTTGAATGATCGGTTTCCGTTTTCTAGCTGTGTTTCTACAGAGCCATTGGGGACTGATTCTTCCTTCTTTCTTTCCTTCCTTCCTTCTTCGAAGGCAAGGCAGTTTAAAAACTATAAAATGGAGGTCTCTGGAGCTCCACTCTTCTCTCCTTCCTCTTTCCTCCTTGGACTTAAGGCGGTTTAAAAAAACCTAGAACTGAGGTCTCTTGAACTTGGATCTTCCCTCTTTCTTCCTTTCTCCAAAGGACTCCATTCCAGGTTTTTGTAAACTGTCTTAAGGCCTTGGGAGAAGGAGGGAGGAGAGAAGAGTGGGGCTTCAGAGACTTCCATTTTGTAAGTTTGGAGAAAGAAAAAAGGGAGGGGGGGAGAATCAGCCCCAAATGTGGGTGTGACTATTATGTGAGAAAAACCAAAATACAATTTTTGGCACCCCCCAAAATTGGGGTGCGACTATTATGTGGTGACAACTAATATGTGATGTTGTTGTTCATTCGTTCAGTCGTCTCCGACTCTTCGTCACCTCATGGACCAGCCCACGCCAGAGCTCCCTGTCGGCCGTTACCACCCCCAGCTCCCTCAAGGTCAGTCCAGTCACTTCAAGGATGCCATCCATCCACCTTGCCCTTGGTCGGCCCCTCTTCCTTTTGCCTTCCACTTTCCCCAGCATCATTGTCTTCTCTAGGCTTTCCTGTCTCCTCATGATGTGGCCAAAGTACTTCAACTTTGTCTCTAGTATCTAATATGTGATAAATACAGGTAATTCCACTTTCCAGTTTCTACTGTAGTAGCTTTCTATAACATTTCAACAAGTATTACATTCCTCTGTAATTGATGTGATTTACAGAAACCTCTATAAGCACATAGGCTAACCACAGAGTAAAGCTATGTCTGCAAGATGGTTTGTACACTTCCCGCTGAGATTTTTTTGACGTTTATTTTTTAAAAATAATGTTTTATTTGAGAAAAATGTACTAGCCGTCCCTTGCCATGCGTTGCTGTGGCCCACATGGGGGAGGTTTGGCCCAATTCTCTCATTGGTGGGGTTCAGAATGCTCTGTGATTGTAGGTGAACTATAAAGCCCAGCAACTACAACTCCCAAATGCCAAGGTCCATTTCCCCCAAACTCCACCAGTGTTCACATTTGGGCATATTGAGTATTCGTGCCAAATTTGGTTCAGATCCATCATTGTTTGTGTCCACAGTTATCTCTGGATGTAGGTGAACTACAACTCCAAAACCAAAGGACACTGCCCACCAAACTCTTCCAGTATTTTCTGTTGGTCATGGGAGAACTGTGTGTCAGGTTTGGTTCAATTCCATCGTTGGTGGGGCTCAGAATGCTCTATGATTGTAGGTGAACTATAAATCCCAACAACTACAACTATGAAATGACAAAATCATTTTTTTTTAGTTATAGACATACATTGGGTTATTAGGTGTCTTGTGTCCAAATTTGGTGTCAATTCGTCCAGTGGTTTTTGAGTTCTGTTAATCCCACAAACGAACATTACATTTTTATTTATATAGATACTATACATTTCCCCTTCTCCAGAGCCATCTCTTCTTCTAAAGTCCCACCAAAAGTTCAATTCTTCATTTGGAGGTAAATTCCCGCTGAGATTGTTCCAGAACTCCATCATTACCATTAAGGAATTTCTGAAAACCAAGGATGCAAGTCCAGAGCTTGGACTACATCTTCCAGAATCCTGTGGCCAGCATGGCTTTTCCGGGGAATTTCCTGATAGTAGGGGATGATGGGAGTTTTAGTTGAAAGAAGAAATGTTTCTGGGTATGTTTTTGTCAAGTCACCTCTTGAGTTATTTATTTGTTGTTTCAGAGCAACCAGTCAATTGTATTACATTTCTAACAGAACAAAACAAGCAAACAGACAAAGAACAAAATTTGCAAGCTTGGGAGTTGACTAGATGTCCTTTGACCAGGATCTGGCCACTTGGAGTGCCTCTGGTGTTGCCGCAAGAAGGTCCTCCATTGTGCATGTGGCAGGGCTCAGGGTGCATTGCAGCAGGTGGTCAGTGGTTTGCTCTTCTCCGCACTCGCATGTCGTGGATTCCACTTGGCGGCCCCATTTCTTAAGGTTGGCTCTGTATCTCGTGGTGCCAGAGTGCAGTCTGTTCAGTGCCTTCTAAGTTGCCCAGTTTTCTGTATGCCCAGGGGGGAATGTCTCTCATTGGTTGAGGTTCTGGATTTGAGCTTGCCACTTTTGGACTCTCGCTTGTTCTAGCGAGTGTCTCTGTAGATCTTAGAAAACTATTTCTAGATTTAAGTCGTTGACGTGCTGGCTGATACCCAAACAGGGGATGAGCTGGAGATGTCTCTGCCTTGGTCCTTTCACTATTGGCTGCTACTTCCCGGCGGATGTCAGGTGGTGCAATACCGGCTAAGCAGTGTAATTTCCCCAGTGGTGTAGGGCGCAGACACCCCGTGATAATGCGGCATGTCTCATTAAGAGCCACATCCACTGTTTTAGTGTGGTGAGATGTGTTCCACACTGGGCATGCATACTCAGCAGCTCATAGCGCAAGGGCAGATGTCTTTACTGTATCTGGTTGTGATCCCCAGGTTGTGCCAGTCAGCTTGCGAATGATATTGTTTCTAGCACCCACTTTTTGCTTGATGTTCAGGCAATGCTTCTTGTAGGTCAGTAATGGCACGATCATCAGCATAGATGAAGCTCTCTGTCCCTTCTGGCAGTGGCTGGTCATTTGTGCAGATGTTGAACATGTCTGGATGGAGCAAGCACGCTCCCCTGAGGCAGGCCGTTCTTCTGTTTCCGCCATCTGCTTCTCTGGCCCTGGAACTCAACAAAAAAGCTCCTGTTTTGTAGCAGGTTTCCTATGAGGCGGGTGAGGTGGTAGTCCTTTGTGGTATTATACATTTTTCTCAGGAGGAGGCGGTGGTTGAGTTATGGTGACCCCATAAAGTTCACAGAATTTTCTTAGGTAATGGAATGGAGTCTGCAATTGCAGTTATTCATTCGCAGTCTCTCATCCAAGTCCTAACCAGGGCTGACCCTGCTTAGCGTCCAATGTCCAACCAGATCTGGTGCCTTTAAGGTTCTATGAAAAAAGGAATGAGACCACATGGATCATATTTTGCTTTTTTGAATATTGTAAAATAAACATACCTCTGCAGCCAGGAAAGGCACAGCAAGGTGTTGTAGTGCTGAAGAGAGCTTTCACCACTTTGATGCGGAGCCACCGAGACGGACAGAATCCGGCCGAGCGGATACTCCTCCCTGATGGCTTCACACAGCCGGGAACTCAGGCCTGTGGAGGAAGAAGAGCCCAACATATGCTGGTCAGGAATGGAGGACTGGTTTGTTTTGCCCATCCTCTGCCTTGATGGTAGATTGCATGGCGAGCAAGGATTTAAATTCTCACCAGCTCCAGTTCCACCGCTCAGGCTGTGGACGAGCACTGTCCCGCAATAGCAGTCCTTGCGCTCCACTTCCTTCCGCAGGCTCTCCATTGTCTGGCTAAACAAGTCCCTTTCACCCTTGGAGCCATAATAACCTGTGGAAGGACAAAATGTTAGCTAGGGAATGCATTGTTAGATAGAAAGAAATGCATTGGCAGTGATTCTATTGTGTAAAACAGGAGCTTTTTTGTTGAGTTCCAGGGTCAGAGAAGTAGATGGCGGAAACAGAAGAACGGCCTGCCTCAGGGAAGCGTGCTTGCTCAATCCATGTACAACATTTACACAAATGACCAGCCACTGCCAGAAGGGACAGAGAGTTTCATTTATGCTGATGATCGTGCCATCACCGCTCAAGCAGGGAGCTTTGAGATGGTTGAACAGAAGCTCTGCGAAGCTCTAGGTGCTCTTACTGCCTATTACAGGGAAATCCAGCTGATCCCTAATCCATCTAAAACACAGACATGTGCTTTTCACCTCAAGAACAGATAAGCATCCCGAGCTCTGAGGATCACCTGGGAAGGAATCCCACTGGAGCATTGCAGCACCCAAATACCTGGGAGTCACTCTGGACCGTGCTCTGACCTACAAGAAGCACTGCCTGAACATCAAGCAAAAAGTGGGTGCTAGAAACAATATCATACGAAAGCTGACTGGCACAACCTGGAGATCACAACCAGACACAGTGAAGACATTTGCCCTTGCACTATGCTACTCTGCTGCTGAGTACGCATGCCCAGTGTGGAAGACATCTCACCACGCTAAAACAGTAGATGTGTCTCTGAATGAGACATGCCGCATTATCACGGGGTGTCTGCGCCCCACACCAATGGAGAAATTACACCGCTTAGCCGGTATTGTACCACCTGACATCCGTCGGGAAAGTAGCAGCCAATAGTGAAAAGACCAAGGCAGAGACATCTCCAGCTCATCCCCTGTTTGGGTATCAGCCAGCACGTCAACAACTTAAATCAGAAATAGTTTTCCAAGATCTACAGAGACACTCGCTGGAACACCTCAGCAAGCGAGAGTCCAAAAGTGGCAGGCTCAAACCCAGAACCTCAATCAATGGCTGATACCCAATGAGAGACTCCCCCCTGGGCACACAGAAGACTGGGCGACTTGGAAGGCGCTGAACAGACTGCGCTCTGGCACCACGAGATGCAGAGCCAACATTCAGAAATGGGGCTACAAAGTGGAATCCTCAACATGCGAGTGTGGAGAAGAGCAAACCACTGATCACCTGCAATGCAATGCAACCTGAGCCCTGCCACATGCACAATGGAGGACCTTCTTGCGGCAACACCAGAGGCACTCCAAGGGGCCAGATACTGGTCAAAAGACATTTAATCAACTACTAAGCTTGCAAACTTTATGTTTTGTCTGTTTGTTTGTTTTGTTCTGTAAGAAATGTAATACAATTGACTGGTTGCCCTGACACGACAAATAAATAAATATTGTGTAAAATACAGTTCTAATGGATATGTGGAGGCCCAGATCACGGCCATAAGGAAGCAGGCCTTTTTTCATCTTCACCAGGCAAGGAAATTGGCATCCTACCTTTGGGTAGAAGCATTGGCAACAGTAATCCACACAACAGTCACCACGAGGTTGGACTATTGCAACGCCTTATATGCCGGCCTTCCGAAGTCAATAACCCAGAAGATTTGGATGGTCCAAAATGCGGCAGCCAGGCTGCTAGCGGGATCATCTGTAAGATCCCATATCACACCGATTCTGCAACAACTGCATTGGCTACCAATAGAACATCGGATCTCTTACAAGATACTGATCCTGACATTTAGAGCTCAAAATGGCCAAGGACCTTTCTATCTTAAGGACCGCCTCATTCCTTTTCTCCATCAGTGGTCACCTCGATCCACCCAGGAAAATCTCCTCTACATAGCGGGCCCTAGGGAGGGAGGGACACCTGGAAGCTACAAGGCATAGTAGAGCTTTTTCGACCTATGCTCCAATTCTGTGGAACTCATTGCCTCCATACATTAGAGCAATGTCGGAGTTGCGACCTTTTGTAAAGGTTGTGCATTTAAGTAATCAGATCGAATTTGCCAAATAGTCACTGTTGAATGTTTTTATGTTTAATGTTTTTATATTGTGTAAATGCTATTTTAGATTGTAAGTCGCTCGGAGTACCTTGGTGGAGAGCGACTAATTAAGAAATAAAGTGAAGTGAAGTGAAGTGAAGATGTAGCCCTCCCCAGGGGTCCCAACCCCCAAGTTGAGAAACACTGGATTAGAAGTTGCAAGCTCTTCAGTTCTTCTGCTTTCCTTCTTACTACCTAGAACTTTAATGTGCTTTTTTATTACAATAAACTGTTTGCCTTTCCTTTGGACTCCTGTGTGATGCTCTGGTCCTAGGTGGCTTCAAGTCTGGGTTGCGACAACCAGCGCCTGCTTTGTGGAAGTTGGACTTACCATAAGCCCAGTTGTTGCCTCTTCCGGCCTTCCCTACAATGAGGTTGGACTCTCTGAAGGCTCTGAATGGGAGAGACAAAAGAAGGAAATGGGAATCATTCAACAGTGTTGTACTCCAGAGCAGGATTCCCTCTGACTCCCTACACCACACAGTTGGGTTAAAATAGCAAGCAGTTTATTGAAGGTAGTAAAAGCCAAAGCAATGAAAGTAATCCACAGTAAAAAGCTGGCTAAAAGCTCGTCTCTTCAAGGCTTCATCAAAATCTGCACCTGGAGATAACTAACCCTAGGATTGCAGCTCAGAGCTTGGCACATACCCCCCGCCGCCCATGACCCGTTTTATGTCTTGGAGAATTGAAATTTCCAGGCCGTTTTCAAGGGCAGCCCCACGTAGAGCGCATTACAGTAGTCCAATCTAGAGGTGACCAAGGCATGGACCAGCCCGGCCAGATCAGCCTTTACGAGGTAAGGTCGCAGTTGGCGCACGAGTCTCAATTGTGCAAAAGCCCTCCCGGACACCGCAGACGCCTGAGCCTCAAGCGAAAGTGATGAATCCAAGAGGACTCCCAAACTGCGGAACTGCGTAACGTCAGGGGGAGTGTAACCCCGTCCAGCACAGGTTGCCACCCAATACCCCGATCCGGTTTTCGATTGACCAGGAGGACCTCTGTCTTGTCGGGATTGATCTTCAGCTTGTTCCTCCTCATCCAGACAGCCACAGCAGCCAAGCACTTCTCCAGCACTTGAGGGGCTTCCTTGGAATTAGGTGGAAATGAGTAATAGAGTTGTGTGTCATCTGCATAGAGATGGCACTTAACTCAAAAACTCCGGATGACCACTCCCAGCAGTTTCATGTAGATGTTAAAAAGCATGGGAGACAGAATAGAGCCTTGCGGGATCTCACAGGTCAAAGGCCAGGGGTCCGAGCAGGCATCTTCCAGCTTCACCATCTGGGATCGGCCCTCCAGGAAGGACTGGAGCCAGGACAAAACCGTGCCCCCGAGACCCATCCCAGAGAGCCGTCCCAGAAGGATACCATGATCAATCCATCCAGGGTGTTTTTCAATGAATCCCTGATAGAGCAGGCATGGCCCAAATAACCCATGCTTGTGTGATTGTGTGTGTATGTATATATGTATACATGTGTGCGTGATGCCGTAAATGGGAAGGGCAATCTCAAGGCACCCAAAATCTGGTAAGTTTCCAAAATGAAAAAAATGTAAAGCAGCAAAAACAGCAGTAGTTCAGCAGATGAGAAGCTTCTAATGCCAGCAGTAGAGCCATTGAGTTTCAGCAATTACAATATGCAACAATATTTGAAAAATATTTTGAGATTCTATCACAGGCATGGGCCAACTGCAGCCCTCCAGGTGTTTTGGACTTCAACTCCCATAATTCTTAACAGCCGGTAGGAATTATGGGAGTTGAAGTCCAAAACACCTGGAGGGCCGCAGTTGGCCCATGTCTGCTCTATCAGAGATTCATTGAAAAACACCCTGGATGCCTTCCTTTAAACTTTGGACTCTTACTTCCTCCCAATCTGTTTCTGCAGCCTTCGCACCACTTTGGGTTCGCTGTCCACACAGATGGCACTGAGTTTGCCGTCAAGGGAGCCGAACAGGGGCCTGGCAAGAGAGAAACATCCATGAGAAAAATCTTTAATCTCCACTTGCAGCCATCATTCATTTTCCTTCGCCTCTCTCTCTTGGTTCCCCAGGGAAAACATGGATTGCAAATTCCTCCCTAGCGCTGCATCTACACTGTGGAATTAATGCGGTTTGATACCCCTTTGGCATCTCCAGGTCAACCACAATCAGTTTTGGCTGATATTGATCACAGAATTGCACTGGAGGCACTAGAGATTCCTAGGGTGCACCTACACTGTGGAAATAATGGAGTTTGGTGTGTCAACTTTAGAATTAATGCAGTTTGGTGCATCTACACACTGTAGAATTAATGCAGTTTGGTGCATTGACATTAGAATTAATGCGGTTTGGTGCATCTACACTGTGGAATTAATTCAGTTTGGTCCATCTACACTGTGGAATTAATGCAGTTTGGTGCATCTATATTTGGTCCATATTTCGTTCTACATATAATTGTAATCCTTAGGGGCAGCTGGGCTTTCCACAGAAGTTGAGGAAGCAGGAACCCATTTTGTTTCCTTCTGCTTCAGGGTAAGCTTTGTTTAAATTTAACTGCTTTCAGCACTGCTTTGTTTGAGAGGAGGGGCTTCCTGAGTTTATAATTAACTGCTTTGTTTGAGAGGAGAGGCTTCCTGAGTTTATAATTAACTGCTTTGTTTGAGAGGAGGGGCTTCCTGAGTTTATAATTAACTGCTTTGTTTGAGAGGAGGGGCTTCCTGAGTTTATAATTAACTGCTTTGTTTGAGAGGAGAGGCTTCCTGAGTTTATAATTAACTGCTTTGTTTGAGAGGAGGGGCTTCCTGAGTTTATAATTAACTGCTTTGTTTGAGAGGAGGGGCTTCCTGAGTTTATAATTAACTGCTTTGTTTGAGAGGAGGGGCTTCCTGAGTTTATAATTAACTGCTTTGTTTGAGAGGAGAGGCTTCCTGAGTTTATAATTAACTGCTTTGTTTGAGAGGAGGGGCTTCCTGAGTTTATAATTAACTGCTTTGTTTGAGAGGAGAGGCTTCCTGAGTTTATAATTAACTGCTTTGTTTGAGAGGAGGGGCTTCCTGAGTTTATAATTAACTGCTTTGTTTGAGAGGAGAGGCTTCCTGAGTTTATAATTAACTGCTTTGTTTGAGAGGAGGGGCTTCCTGAGTTTATAATTAACTGCTTTGTTTGAGAGGAGAGGCTTCCTGAGTTTATAATTAACTGCTTTGTTTGAGAGGAGGGGCTTCCTGAGTTTATAATTAACTGCTTTGTTTGAGAGGAGGGGCTTCCTGAGTTTATAATTAACTGCTTTGTTTGAGAGGAGAGGCTTCCTGAGTTTATAATTAACTGCTTTGTTTGAGAGGAGAGGCTTCCTGAGTTTATAATTAACTGCTTTGTTTGAGAGGAGAGGCTTCCTGAGTTTATAATTAACTGCTTTGTTTGAGAGGAGGGGCTTCCTGAGTTTATAATTAACTGCTTTGTTTGAGAGGAGGGGCTTCCTGAGTTTATAATTAACTGCTTTGTTTGAGAGGAGAGGCTTCCTGAGTTTATAATTAACTGCTTTGTTTGAGAGGAGAGGCTTCCTGAGTTTATAATTAACTGCTTTGTTTGAGAGGAGGGGCTTCCTGAGTTTATAATTAACTGCTTTGTTTGAGAGGAGGGCTTCCTGAGTTTAAAAATTAACTGCTTTGTTTGAGAGGAGGGGCTTCCTGAGTTTAAAAATTAACTGCTTTGTTTGAGAGGAGGGGCTTCCTGAGTTTAAAAATTAACTGCTTTGTTTGAGAGGAGGGGCTTCCTGAGTTTAAAAATTAACTGCTTTGTTTGAGAGGAGGGGCTTCCTGAGTTTAAAAATTAACTGCTTTGTTTGAGAGGAGGGGCTTCCTGAGTTTAAAAATTAACTGCTTTGTTTGAGAGGAGGGCTTCCTGAGTTTAAAAATTAACTGCTTTGTTTGAGAGGCAGGGCTTCCTGGTTATCCTATATAAACCAGTGTCTGAACCC